>JAYESA010000012.1:51671271-51939877 GCA_036927795.1 Iris macrosiphon | reverse complement strand
GACAAATCACAGCATGTTCATATCATCTCTATGAGCTTCCTTAACTACCTCAGTGCCGAAAATAAGTTTCATACAAAAAATGCTGAGATTGCTAGAAATATTCACATTCTTGAAACTACAGAAGATATAAAATCTGTACTCGGAGAAACTCCAGGCTGCAGACTCTTTCCTATAAATACTCGACTTATGGCTTATTGTTTCCCATACTGAACCTTTAGGTGCTAAAGGATAGGTCTGGCTTTATGACACTCATCAATCCTAAGATAAAGAAATTAGTGATCCTCATAAGAGACTAAGCACTTAGGAATTCTGCAGATCTAACTATATTTAGCATCCATGGGAAGTTGTAATTTCTCCTCCCCCATCAGATTCAACTAGACAAATCATATATTAAACCATTTACTTTCTCCATTGTTTTAGTACTAACTAACTACAATAATTTAGAATAATGCATGTACCATTCGTCTCAACAGCTGATTCCAATGATCTATGAAGTTGCCATATCGTGAAAAAGTAATGAGGTGCAAGAATACTTTGAATAATAGCACTGACAGTAACCCACACCAAACTCTAGGTGATAAACCTGTGATGATGCAATAATTAAACTATTTTCCGAACCACCCCCCCCCCCCCCCCCCCCCCCCCCCCCCCCCCGTTTTTCTTTAACGAACGACAGCACATCATTGGTAAAATAGTTAGCTTGAAATAACAGATGATCTCCACCAACAAATGCAGATAAGAACAATGTGAAAAAAAAAATGAGAAGAAGGTAGCTTTAGCCCTCAAAATAAGGTAGTGTAAGGCTTACTTAGAGATCTGTATAAAGTAATGTAAGGCTTACTAAAGAAATTTATGATAGCCTTGTCATGAAATGTATATATTTTCCGACAAGCTTCTTGAAGAAGTAGATAAGAAATATCTTAGAGATCCTTTTGACAAATACAATTTAACACTTAATAATTCGTCCTGATGAATACTCGCAGTTGATTTCGTAAATGATATACATTTTCCAATTTGCAAGAATTCCAGAGCAATGACTCCATTAATTTGGCAAAGGAGTCCATGTGTTGCACAAGATCAAAGGGTGTTCTAGTGCTACAATACTCTCGCTAATACAGGGTAGAGGGTCAAGATGACAAGCCTTACCTCCATTTAATTGAGGGATGATTCCTAGACTCCAACCTGCATCCCTGTGGATGCATCTCCCCAAGGAACACCATGTTGCTAACTCTTAAGTTCCTACTAAATATAACTCATACATGTCATAAACTTAGTAGCCTGAGTACCTATAGTCAAACCAAGTTATAAATAATTGTGTACAAGACAAAAGGAGGCATATGAATATAGCTAACAAGGTCTTGAATGAAATAAAGCCGAAAAATCAGATGCTTGTAAAAAAAAACTATCAGATACTTGTAAAAAAAACTATAAAAGATCATGTATGCATGTTTAGACTTTGAAAACATATCAGACAAAAGATTAAAATAGTAAAATGAAACACTGAACCTTCGTATAAACTAGCATCACAAGTCTCTCCCATCGGTAGTTCTGCAGAAGGATCTGTAACCTTTTCCTGTCAATCAGATGGCCAAGTATTATAAAAATCAAAGGAAAGGAATAAATAGTTAGAATAACAAAAGGAGATAAGGATGTCAAAGCAACTATATCATAATACAATCCCTGTGGCAATTCCCCTATCATCTTGTAGGTTTCAAAAGTAGTCAGCCTTTAGTAGAAATGTCAACGTCAAAATATTTAACCTTTTCTACAACTTAATAATGTACTCTTTTATTCTTTTTTTTTTCCAATATAGTGTCTCAAAAAAATATTAGAGAAAGAGTTGGAGACTTATAATGTTTTTTTCTCTGAAGGGGAATACAATGTAGTTTTAATTCCCTTGCATGTAAATTCTGGGCCGAATTGATTCTCTTCTATATAAATACTTTATGACATAAAGAGGTAATCAAATCAAATTAGTGCCCTATATGGCTATGCAACATGGACAACATGTTGCACAACAATTAAGTTCTCATGAAATGACCAGTCCCACCCTTAACACTGGGAAATATTAAATAATTATGATCCCTTAATAGGCTGAATTAAAAGATCACAGCCTCTTACAGGTATAATTATGATCCCTCAATACCCTTAACACTGGGGTTGTAGCCTGTTGGTTACGATGGGGGACTCCCGTGGAGATGGGCACGGTTCAAATCCCCCCTTGGAAACTTAGTTCCTAACCCGGTAGAAAGGACATCAAAAAAAGGAGGAGGTATATTCACCTGAAAGATGTTCTCATAGTATGATATTATCGGCATCAGCATTGTTCATGTGGAAACTACTTGCTAGAGGATTTTATATAGCATATTTTCATCATACATAAAGCAAAGCACATTAAAAGCGTACAAAAGAGAACCTAAACACCCATAGGATTGATGTGCCAGCTACCACTCCAACGTTGGTCAACAATCTCATTCAAGGATTGTATCTTCTTTATTTTCATTCCTTGATGATATCCAATCAGCTAGTATGCTCGAAATTAACCCAACTTCTGACATACATAGTTGCCAAGCCCGCTAGCACGTTGGTGACTTCACATAAATACAACTATGAGTATGAGAGGACCATGCCATAAAATCTACGTGGCCAATTGACACTACCTGTTAGATTGCAATTTAAGCTCATGCAACCAAGGAGCACCCTCCAAGGCCCCCTAGACTATAAAGAGTCTATATGAAGAGGTAATATTATACAAATTGCTATAGAAAGTTGCATTCATCTCTCTGACATATTATGCCAGAGAGCAAAGAGAGTGAAGAAACGACAATTCCAAGAAAAAGGCTCTTTTATGTTGAACTATTGAAAAACAAAAAATAAATCATACCAAAGACATGGGATGAAGAATTTTATGTTGTTGTAAGCAAGGTTCGCAGTATCAGCCGAATCATATCGGTTTTGGCATGTCCGACCGGCTGGATTGGCCCAAGCTTGTTAAGGCGGTGCAAGGCGGTAAAGCGACAAGGACCAAAAGGCTTAGGCAGGGGCTCAAGACTAATTTAAAATTATGGGTTTATAGTATGTTTGTTAAGACAAATTTGTGGTTTATAACCGACATCTTTGTGTTGTCGTTTGGGGATTTAATCATATGCAAGTTTTGTTAACATTTACACATAATTGCACTTGAAGTGTTCAATAAAGAAAATAATACTATAATTGATATTTGTAACCATAAATTAATATTAAATAAATTGTATTAAAGTTCTAAAATATAAAAAAAGAAGAAGAAGGAAGAACAACCAAAAAGATTAAAATCTACAAGTGAGAGAAGCCAACGGAAAAACCCTCATGGAGTGAGAACCAAAATTTGTCGAAACAAAAAATGTGGAGAAATAGTGAGAGATAAGAGAGAGAGAGAGAGAGAGAGAGAGAGAGAGAGAGAGAGAGAGACTTATCAAAGAGATCAACAATCGTGGGAGTATCGAAAGTCGATCATTAAAGTCAGAATCCTTTGATCTTGGCAGAGGAGAATATATATATATATATATATATATATATATATATATATATATATATATATATATAATTGTTAATAGTATCAATACCTTTAAGTTATAGGGACTGAGCCAGATTTTAAAATAAAAAGCACAGGCCGGATCACATTTAAGTGGGGTGGGTCGAGATTAAGACTTATCAGAGAGATCAACAATCGTGGGAGTATCGAAAGTCAATCATCAAAGTCAGAATCCTTTGATCTTGGCAGAGGAGAATATATATATATATATATATATATATATAGAGAGAGAGAGAGAGAGAGAGAGAGAGAGAGGAGAGAGAGAGTATAAAAGGAAGACCAAACGATATAAAGAGATATTTACCTAATGTTGTTTGGTAGTGAAATCATAGTCGAAAATGGATATGAGATTTTGTTGGTTACGACTGCCACAAGGGAAGGAAATTGGGAGCCCTTTTCTTTTATATATATATATATATATATATATATATATATATATATATATATATATATATATATAATTGTTAATAGTATTAATACATTTAAGTTAGGGGGACTGAGCCAGATTTCAAAATAAAAAGCGCAGGCCGGGTCACATTTAAGTGGGGGTGGGTCGAGGTGCTTGAGGCGGGAGTTAGGCGGTTGCCGACATCTTTGTGTTGTCATTTGGGGCTTTAATCATATGCAAGTTTTGTTAACATTTACACATAATTGCACATGAAGTGTTCAACAAAGAAAATAATACTATAATTGATATTTGTAACCATAAATTAATATTAAATAAATTGTATTAAAGTTCTAAAATATAAAAAAAATAAGAAGGAAGAACAACCAAAAAGATTAAAATCTACAAGTGAGAGAAGCCAACGAAAAAACCCTCATGGAGTGAGAACCAAAATTTGTCGAAACAAAAAATGTGGAGAAATAGTGAGAGAGATAAGAGAGAGAGAGAGAGAGAGAGAGAGAGAGAGAGAGAGAGACTTATCAGAGAGATCAACAATCGTGGGAGTATCGAAAGTCAATCATCAAAGTCAGAATCCTTTGATCTTGGCAGAGGAGAATATATATATATATATATATATATATATATATATATATATATATATAGAGAGAGAGAGAGAGAGAGAGAGAGAGAGAGAGAGAGAGAGAGAGAGAGTCGGTATAAAAGGAAGACCAAACGATATAAATAGATATTTACTTGATGGTGTCTGGTAGAGAAATCATAGTCGAAAATGGATATGAGATTTTGTGGGTTACGACTGCCACAAGGAAATTGGGAGGAGTAAGGCCATTATCCCTTTTCTTATATATATATATATATATATATATATATATATATATATATATATATTGTTAATAGTATCAATACCTTTAAGTTATAGGGACTGAGCCAGATTTTAAAATAAAAAGCGTAGGCCGGGTCACATTTAAGTGGGGATGGGTCAAGATTAAGACTTATCAGAGAGATCAACAATCGTGGGAGTATCAAAAGTCAATCATCAAAGTCGGAATCCTTTGACCTTGGCAGAGGAGAATATATATATATATATATATATATATATATATATATATATATAGAGAGAGAGAGAGAGAGAGAGAGTATAAAAGGAAGACCAAACGATATAAAGAGATATTTACATGATGTTGTTTGGTAGTGAAATCATAGTCGAAAATGGATATGAGATTTTGTGGAATAAAAAAATTTCAAATTTGAATTTTTTTAAAAAAATTCAGATTTGCAATTTTTTTTTTAAAAATATTCAAAAAAAAAATTGAATAGAAATTCAATAAAAATAAAAAAACAAAAGAAATCCAAATTTCAAAAAAAATCAAATTCAAAATTTCAAAAAAAAAAAAAATTTGCGGCCACCTAGGCGGCCTTGGCGCTAGGCGTCCCTTTGGCGCACTGAATCTATCTACTGAAATTTATAACATTGGTTGTATACTATCCAATCAAAATTATATTGTATGGATACTTTATCAAAAAGCAAGTAAAATAAACAATAGTCCCTACTATGGCTACATAGTTAAACAATGCTGGATATTATTCTATTTAAAATTAATTCGAAACAACAAATAAAACATAAGATTATACCTACATAAATCAAATATTTTTCTAGATTTTTTAAATATATATTTTTATTAATCTTTTGGCTTTCTAAGACCAAGAATTCCGAAACTCCAATACTACAAAAACATAATGGTCGGAAACTGATTTCAATAATGATAGGGCGAACATTGGTTGTAAGTATGACCAATAACAAGCTACCCCAAACATTTTTCATAGACATGCATAAACCATCACTCACTCTTCCAATATACAACAAAATGACAATAATAAAACACGAATGTAGATTTACGCAGAGTCTCACCTTGCCTTTGTTTTTCCTTGACAAGTTGTGGTCCTCTTTCTGAGCACTTTTCCTTTTTTGGTCCTTTAAAAGAAACACACATTTATGTTCCTTCAATATATAACTACATAATACAACAAAACCTTTATCCGAAATTTCTACGATAATATATAGCTACATTATATGAGCCTTTGTAAAAAAATCTCCATAAGTATAAATTTCAATTAGTCCTACATTATATAGACAGCACCATTGCACAAAAAAAGAATATAGACAGCATTATAGACATAAAAAGTAGAAAATAGTCTGCGTATAAACATAATCAAACAAAAAAATAGAATGAGACCTGACACTAGTCTACTTTGGAAGGATTAGAAGATAAAACTACCAACAATAAAGGCATTAGTACATAAATCAATGGGCTAAAACCTAGATAACTTCAATTGTCACAATGTTGCTTTCTATCATTGGCGATATTCTTTTTCAACCTTCTTTACTGCCTCATATTTTGTTTACATGTGGCAACTCTAGCTCTTTTGTTTAGAGAATACAACAGCCATTGCATCTCTCAAAATCTTAATTGGTTATACAAAAAAAAAAAGTGTGTTTTGTCAGGTTTTTGGGCCATATTTCCAATCCTAGCACTACGATCGATCGTCCGGTCGCAGAGACCGCACTGATCAGGAGAAGTGCTAGATTGGGTTTTCTCCATTTTATGCATAACCAGGCAACCCATCTTAGTGACAAGTCGACCAGTTTGGGGAAAATAATGGAAGTCGTTTCGGATTTTGGACTGGTTTCCACGTATATGCTCATGGCATAGCCACATACTAAATAAAGGGACCTTGAATTCCTTTAGGAGATCATCCTTGTGCTCAAGTGTTATACGACCACCAATAGTATGTGAGAAAGAAATAATTCTTGGGTGTAATCCTGGGGTTTTTCTTGGATTCTCCTGTGCTTAGTCTTTCCTAGAGTGGGTCTGGGTCATTGCAACGGATTATGTAAAAGTGTCGTACTACCTTGTTTAGTGGTGATCATACACTCCATTGTAATTTTCCACACAATCCTTTTGTACTTCGCGTCTTGTTCATATTCCATTTTTGTCTTCTTTGCATAAGCTAGCCCCTGGTTCAATGTTAGTGTCGAAAGCCTTCGTCGTGGCCGTCGTGGTGTGTGATTCTTGAGAAATGGTACCACATCATATTTCCAACATGGTTATGTGTGTATAAAGAGAGAGAGAGAGAGAGAGAGAGAGAGAGAGAGAGAGAGAGAGAGAGAGACTTTAAGCAAAGCCTTTATCAAAAAAATTGGGTTCAACTTCATGGACCCTTTTCTTCAATTCATCTTTGTTAAGGATCATTTCCTCTCTACATTAGAAAAAGAACAAAGTTTCTTCATGGTACCTCTACCTATAAAAATCCATCTAACTAGATCTCCTTGCTCCTATCTAGTGCATATATTTTGTCAATTCCACATAACTAATGCATGTATTTAAAAATCGGGTAACCAATCAACCCCAAATAACCCTCATCGCACACGAACAGAATCCCCCCCTCTCTCTCTCTCTCTCTCCCCCTTTGCGATGTTGTAACCAGAGAATCCTACCCCCCCCCCCCCCCACCCCACCCCAATATGCGGTCCTTCCAGCCCTCTCTAATGGTCCTCCTCCCTCTGATATGTCACCTCCTCTACTATCTCTCCCCTCTATCTATATGTTATTCTCTCTCTATATATATACTCATATGTTCGCTCTCGTTTTTGTTCCGGTTAGTCCCCTCCTCTCTCTCTCTTTCAATTTTGAGAAATATCATTTTTATATATTTGGCCCCAATCGTAGGGTCCATCCTATGTTAGAGTAAGATCAATTTTCCATCAAATATTTACACAACTTTTTAGGCTTTTTGGAATTTTTTTAACACTTAAGTTTAAGCTATGTATTTAAAGCGGGGACTAGTCGCCGACTAGTTGGCAGGCGCTGTAGCATTTGCTTGATTTTTCACGAAAACCGGGTAAGAAAATTGGCACTTAAAAAGCGTTGACTAGTCACTGATTTTGCCGCATTTTGATTGGTTTTTATCGCTTTTGAATATTATTATTTAGAACTAGTACAAGTTTTTACGTATAATTGGAAATTTCAAATCAATACTAATGAAATATTTTCAAATCAATTTCAGAGATTCGGGACTCCGGATCATTGAAATGTTACGTGGTATTGATAATATAATATTAGGTTAATTACATTCATCTCATACTTTAAAATAGGGAAGTACCCCTTGACAACTGAGATTCTTTTCGCAAGTAATTTTTTTCTTGAAATGTGTTGTACTTTTCTAGTGAAAATTTAATGAAACAATGTGCATAGTTTTTCACT
This sequence comes from Iris macrosiphon, assembly GCA_036927795.1. Classification (NCBI taxonomy): domain Eukaryota; kingdom Viridiplantae; phylum Streptophyta; class Magnoliopsida; order Asparagales; family Iridaceae; genus Iris; species Iris macrosiphon. The sequence goes on along the minus strand of JAYESA010000012.1, from coordinate 51,931,641 downwards.
AACTTTATTGGAAATATAATCCAAATCCTACTTAATTTACGAATATATTTGAGATTTATTAAGAGTTATATTTGATAGGCCATAGTCTTAGTAAAGTAGGAGTCATATTTGAAACCAAGTAGCTAGGTTTCATATATGGATGCATGTTAGTTGGATTTTAGCAAAATATAGAAAGTGTAACAAAGTGAGTGCTACATAATTGGACAAGGTCGATTGTGCTCCCTATAAAAGAAGCTGATATTTTTTTATTACTTTGTTGGAAATATAATCCAAATCGTACTTAATTTATGAATATATTTGAAATTTATTAAGATTTGTGTTTGGTAGGTCCTAGTCTTAGTAAAGTAGGAGTCATATTTGAATCCAAGTAGCTAGGTTTCATATATAGATGAAAAATAGATGTTAGTCGACTTTAAGCAAAATATAGAAAGTGTAACAAAGTCGTGCTACATACTTGGACAAGGTCGGTTGTGCTCCCTATAAAAGAAGTTGTTGGAAATGGGATATATACATGAAGAGAATAAATTGTAGAGGGAGTAAAGTTGTAGATGAAGAAAAATAAATTACAGAGGGAGAAAGAGAGGTGTCATTGGATATTATTATGTAGAATTAGTACTAATATTAAAAATAATAGGATCATCTTTTTATCGCTTTTTGACGACTAATCCCAACTAGTCAAAAAGCGGTACTCTTTGCTTTGCTACTGCTTTACCGATTTAAGTGCATAGAGTTTAAGGGATTTATTGTACGCTCAATATTTTGGCCCAAAATCAGTTTGTTTCCCCCTCCTTGCTCGATCTCTCTAAAGTTAATGTGTGTACTTAATTAGACTCTTCAATTACTTGATGCAATGTTTTGATGCTACATTTTTTTTTATTTGTACTTAAATTGTTATCGTGCTAGATTAATTGTTAGTTAGTTTTAGGACATCTAAAAATTAGAATCAAATAGAAAATTTAGTATACACAATATGTAATATACTATATATTAATTGATATCTGACATTTTTAAATGATTACAACATTTGTTTTGGCATCTACAACCTTACAGAGTTAGTTGAGGTGCCTACATGCCTCTTTCATTCTAACCCATTCTCAACGTGAATGATGTTACATCTATATTAAGAAACAATAGAGAAATATACTACCTAGCTTCTCATTTCACTGCAATAGTAACATTTACATATAATTATAAATTCAAAAGTTACTTTAAGCATGTGAAGTCGAAGTGTACTTTTGCTGGGAATATGACTTCCTAAATGGTCTTACACTATACATTACAGACCCAGTTAGGAAAAATTAATAGATAGAAATTGAAATTCATTATTCTTCGATTATATCTAAAGGTAAACCACACACACCGCTTTCTTAATTTGCAAAGTAATATAGCATAAAGCAACCACCTACCAAAGAAATGGTCCCCCCAATTAAATGTACTTGCAATTTGAAATACAAGAGCAACCACCTTAAATGTTGAATGTACTTGCAATTTTTTTCTTTCTGTTCAAATGTAAAGTCTGGCTGATTTCAAAGGCCAGAGGAGCCAAAATAGTATCGATTTTAAATTTTTCGAGAAAATATCGTATCCTGTAATTCCGTATGATGCTTTTAGCAATTCAATAACACCAAGTTATAGGTATCAGTGTCCTTTATTTATATTTGATAGCATCTCCTAATTTAAGATAAAATTGGCATGCTATGATGTTTCAATATTATATATGTATGTCATTAGGAATTTATTACTCCATGCCAGTACGGGATTTTTAGAGCCTGCTATTTCAATATGTTCTATAACTGTATAACACACTCCCGAACCACCACAACCGCCACAACTCCACCACAGAAAAAGAAAAAAGAAAAAAGAAAAAGAAAAAGAAAAACCCTGTGACATGGTATATAACAAGGGTATACAGCCTGCCAAGAAAAGATTAATGACCACCAGCAGTGCAAAAAAGTATTCAACTAATGTTTTAGTAATAATACTTGGCCACTATGATGGAATAAGAACTTAAAACACAAACAAAGAGATTAGTACAGCATGTTATTAAACCAGCATGTGCCACATCTAACCATTTTAGTATAAACTATAGACGTGTAGGAAACCTATGCGTCTTATTTTAACAGGTGCATATATGCAGAAACAAAATCAGCATGGCTTTACTGGGAAACAAATAATGCGGCACCAAGAATCATATAATCATGAGTATATTAAGATCATAGAACTCAAGGTTTTGTGTGAATTAATTAACATTAAAACTGAATTACTTTTTAGCACCGAAAGATAGAAAGTATACACAATCTTAATTGTGAAGTTAATATACTTAGGCATGCTAAACAATTCACATATTCTCTTTGTCGTTGCCCCACCCACTTCAGCAGAACAATTTTGATCTTCTGGTGCGTTAAAAAAAATTAAGTTTTTAAAACTTACCATCATCCACCTGTGCCGTTGGGCCACATCTCGTGCTGACTTTCCATCCAGTTGTTGGGCAATTTTTATACAACGATCTATAAATGGATCAGTCGCAAACCTGAAAGCTTCAAATAGCATCATAGTCATTCATTTATTCAAGAGAGAGGTGGGTACAATAAAACACTGACAAATGGGTGTTTTCTGTTGAGCAAAGTTTTAATTATAATGAAGACATTAATAATGATAGAACACAACATCAGGTACAAAGTAAAAAAGAACTAGAATAGTTCACAAATTAGTTGCTAAAAAAGTGTTCTTCTGGGCTCTTCCAACCAGAAAGTAGTAACTACTTGACATGATAGCACCTCTGTGTGTGCTTCTCAGTTCTCATTGTTGAGAAGTTCGCTAAAAAAATATTGTACTTACTTCATTTAGGCAAAGTGAGTACGATATATTGGAGAGAGTATGCCTCCTTTCCAATAAGTTTCTCAATATAAGACTAAACAAAGAGTAATAAGCTAATAAAGATTTGACAAAATACACAAAGAAAGTTGCATTCTTACACTAATGTCAGGCTTTCATGCGTAGTCGACTTCTTGACTTCTTACCTAGTATTTGATATTCAGTAAACTTTCTTTTACTCGTCATTGTACCCAAGAAGATTGCTAACGACATTTTGTTGCTAATTTCACTAGTTTACGGTAGCAACTTGGTAGGCCCCTAAAAAAATTGCATAATGGTGTCACGTATGTCGAACGTATACAACATCGGTAAACTATTTTCGCCACCTATTTGGAAAACTTCCGTATACCCATATCTATACTCGTGCCGTGTCGGACACATATCCCAAAAAAAACCCTAGAAAGAACCAAATCAGAAGCCGTGTCCGTGTCGTGTGCGTGTCCGTACAATAAAAAGATACGTACGTGACGATCCCTTCTTCGAGAATCTTCTGCTCGGAATCGGACCACTGCATGACGAGTCCCGGGTCGTGCAGCAGCGCCTTCGACGCGCCGCCGCGGCCTCTGCCTCTGCCTCTGCCTCTACCTCTGCCGCCACCGCCACCGCCACCGCAGTCGCCGCGGCCATTGATGACAGCTTCTTGATTCAAGCGCGGGTTATAACTCATCTAGAATAGAGAAACAAAAAAGGGAATTCTTCTTTCTTGATTTCTTTGCTTTGATAAGGACGATACTTATTCTCGTTTATCAAGGAAAAAAAAAAACAATGTTCCTTTTATAGGTTTGTTTCGAATATACTTTTGAAAAAACAAATCACAAAAAGTGTTTGCAATTATAATATATATATAATTTTTTTTTTTAAGAAAAGGTACTTCATTAATATGCAAACCAGTCTTACAATCATAAACTAACGCGGGTCCCACAGGATCAACTCCCCACCATACATTTGACATCACTCTCTATATTTTTAATCACTCATGCCAAGGATGTAGCTTTGCCTTCAAACAGTCGCATATTCTCTCTCTCCACATATGCCAAACAACTGACAGTAGGCGGATCCTTGCTTGCTGATGTCGTGTCTTGCCCCTCCTTGCCATCCTCTCGATCTCCTCACATGCCTCCATCAGTCCCACTTGAGTATTATTTCCTATGCCTAGCTGATGTCTGATGCTTCGCCAAATTTCGTGTGCGAAAGGGCACCGAAATAGTAAATGATCCCTGGTCTCGTTGACACTGCTACATAGGACGCAATTCATATTAGGTATCTGGATTCCAATCCTTTGCGCTCTTTCCTTTGTAAGAAGCCTATCCCTTACCGCCTTATACATGCACAATTCAGTCTTTGAAGCCGCCCCCTTTGTCTAGATCATCTCCGACCAGCTCACCGTTGGGAAGCTCGGCCGGACTTGGTCATATGCATATTTGAAACTGAACCCCCCTTGCACCGTCCCATCCCAACTCCAGAAGTCAGCTGCAATGTCCTTGTGAATTTGAAGACTGCTTATCTCTTCCTGAAACCTCTGCCGTATATATCTATCGGTTATTCTCCATGTTCCATTATTTATGAATTCATTCACATGACCTGCAGCCCCCACTAGTTCATAAGTAGGCCACCCTAGCCTATCCACCAGGCTTTCCTTGTTAATCCATGGATCCAACCAGATACTCGTCGTGCGTCCGTTACAAATCACTCGGGTTACACATTATTTTAATGCTCCCCGCTGTTTGAGGATCAGTTTGAACGTAACAGAGTAATTGTTATTAGTCTCCATTATCCAGAAGTTTCTATCTTGCACATACCTTCTTGACGCCCACTATGCCCACAATGACTTGCCTTCAAGAAATCGCCAGGCGAGTTTAAGGAGTGCAGCGTCCCTCATTACTTTGAGGGATCTCAGACCGAACCCTCCCTCTTCTTTGATTCTACAGAGCTCCTCCCATGCAATTGTGTGTACGCCTCATCTCCATATAAAATTAGCACACAATTTATCTATTCTTTGGACTGTCTTCACTGGGATAATGTTTTTCCTGTAACCAGTATGCCGTAATTGCCATAATAGTAGACCTAACAAGCTCAATGCGTCCTCCAAACGACAACAGTTAGGACTGCCAACCTTCTAGCCGTCTCTGAACATATTGGATCAACTCTGTACAATCCGCATCTTTGGCATAAGATATTGACAATGGTAGACCAAGGTATCTTACTGGTAACTGGCCTTCTTCTATCCCAAGCAAATGAGTCCTTTGCTCTCTCTCGGCACATGCACAACTATAATAGATCCTTGACTTCTCCTTGTTTAACCACAACCCTGAGAGCCTGCCAAATTCCTCGAGCAATGAGTTTAGTGCCTCCACTCCCCTCCTATTCGATACCATGAAGACTAATAGGTCGTCTGCGTAGATAAGATGAGACACGATCGGCTCTACCTTCTTGTAAAGAGGGATAATTTGCCTCCGATGCACAGCCAAATCCATTAAACAAGTATAATACTCCATAACTAAAGTGAACAAGTATGGAGAGATAGGGTCACATCCTCGGTTGCTGCCAAAATAACCATAAGGTTGGGCATTGATCAGAATCGAGAACGATGGTGTATTGATGCACTCCTCGACACGATCCACCCACCAACGATCAATTCCCATCCCCCGCATGATTGCGCAGACGAAGCCTCTATTCACTGTCTCATAAGCCTTCCTGAGATCAAGCTTGATGCATCCCTTTCCTCCTCCCGGGCGGTTGAAATCTCGGACCATCTCATGCGCCAGAAGGCAATTTTCTGCAATTGATCGACCTTTAATGAATGATGATTGATTCATTGAAATGAGCCCATTCATACTATCCTGCATTCGAGTACACATTAATTGAGTTATAATTTTATAAATAAAATTACAACAAGCAATCGGTGTAAAGTCTCGCATGTTCGCAGCTCCCTCCTTCTTCGGTATCATAGTAAAAAATGTATGGTTTATTTCTTTGAGTAATCTCCCTTGTCGAAGAACTCATGTACCACCTGATACACTTTTCCCTTGATTTGACTCCAATGCTTCTTATAGAACATCGCGTTAAAACCATCTGGACCCGATGATTAGTTAGTATCAGCTTGTTGAACTATCTTCTCAATTTCAGCCATATGGTAACCCTCTGCCTCAGAATTGCATTGCCCTCCTCCGTAATTATTCGTTTGCATATAATGATTGGGAAGTCGGTACAATAATCTGTTTGATTGTAGAGCTCCTGATAGAATTTAACGGCCTCTTGTTGTATTAGCACTTCATCTGTCATCGGTGTCCCATCCTCCTTGATGAGAGCAGCCACTCGATTGCCTTGTTGACGAGCACGTATAGTAGTGTAGAAGAACTTCGAGCACCAGTCTTCGTCGTTCAACCATGTCACGCCCCAGTCTCAAAATACCGAGGGACTAGCCACGTGGCAATGGCCAGCAACACATCTCTAATGGGCAAACCTAATTTAATGGACCCGTTAGAGTGCACTTAAGCTGTAATAAATATCAATGCAGTCTACACCATCTATCACATAATAATTCTAATCTCATCCACAAAAATAAACATAACTAAATATGATAGACTAATCAAGATAATAGATAAAGGAACTAGTCCATCATTAAGTCAACATTTATAGTGTCTCGGGGAACAACCTGATAAAATAAGTCAATACATAAGTCCATGAGTCAAGATATGAAATAACAGGAAGCATAAATAACTGAGTATGTAACAGAATACTCAAGAGAAATCCTCTGGCACAACCTCATCTTCTGGTGCCAGAACTGCTCCAACGTCAGCTCCTGTCCCATATATCTCGGGATAATCCTCCTCTGCTGTACCCGGGGACATAATTTGGATCCAGCTCCTCAGGGAACATAGCAAGGTACAAGAATAACTCAAGCCAAATAAAATATAATAAATAAAATAGATCCTCGGGCAAGCTATGTAACCAGCTAAGTGAAATACAAATGAGAGCATCACTAGTACTCAGGCTGAAACCACTACAAGCTCTGTGCCGAGGAGCCGGTAGCAGTAATATCACGTAATGGGCCAAGCTCTGGAACAGAGATTAAAGCACCGCAATAATAAAATATATATGTATGTAATCAGCCTGTAGCCCATGTGTCTCTCTCCACCCAATGTAATCACACGTCTCATGTCCATAACACGCAAGATCATGACCTCTAACTAGTACAGCCAGTCATAATGATATCTATGTATATGCAAGTCTTATGTCACGAATCCTGTAAGCCTATACAGAATCACCATGAATAACTCAGAAAATATTTTATCTCATGAATAGTATCAAGTGTCCTATGGTATGACGTACTTGGTAAAGCAAGCACAAAATATATATATGATCGTGGATTCAACTCTCTAAGTGACGTTACACGACTTCGCGTACGACGTCGACACCCGAATCTTGTTCGGACGTTAAGCAATGTCTCACAGTTCTAGGTTGAACAGGTACATCACAAAAGTATATGAAAATAATATAAGCAAATAATAGCACATGATCTTCTGTAAATTGGCAAGGTACACTAGCCTGTGTTCTCACCTCCGTCAGTTGCTCCAATATAAGTGGATTCTCCAAGTACACCTCCAGATGCTGAAACAAATATCACCATCACTCTTAAAATACTTGAAATAGCTAGGATTGACTATCCATAAGTCCAATTTGGACACAGGAGACATAATTAACAGTTTCTGGTCAAATGGGGGTCCACATATTGCCTACTTCGTACCGAAAAATGTGTCAGAGATAAAGTTCTCCAAATTCGTCAAACTTAGTGTCTACGAGTCCAGAACAATGATACAAACCCAATGAAACATCCAGAACTGGATTCCGATGAGCCGGTCACGAAATCGTCCGTCAAGTGGAACCGTAGGGCCCACGAAACGGTGTTTCGTCAACATTCTCAGAATCGAACCAAACTTCGATCACATGACAAGCGTAATGCTACGAATTCGATGGCGCAAGTTTCGTTGCGAAATGATAAGCACACACAAAATTATGACGAGTGTCAGAACAGGCCGATACGAGACTTTTCGACAGATACGTATTGATTTCGGTGTGCACGTACATCCAAATTAACTTTCGCTAAATCTCACACGTCCGTGTTGATGATACGTACCTTTCGATGCAATTCTCACACGATAAAATCACCTCGTTTAGCGGGATGTACCCCGTTTCGAGAAAATTTGGGTTTAGAAAACCAAGTTTTGGTCAAATTCAACAGCGAATAAATCACAACTTACAACGAATTAAAATAAACTAATTGAAGAGATTAAAACTCGGTTATATTGTTTAATTATTGTTCAAGTGAAATTTAAAAATATTAACTAGGTTGGAGGAAAATAAGACATGAACATGGGTGGTTGGGACAGTTTCTGAACTACAAAATTGGTCATTTTTTCTGTTTTGCATCACGAATTGCGATCGACACATGACACGATACACTGAACTAATTATACAGGGTTCAAGAGGGTCATGTGTTCTTCACATAGGATTCGACGGGTCGATATTTAGTTAACTGTGCAGGGAGATACAAGGGCTAGAAGATAGGTACCTCACTGTGTTGTTTGCTCAGGATTTTGGGCGGCTGCGCGGTGGCTTCTTGCGGTGTGCGGCGGCGACTGTCCGACGGTCGTCGGCGGCTGAGGTTGGTCGGGGTGGTAGAGGAGATGATGGTAGTGGTGGTCGGCTAGGCTAGAGTTTATATAGGGTGGCAGGTAGGGAGTTACAGGGAGCGGAAGTGAGGGGGTCGGGGCCATTTTGGAAGAGGAAGGGAGGTGGTCGGGCTATTACAATGGGTTGGTTTGTGGGTTGCGGGTTGGTGGGTTGCGGGTTAGTGGGTACGGGTTAGGATCCGGGTTCGGTTTAGTTCGGTTTGGTTTGGTTTGGGTTGGTTTATATAAAATAATATATACTTGGCCATTAAAAAATAGTTTTGGACCCCAATAAATTCCAGAAAAATTATACAATATTCTATTATTAATTATACACCCAAAAATATAGTTTTTGTACTATTTTAATAATTAATTTAATACACAAAAATATAAATCTATGAAGAATATTTATTATAATTAGCTAAAAATTACAGAAAAATCTTCCTTAATCTAAAAAATTCATAATTCAAATAATTAAAATTCTAAAAATCTGGGTGTTTATAATCTACCCACCTTAAAAGAATTGCGTCCTCGCAATTAAGAAAATGAAACGTAACCTGTCACGAAAGGTTTGCTCCAGAAGAGATGATGTGATTGCAAGACATGTTTGTTGAAGCACGCCACAAAGAATAAGGAACCATGAACAAGGAAAAAATTGGGAGGAAGGGTGAGGGTTTTGTTCAAGCAGAACACGTAGGAAAAAAATAAAAAAAATTCCCTAGACAATGAGAGATAAGTAACTCAAGAGTAAAGGAGCCTGGTTAGAACGAAGATCAACTACACCTTATGAAAACTTGGGTACCACTGACATTTTACTAATCTAGACTAACAAGTTCATGCTAACATAATACTAGGTTTAGGCTAGGGAATGGAACTAACAGGCACATGCTAAAGTTATTCGCTATTATAGCTAGCTATAATAAAACTAAATCTTACTCATATTCGCTACTCCTCGAGTCTGTGCCTCCTCCACTGTCATCGCAAAAGCCTGTCCATGTTCCTATGGTAGTGCCCTTTGCTGTTGCGGGGCCTACTGAAAGAGTGCTGTCTGCAATGCCAAGGGTGGCCTCGGCTGATATCCTTCCGGTGCTGGTAAAAGTTGTCGGTTAACCATCGGTGCTCGTCGGTGAACCATCAGTGTTTTGCCTCGTTGCTCCGTGCAATTTCTGGCTGAATGTTGGTTGAATCCGTAAACCAAATACAATCCCAATATGCGTCGACATTTCTTGGTGAGATGACCTAACTTGCCACAATAATGACAAGTAGGGAGTCCTGGTGCTGGTAGGGTTGGTCGATGAATCATCAGTGCTCTCTCTCGAAGCTCATGACAATCCTTGGCTGAATGTTGACTGGATCCGCAAGCTAAACATAATCCTAATTTGAGTCTATACTCCCTCTCAATATGGCCTACCTTGCCACAATAGTAACAAGTAGGAAGGACTAGTGCTAGTGGTGTAAATGCTCTCTGTGGTGGATTCATTTGTGGTCGCTTTGCAGCTCCTCCTTGCTTTGCTCGGTCTGGTGCCAGTGCATGCGGCCACTTCTGGATGGACTCGCTCCTGATAATGCGTTCTATGCGTCGGGCTGCAGCAAGGACGTCCGTATAAGAAGTAGTTACAACAGAGCTGATTAATCTATGTAGCTCAAAGCTAAGTCCGTGAAAGAACTTCTCCGCCCGACATTGCTGGGCCTCTTGATGAACCAGTTGTTGTGCTTGCATCATTGTGTAGAATATTTGGAATATCTGCTGTCCGTCCATAAGCTGTCCTGGTAAAAAAAGGGGCATCGGTGGAGTAAATTATGACGGTGGTGGAATATCGTCTTGCCGAAACCTCGAGGCGTGCTGATCTGCTTGATTGCTTTATTGAGTGGATGGATCTCTACTTAATGGCGTCACTCTATCGTCGTAGGTGACCACGGCACCTTGTGGTATACCCGCGAAAGTCTCGTTGCTGGCTCGTGGATCCTTTACTCTGCATACAAAGTAAACTATGAGAGGCGCACAGAGGAATCATGGCAGGATGCAAGTCAAGAAATTATTTTGAGGTCGATATAGAGGTTAAGAACAAATCAACAAATTTGATGAGATCCTATAATTTATCCTATCCTAATTGTAGGCTTGCTCGATTCCTTAGTTGAAACCGAAGCAACATAGTCGTAGACCTGCATGGGCCACCACAAAAACCATGGCATGCCCCAGTCCCAAAATACCGAGGGACTAGCCATGTGGCAATGGCCCGCAACACAACTCCAATGGGCAAACCCAATTTAATGGACCCGTTAGAGTGAACTTAAGCTGTAATAAATATCAATGCAGTCTGCACCATCTATCACAGATTAATTTTAATCTCATCCACAGAAAGAAACATAACTAAATATGATAGACTAATCAAGATAATAGATAAAGGAAATAGTCCATCATTAAGTCAATATTTGTAGTGTCTCGGGGAACAACTCGATAAAATAAGTCAATACATAAGTCCATGAGTCAAGATATGAAATAACTGAAAGCATAAATAACTGAGTATGTAATAGAATACTCAGGAGAAATTCTCTGGCACAACCTCATCTTCTGGTGCCAGTACTGCTCCAGCGTCAGCTCATGTCCCGTATATCTCGGGGTAATCCTCCTCTGTTGTACCTGGGGACATAATCCGGATCCAGGTCCTCAGGGCACATAGCAAGGTACAAGAATAACTCAAGCCAAATAAAATGCAGTAAATAAAACAGATCCTCAGGGCAAGCTATGTAACCAGCTAAGTGAAATACAAATGAGAGCATCACTAGTACTCAGGCTGAAACTACTACAAGCTCTGTGTCGGAGAGCCGGGTAGCAGTAATATCACGTAATGGGCCAAGCTCTGTAACAGAGACTAAAGCACCACAAAATAAAATATATATGTATGTAATCAGTCTCTAGCCTGTGTGTCTCTCCCCACCCAATGTAATCACACGTCTCATGTCCACGATGTCTTATGTCCATAACACGCAAGATCATGACCTCTAACTAGTACAACGAGTCATAATGATATCTATGTATATGCAAGTCTTATGTCACGAATCCTGTAAGCCTATACAGAATCACCATGAATAACTCAAAAAATATTCTGTCTCATGAATAGTGTCAAGTGTCCTATGGTATGATGTACTTGGTAAAGCAAGCACAAAAAATATATAGGATTGTGGATTCAACTCTCTAAGTGACGTTACACGACTCCGTGTACGACATTGACACCCGAATCTTGTTCGGACGTTAAGCAACGTCTCACGGTCCTAGGTTGAACATGTATATCACAAAAGTACATAGAAAGAATATAAGCAAATAATAGTACAGGATCTTCTGTAAGTTGGCAAGGTACACTTGCATGTGTTCTGAGCTCCGTCAGTTACTCCGATATAAGTGGAATCTCCAAGTACACCTCCAGATGCTGAAACAAATATCACCATCACTCTCAGAATACTTGAAATAGCTAGGATTGACTATCCATAAGTCCAATTTGGACACAGGGGACAAAATTGACAGTTTCTGGTCAAAGCGGGGTCCACATGTGACCCACTTCGCACCGAAAAATGTGCCAGAGATAAAGTTCTCCAAATTTATCAAACTTAGTGTCTACGAGTCCAGAACGATGATATGAAGCCAATGAAACATCCAGAACTGGATTTGGATGAGCCGGTCACGAAATCGCCCGTCAAGTAGAACCGTGGGGCCCACGAACGGTGTTTCGTCAACGTTCTCAGAATCGAACCAAACTTGGGTCACAAGACCAGCGTAACGCTATGAATACGATGGCGTAAGTTTCATTGCGAAACGACGAGCACACACAAAATTATGATGAGTGTCAGAACAGGCCGATACGGGACTTTTCGACGGATACGCGTTGATTTCGGTGTGCACGCACATCCAAATCAAATTTTGCAAAATTTTATACGTCCGCGTTGACGATACGCGCCTTTCAGTATAATTCGCACACGATGAAGTCACCTCGTTTAGTGGGACGCACCCCGTTTCGAAAAAATTTGGGTTTAAAAAATTAAATTTTTGGTCAAATTTAACAGCGAATAAATCACAACATACAACGAATTAAAATAAACTAATTGAAGATATTAAAAGTCGGTTATATTGTCTAAATTATTGTTCAAGTAAAATTTAAAAATATTAATTTGGTTGGAAGAAAATCAGACATGAACATGGGTGGTTGGGACAGTTTCTGAACTACAAAATTGGTCTTTTTTTTTGTTTTGCATCGCGAATTACGACCGACACAGGACACGATACACCAAACTAATTATACAGGGTTCAAGATGGTCATGTGGTCTTCATATAGGATTCGACGGGTCGATATTTTGTTAACTTTGCAGGGAGATACAATGGCTAGAAGATGGGTACCTCGCTGTGTTGTTTGCTCAGGATTTTGGGCGGCTGCGCGGTGGCTTCTTGCGGCGTGCGGCGGCGAGTATCCGGTGGTCGTCAGCGGCTGAGGTTGGTCGGGGTGGTAGAGGAGATGATGGTGGTGGTGGTCGTCTAGGCTAGAGTTTATATAGGGTGGCAGGGAGGGAGTTACAGGGAGCGGAAGTGAGGGGGTCAGGGCCGTTTTGGAAGAGGAAGGGAGGGGGTCGGGCTGTTACAGTGGGTTGGTTTGTGGGTTGCGGGTTGGTGGGTTGCGGGTTAGTGGGTACGGGTTAAGATCTGGGTTCGGTTTAGGTTGGTTCGGTTTAGTTCGGTTTGTTTCGGTTTGGGTTGGTTTGGGTTGGTTTATATAAAACAATACTTGGCCATTAAAAAATAGTTTTGGACCCCAATAAATTTCAAAAAAATTACACAATATTCTATTATTAATTATACACCCAAAAATATAATGTTTGCACTATTTTAATAATTAATTCAATACACAAAAATATAAATCAATGAAGAACATTTATTATAATTAGCTAAAAATTACAGAAAAATCTTCCTTAATCTCAAAAATTCATAATTCCAATAATTAAAATTCTAAAATTAAATTCTAAAAATCTGGGTGTTTACAAACCATGCGCATTTTGATCGTTGTTGAAGTTGCACTTCTTCTTGAAACCGGAGTTGCCTTACCTCCTCCTCTTCTGACTTTCCGCTGCAGCCGTAACCGAATCCAATGGGCGAAGTTTAAGTTGCTGCTCTTGTTCTGCCAGCATGGCCTTCGGTCTTCTCATATTCCACTCCCTCAACTCCCTTTTAACTCCCTTAAGTAATTGCACAAATCTGTATTAGACGTTGCCATTTATGCTTGCATCCAGTCCCTACTGAACGACCTCATTATATCCAGGTATTATGTGCCATGAATTGCAGTATCATAATGTCCTCCGTCGAGTGCTCGTCTGTTGTACCAATTTGATAAGAATAGGGGTATGGTCACTCGTGCCGCTATGCAATCACTCTGCCCGGACTAGAGGAAAATTTTCCATCCATCGATTGTTACACAGGGCTCGGTCAAGTTGACAAACCACCCGTTTGTTGGAGGCGCTATTATGCCACGACCACAGATGTCCCTATCTCGAGACACACCTCAGCCCTGCTCTAAGGAGACAGTTTTGAAAGTCCGTGAGAATTTTGTCAGGCACCTATCGTCCTCCCCTCTTCTCAGTGGCGCTTAGCATTGCATTGAAGTCGCCACACACAACCAGAGGTAGTATATCTCTTATGTCAGCCGCAATTCGAATGAGATCCTTCCATAGCTGGAATCTCCTTCTCCAATCATTATGTCCATATACAGCTCCTAACATCACTTGCATTCCCCCTACATTAGAGAATTCCATGGCTATTAACTATTCTGTTAGTAGATGTACCTGACCTGTCCATGCCCGGGTGTCCCATAAGACCTATACACGAGCCACACCACACATGGTGCTATTGTGCACCGACTCCCAATAATGTGGAGTCCTCTGACTTATCGTATCATCCGACTTGATCTTGCTTTCTATTATAGAAACCATCGAACACTAAAATTTCTTAACAACACTCTGAATCTCCTTCCAACGGCCAATGGAGTTGGCCCCTCTGACATTTCATGTGAGGAATGTCATTGACAACTGTTATGATTGTCCTTTAATCTCTGGCTACCTCTCGGACTAAAGGAGTTGGCCAATGCTTCTTTCTCATGTTGTCTTCTTACTACCTCACCTAAGCTTGACCCCGATGAGTTCCCCAACATCGCTCCCCAAGCAGGATTAAGGACTGTTAGTGCTACTTCCTGATGAGGATTGACCTCGTTGTTGGCCCCACTGCCTGCTGCTCCTTTTCTGTTAGGAGCATAACTTCCTCCTATGAGTAGTTTTGTTAACCTTCTGCACCCCCAATGCTGAATGACTCAGATTTTGCTCCTCAGATTTTGTGACACCATTGTTTCTTGTTAGCTCTCCACCCCCATAAACCACCATTGCATTACCACTTCTGTCATATGACATGTCATCCTCTTCTGGTTTAATTCTCTTGCCGAGAATAGAATTGGCCATCACTTGATTCAATTGCCCACTCAATTGACCCGCCTCTTCCTGGGGCACTCCCATAGTCTCGTCCTGCCTATCTTTCGATCCTATCTGTCTCTGGTTACCATGTAGCTGCACACCCATCTCAACTTGTGTATACTGAGATCTTCAATATACTGAGATCTTCAATAATACTGGCTTCTTCCGTACACCCCATGCAATGTGCATCCATATGACCAAAGCATTTGCACTTCCTACAAGAGGGAGGAACCCATTCATATTTTATAGTTTGCGTACACCACTCCCCATTTGGTAGGAACACATCTACTTTACCTGGGAGCTCTTTCATCGCTTCTATCTCCACGAAGACTCGAGCATAGGACAACCACTTTCTTCGGCCCGTTGGGGTATCCGTTTTGATTGGCTTACCCACCATACTTGTTATCTTCATAATCAAAGGAATACTCCACAGCTGCGGCAATAGCCAAGGTAGTCTGATCCAAATCGGCACTGTAGTGAGCCTATCTTTTTCAAAATTCGCTTCTAGATTTCATCGTTTAGTAATGACCAAACGGCCGTCGAACGTCCATGGTCCTCCACCCAGGATTCATTCTAAATCCTCCGCAAGGGCGAATTTGATGAGATATAACCCATGCTCACGAGAGAATATCTCCATCTCACCCTTTGGTTTCTATACTCTTAGCCCGTACGCTTTAAACTGTCCATAGAATGGTTTGTTACCCATCACGTAGAGAATAAGAGTATTCTTCCCAAATTCAATTGTTTCTTGGATGTCGTCGCTTGTGATCTCAACCACCCTCTTTCCATTAATGATACTTGGTTCAATATACTGCAACTCGACATCCTCCTCCACCTCCGATGGCTTGCAGACTTCCGCCCATGAGATCGGCTTTGCGGTGGTTCCGCATGACGACTCTTGCCTTCCCCATGCCTGGCGCTGCGCCAATCTCGGTACTGGTGCTCATGAGGTTCCTGGCTGCTTACTCCCTAGAATGTGTCTTCTATCCCCCTCCCCTGAGCCACCCGCTGCCTCCTTTGTTGAACGCACGGGGCATCCCTCGGAGCATCCACCATCACCTCTTTTCCCTTTCGACTACACCCAATCTGATAAAGATTTGCCTGAGGCCATCCATGTTGCTGTGATGCTACCTCCGCACCCTGACCTCCTCCTTCTGCCCTAATCCGTCGATTATTCCATCGCCGTCTTTCCACCATCGTCCAACCTCTCCCCATATTCTGTGACCTTGGATAATCTTCATAAACTGTGCCACCTTCACCATCCTCCTCCACCAGCGGCGCTTCAGAACTTCCTGCTGATGGTTTTCCCCCTGGATCGCCTCCCTCCGCAGGAAACCCTAATGGCGCCATATATATATATATATATATATATATATATATATATATATATATATATATATATATATATATATATGAGCGGATCGGGAGCCCCGTCGCTCCCGACCGTTGGATCGAGCGGGCCCCATGCGGACGGGTATTTTGATCCGCCCCCCCTATATATATATATATATATATATATATATATATATATATATATGGGACGGATCAAAAGACCCGTATATTGCACGAAGCAATCTTAGCCACATATATTTTTTTAAATGTGTGGTTATAAAGTATGCTAACATGACAGCAACTTTATGAGATAATTTATGGCCACACATTTAAAAAAATGTGTGATTGGAATTGCTTGCTCCAAATATATATATATATATATATATATATATATATATATATATATATATATATATATATATATATATATATATATATATATTTGGAGCAGATTGGGAGCCCCGTTACTAGAGTGTAGAAACATGAAAAATATGCATCTATGCATCCAACAACCATGCGTCCCAAAGTAAAGCGTAGAAAAGATCAGGCCACAGATTCACTCTGCAGCCCAGAAAGGCGACATCCATGCGTCCCTATCAGCCGAAGCAGCTTTGGCCGCAGATGGACCTGACTTATCATCCTAGCAATAGGAACATCGCAGACACAGAATCTTGACAAAAAAAAAATCTGAATGCCTCAAAAGACACGAACACACTAAACGATAGAAGTCTCACGTCAGCACAAAACTTCACTCTCGATGGATGTGCAGCGCCACGTGTACAACATAACTGGCTCCATGCATCCCAGACTTCATGCGGTCCCATGCGTCTCTGGCCCCATGCATCCCAGACTCCATACGGCCACATGCGTCTCTGGTCCTGTGTGTCCCAGACTCCATGTGTCCCATGCGTCCCTAGTCCCATGCGTCCCAAGATCTATGCGTTCCATGCATCTCTGGCCCCAGGTGTCCCAGACTCCATGTGTCCCATGCGTCTTTGGCCAGATGTGTTTCAGACTCCATGAAGACCAAATCTTGCTGTTACGACAAGAGTGATTCTCTTCAACCATGTATGGACTATGTGTCAAGCTGACCAAGTCATGCCCATAAAAGACGAGAACTGCACAGATCTTCAGCAACAAAAAATCTCAACAAGCGCCTACGTGGCAGCTTGGCCTGCTCACGGTTACAGCTACACCCTATTAAGGAGGCACATGTGGCACCCTCTAGCATCTATGTGGCCTAACAGATGCGCACCCAAGCATGACTATATATACCCGGGTGGCATATCCAGGAGGACTAACAGAGAGGGGTCGCCCAACACATACACACACACACACACACAGAGAGAGAGAGAGAGAGAGAGAGCGAGCATACCAAGACGAGCATAGAGAGAACATAAGCTTCCTTACCCTGCATCGGATCGTCAACGGAGTAAAGGAGCCGCAACATCATTCTTTGTCCGTCGTCACACCCCAGATCAAAATATTGTACTTAGGTAATTCTGTTTAGGATTCTTTGAAATCTTTTTTTCGTTCCTTAAATACAAAGTTTAGTTTGCAAACTCATATAATGGCGAACAAAATGGTGATTCTAATGGGGACATCTTTCTCCTCTGATGAAAAAGTTATGACGCAATCCGACGCAGCCAAGCTCGGATCAACTCAAAGAATGCTGGTGGTCCTCTTCGACCAGCAGGCTTTCGAGGAGATGCTCTCGGAGGGAAGCGCTAGTCCTTCTCCAAGGATAGCAAAGCCTAAGAAGATCCGCAGGACGTGGGTTTCAAAGGCCGCTGTGCCTCACCCAACTTTGGAGCATGCGCTCCCCATCTCTCTCTGCCGCAGGGACCACACATCATGCGTCCATTGCTTATGTAGCAGTCCCTTCCAATAAGAAGGGTGCTCAGTACCAGAAGACCCATAGGATGTGGGTTGCAAAGGCCGATGCGCCTCACCCAACTACGGAGCATGTGCTCCCTGTCTCTCTCTCACTCTGATACTGAATATGCACAACATGCGTCCATTATGGCTGTCCCCGCTCATGCGACCTCCTTGCCTGAAAAGGAGAATGCTCAGCACCCGAACTCTGGCAGAGAAAAATAATATGATGCCAAGAGTTTCGGGGTTGACGCACAACCCATGCGACCAAAACGAAGGATGCAGAGAAGAAAGCAATATGCGGCTTCCAGTTCAGCCGTAGGCGTCTCTGACATCCCAGAAGCTCTGTCTTTGACAGATCCGGTCATTCTCCCATGTGCCGCTTTAAGAAAAACCAAAACTTGGACTCTTTGTACTATGAGCCTGCGTGTTAAGTTGAAGAAGTCTAGAGTAGTGCGAGCTCATCAAGCTCAAGCAACTGTCCATTTGGCTGACCGTCAGCGAGCACCGCCACCCGTTATGCGGGCCCCTAGTGGAAAGTTATATAAGACCGTCCCGTGTGTCCAACCCGCAACAAAAAATGGGCAGGGTCAGTCTTAAAAGTCTTTCACTGACAATGTAGAAAAGTTTTTGTACGAACCCTAGATCAGGGAGCAAAAAAAGTACCTACACATCTATGTGCTCGGTCTACCCGGACTCATAACAAGGGTGTAAAGGTATATCAGCCCTCGCTTGATTTGCGTAATGTGATCAACCACAAGAGCAAAGAGAGGGAAGCAACCAAGGCATGTGAGGTATCCCCTCCAAGATACCCCTGTGCCAACATCATCATCACCTGCTGCTGTGCTAAAGCAACAGTGCCAACAAACAGGCAGTCGGCATTCCAACGACTGCATCCGAAGGCACCTAGCTGGCAATAACCCAGAAATTAGGTACAAACACCAGAGGAGGAGGAGCTACCATTCATCTTATGTTACTCTACTCAAAAGGACCCTTCCACCGTACGAGAAAGGAAGCTCAGCACCTCCAGTCCGTCACTCTCAACTAACGCATTGAGGAGGCGACTACCAGGAGGACCAGCAGCGGGACCTACGAAAGGTTTTTTCTAAGGTACCTACTCGAAGAAAAGGCCATCAGTCGCTGGGTGTAGTTCTTCCCCAGGACCCCTAGGGGTTGCACAAGCTGGGGGCTAGTGATCCCCCGGACCTATACAATAACCCGACGTTCCGAGAAGGCGAGGATTCCCAAGAAACAGACTCCGATGTCCCTGGGGGTGGCCACTCTCATCAAAATGACATAGCCTCCCACGCTGGGGGTAGTATTCTGTAAACACCCTAAATTTCAGAAATAAGATTTATAAAATTTTCCCTATTTTTGGTATTTTTCTGGAATTTATCACTGAGGTTTGTGGGTTGAATAATTTTAAGTGTGGCTTAATGGAGTCAAAATATTCTGGAAGTAAAAATTTATGGTGTATAATGGAGAACCGGACGCATGGCATTTTTCGGTGAATTTATTGGACACCGGAGCAACGTATCGAGGACCTTTAACTATTGGATATAAAGACCAGACCAAACCAAACCAAACCTGGCTGAACCAAAGCAACATATTGGGTCGGGTCGGGTCGGATCCGAGCCAAACCCGACCCGGACCCGAAATCCAATTGGAAACCCTAACTTGCCGGATTTACTGTAGCCCTATTTAATCCCCGCCTCGACATCCGTGCCCAGCCCCTCTGTCCCTCATCTCCGCCGCACCCAGCTACCTCGCCCCTGACCCGTCGAACTCCGACCGCCACCGGCACCCTCATCTCCGCCAGGCCGCCCGTCGAACTACTCGACAGAACCCAACCACCCTCAACCCGTTGATCCGCCCCGATCGACGCCGCCGTTCCTCCCCCGAACTCCTCCACCTCGCTGCTGCCGCCAGGCCGCCGCACGACCCCTGCCCGTCGATCCCCCGAACCCTGCACCCTGCTCCTCCCCGTCCGGCTGACCGACCAGCCGACTTCGACCCAGAGTTCCCTCTCCGGTCCCGTCGGTGCAGCCCCTACTCCGGCTGTGCACAGCGTCCCCCGTCCGGCGGCGCTGACCCCGACTCCACCGCTTCGCCGGCGCAGCAGTGCCCTAGCACGGACGCGTCCGTTCTCTAACACGAACAGCACATCGGACACGGACGCAGGACACGAAGGAGACTCTCGGACACGTGAATCTCAGCATTCACGGGCCCTGTTCAGGTATCGTTTTCTCTCAAACCGTAGCTTCGTTTTAATTTCTGTCAGTTGCTATGCGTAGACTGTATACCCCTCTCGGTGCCCGTGCAACTCGCTCGGTGCAGCGCATCCTGTAGTGATCGTACACCGCGATCCAAAACAGGAAAAAATAACGCCCTGTTTCACCTCGGAACTGAGTCCGCCCCGCCAATCGGGACGACTTGGTCGCACGCGGTCTTTACCAAACTGTGCGCGACGTTGATACGGTCGTGTGGGTTTTCGCAGAAGTCGATTTGGAGGTGCGTGCACCCCGGAATCAACGCGTATCCGCCGACGACACCCCGTATCCGTCGATTCTGAAACACGCTGTAACTTCGTGTATACACGTCGGATCGAGACGAAACTTGCGCCATCGGATCCGTAGTAATACGCTGGTCCTGTGAGCCAAGTTTGGTTCGATTCTGAGGACATTGACAAAATCGCGTATCGTGGGCCCCACCGGCTCCACTTGACGGGTGATTTTGTGACCGGCTCATCGGAATCCAATTCTGGAAGTTCCGTTGGGTTCGTATCATCGTTCCTGACTTGTAGACACTGAGTTTGCGGAATTTGGAGACCCTTGACCCTGACGCGCTTTTCGGTGCAAAGTGGGCCCACATATGGAACCCGCTTTGGCCCGAAAATGACCTTTTTGCCCCTGTGTCCAAATTGGACGTAAGGACAGGCATTTCCAGCTATTTGACATCTTCTGAGACTGTTGGTGATAATTATTACAGCTTTTGGAGTAGTTCCCACCGGATCCACGGATACCAGGACAGTTGTTGATATTCGGACATCAGGCAAGTGTACCTTGCCAAACTCTGCAGTTTAGTTATCTATTTTCCTTGTTTTATATATATTGCTGTGCATGCTCAACCTAGGACCGTGTGACGTACTTAGCGTCCGATTATCAGTCGGGTGCCGACACTGTACGCAGTGTTGGGTACGGTCATCTAGAGATGGACATCCGTGACACTTTATATTCTCGTACTTGTCTTATCAAGTACCATATGACCCAGGACACTTGACACTATTCATGAGACAGGATTTTCCCGAGATATTCGTGGTGATTCTGTATAGGATACAGGACATGGACATTATATTAGTAGATACTTATGACTGGTTGCATTTAGCTATGATCGCGCTTGACATGGGCATGAGACGTTGTGGTCATGATTTGCGTGGTTACATTGGGTGGGGAGAGACACACAGGCTACAGGCTGTATTTATGTATATCTTCTATTATTGAGAGGTCGTAGACTCTCGTAGCAGAGTCTGACCCACTACCGGTTATTACCGCTACCGGCTCCCCGACACAGAGCTTGTAGTGGCTCAGCCTGAGACTAGTGATGCTCTCACTTGCATTTACACTTAGATGGTTACATATTTACCCCATTGCTCATTTAGTTATTTATTTGCTGCACTGCTTATCTGTATTTATTGGCATGAGCTTTCTTGTACCTTGCTATGTCCCCTGAGGACCTGGATCCGGATTTTGTTCCCCAGATTTTACCGACGTGGTTTATCCCGAGATCTACGGGACTGGAGCAGGAGCTGATCCAGGAGTTGTACCACCATCTGAGGACGAGGTCTTAGCTGAAGACTTCTCTTGAGCATCCATGTTTATGCTCAGCTTTTATTATTTATTTCAGTCTTTTATATTCTGGTCAGATGAACCATTGTACTAGATATTTATCGGGTTTTTCCCCGAAGTACTTTGTGAGACTTGCTGATGATTTACATTCTTTATTTATTCTGTGGATCATATTTTATATCTTGTGTGGATGAGATTAGTTGTGCCATGATTGTCGTAGACTTGTTTTACAGCTTAAGTATGCCCTGATGGATCCATTATATTGAGTTGGTCCATCGGTGCGTACTGCTGGCCGTTGCCACGCGTCTGGTCCCACGGTGTTTTGGGACTGGGGCGTGACATGATTTTTGTGGTGGCCCATGCAGGTCTACGACAAATAGTTCGATTTCAACTTAGGGACCGGACCAGCCTGCCCTAAGGATAGTATGAACTATAGGATCTCATCCATCATTTAACCAGTTGTTGAACTCTATATCGACCTCGAATTTTGTTACTTGAACTGCATCCTGTATTGATTCCTCTGAGCGTTCTCATAGTTTATCTTTTGATTGCAGAGCAATGGATTCCGGGAACAGAGATGATATCCCTTTGGAGACACCACACGACGCTGTGGTTACTTATGGAGACGAAGTGACACCAGGGGATGGTGGACAAGCATCGCAGAGTGATCAAACCGGGCAGCCTAATCCAAGGTTCCGGAGAGATGATATTCCACCACCACCTCAGTTCACTCCCCAGATGCCAGTATTCCCGTCAGGACAAGCCATGGACGGGCAGCAAATGTTCCAGATGATGTATGCTATGATGCAAGCACAGCAGCAAGTTCAGCAAGAGGCTCATCGGCAGGAGGCCGAGTATCTGAGGACCAGCCTGGTATCCGCAATGGAGCAGGCAAATCCGGCAGCGAGGAGAACATCGACGGGATCTATCACCGATTTCCGTCATCTCAAGCCTCGCACGTTTTCCGGTAAAGAAGGGCCAACGGAAGTTCATGAGTGGCTCACCAACATTCAGCATCAGTTGGAAGCCGCTGAACTTCCAAGAGAGAAGTGGATGACTGCAGTCAGAATGCAGTTGACTGATAATGCGCATCACTGGTGGTTAGCAGAAGAAAGGAGGCTTGGACAGGACCGAGTCACATGGGAAGAGTTCTCCAGACTCTTCCAAGAGATGTACATTCCAGCCATTGCACGGTCAGAGCTCAGAGACAGGTTCAACCGCCTTATCCAAGGCAGCATGTCAGTAGAGGAATACAATGCGGAATTTATTCGCCTGAGCCGCTTTGCCCCAACACTGATTTCAACGGAGGAAGAAAAAGCAGAGAAGTTCTTTGACGGCTTGAAGTTCGAACTTCAGAAAGTGATTGGAACGGTAGCACCTACCTCTTATACCGATGTCCTTGCAGCAGCCCGACGCTTGGAGCGCGTCACCAGGAGGGAATCTAATTTGAAGAGGCCTATCACATCAGCACCATCCAGGCCAGCACAGGGGGATTCAGCAAAGCGAGCCCAAAGGGGTATGCCAGATAGAGCAGCACAGAGAGACAGACCCCTTCCTACTTGTCACCACTGCGGCAAGGTAGGACACATTGAGAAGGAATGCAGGCGTAAGTTGGGACTGTGTTTGAGCTGCGGATCCAACCAGCACTTTTCCAGGGACTGTACTGAGCGCCGGGACGGAGCACCAAGACTAGCATTACCTGCACCACGACCAGCTTATCCAGCAGCAGGAGGCCAGCAGACAGGAGTTGGTGGGGTCAGACCACCAGCCCCAGGAGGGAATCAGCAGAGACCACCACTGGCACCACAGGCAGCCCTATTTCATCAGCAGCAGCAGCAGCAGAGAGGTCCAGCTCAGGGACGGGGACAGGCATTCCCATTAGCTGTTGAGGAGGAGGCTACAGCAGGCGAGGTCATCGTAGGTACTATTTTAGTAGCTTCATTACCTGCAGTAGCTTTATTTGATTCTGGAGCATCGCATTCATTTATAGCAGCTAGCTTTGTAGCCACCCACAGAGTAGCTACCGCACCCCTTCCGAAGATGAAGAGGATTCTTACGGGAGGCGGTATTATTCCGGTTAGTGATGTCTGTAGATCATGTTCTGTAGTAGTTTGTGGCCGAGAAATGCGAGCTCAGTTTCTGATATTTTCTATGCCGGATTATGATGTCGTACTTGGTATGGACTGGTTAAGACAGTACCATGCGACTCTTGATTGCCGACTTGGGCGGGTTATATTTAGACCGCCAGGACATCCAGAATTTGAGTTTCTTCGAGGAGCAGTAGAGCAAGGAGTTCAGCCTACTCTTAGGGTACTATCTGTAGAAGAGGAGACAGGTTACCCAAGAGTCATATCAGAATTTGTGGATGTATTTCCTGATGATCTTCCAGGTTTACCGCCTGATCGGGAAATAGAATTCACAATAGACTTAACTCCAGGAGCAGAGCCAATCACTTCATCGGTTTATCGGCTAGCACCTAAGGAGTTAGTGGAGTTGAAGGAACAGGTAGATGATCTGTTGGAGAAGGGTTTCATTCGCCCCAGTGTTTCACCTTGGGGAGCACCCATCTTATTTGTGCCGAAGAAGGATGGAACAGTACGGTTGTGCATTGATTACAGGGCACTGAATGCCGTGACCATCAAGAACAGGTATCCCTTACCACGCATTGATGATCTATTCGATCAATTGAGTGGTGCAAGGGTATTCTCGAAGATTGACCTTAGATCCGGCTATCATCAGATCAAGGTGAGGAAGGAAGACATCCCGAAGACAGCTTTCAGGACGAAGTATGGGCATTATGAGTTCCTGGTGATGCCGTTTGGTTTAACCAACGCACCAGCAGTGTTTATGAGCTTAATGAACAGAGTCTTTCATCAGTTCTTGGATAAATTTGTAGTGGTGTTCATTGATGACATTCTCATATATTCCAAGAGCCCTGAAGAGCACGAGGAGCATCTTAGAATCGTGTTAGAGACCTTGAGGCAAGAGAAGTTATATGCCAAACTCAGTAAGTGTGAGTTCTGTATGGACAAAGTGCCTTTCTTGGGACACATCATATCAGGAGAAGGACTTTCAGTGGATCCAGAGAAAGTTGCGGCGATAGAGACTTGGCCTACACCTACATCAGTAGCAGAGGTGAGAAGTTTTCTCGGACTTGCGGGATATTACCGAAGGTTCGTAGAAAATTTCTCGAGGATTGCAGAACCAATGACGAAGCTAACACGAAAGGATCAGGAGTTTATATGGACAGAAGACTGCCAAAAGGCTTTTGAAGAACTGAAGAGAAGATTAACAACAGCACCTGTCTTGACTCTTCCTTCAGGGTCAGGAGGTTTTGTTGTTTACAGTGATGCATCCGGCAGTGGACTAGGATGTGTTTTGATGCAACATGGCAAAGTCATTGCTTATGCGTCGAGACAGTTGAAGGACCACGAGAAGAACTACCCCACGCATGATCTGGAGCTAGCAGCAGTGATATTTGCATTGAAGATATGGAGGCACTACCTTTATGGAGAGAGGGTAGAAATTTTTACTGACCACAAGAGCCTGAAGTATGTGTATACTCAGAAGGAGCTTAACATGAGACAGAGACGTTGGCTGGAACTGATGGTAGATTTTGACATCGATCTGCAGTATCATCCGGGAAAGGCGAATGTTGTTGCAGATGCACTCAGCAGGAAGCCTACGGCTTATTTCTTGACAATGCAGCCCGAGTTATTGAAGGACTTACAGGAGCTACAGATAGAGGTTATCGTACCGGGACAGAATGGCTTGATGGCTAACCTTGAGATTCAGTCATCACTCGTGGAGAAGATTAAAGAAGCATTGCCCACCGATGCTAGATTCCGAAGACTCAAAGAAAGGACAGAAGCAGGTATTCAGACAGGACTTCGCATTCACGAAGACGGGACATTGAGATTTGGAAACCGCTTGTATGTTCCAAATGGAGAATTGAGACAAGAGTTAATGACTGAAGCGCATAGCTCTATGTACTCTGTTCACCCAGGAGGAACTAAGATGTACAGAGACTTGAGACAGTATTACTGGTGGCATGGAATGAAGAGAGAGATCGCCAGATTTGTGGCCAAATGTCTAGTAGGTCAACAAGTAAAGGCCGAGCATCAGAGGACTGCAGGTATGTTACAACCGCTCCCGATACCGGAATGGAAGTGGGAGCATATCACGATGGACTTTGTCACAGGATTTCCGAAGAGCCCCAGCGGAAGAGACGCAGTATGGGTGATCGTGGATCGACTCACTAAATCGGCACACTTCTTGCCATTTAGAGTTGGACAGTCCACAGAGGTACTAGCTGACATGTATATGCGACAAATCGTCAAATTACATGGAGTACCTGTTAGTATTGTATCGGATCGAGATTCGAGATTTACATCTCATTTCTGGAGAAGCATGCAAGAGAGTCTGGGCACCAGACTCAAGTTCAGCACGGCGTACCACCCGCAGACAGATGGACAATCGGAGCGCACTATTCAGATCTTAGAGGACATGTTGAGATCATGTATGCTAGATTTCGGAGGATCTTGGGAAGATCATTTGCACTTAGTAGAGTTCTCCTACAATAACAGTTATCAGGCCAGCATCCAGATGGCGCCATTTGAAGCTTTATACGGAAGGAAGTGCAGATCACCTGTGTGTTGGAGTGACGTTGGTGAACGTCAAATACTGGGTCCAGAATTGGTCACCCAGACAGTGGAGAAGGTGAAGCAGATACAGAATCATCTACGAGCAGCTCAGGACAGACAGAAGCATTGGGCAGATACACACAGACGTCCCCTAGAGTTCAAGGAAGGAGATCACGTGTTCTTGAGGATTTCGCCCACTCGTGGTACTATCAGATTCGGGAGCAGAGGCAAGCTGAGCCCAAGGTATATTGGGCCATTTGACATTCTAGAGCGCGTTGGTGAGGTGGCTTATCGGCTTGCATTACCTCCATCCTTAGAGGGAGTGCATGACGTATTCCACGTCTCACAGTTGCGAAGATACGTGACCGACCCAAGTCACGTAGTCGATCATTCAGAGATCGCAGTAGGCCCGAGTTTGAGATATGAGGAACAACCAGTTGGCATCCTCGACGTCAGTGAGAAGACACTACGGGGACAGACGATCAGACTGGTTCGTGTAGCATGGAAACATCATTCACCAGGCGAATCGACTTGGGAACGGGAAGATAGTATGCGTCAGCGATACCCCCACTTGTTCGAGGAGGCAGTTGTAAACTAGGCCACCTTGTATTTCCATAACTCTTTCTTTAGTAGCTTATTCTTGATTGCGAGGACGCAATCCTTTTAAGGAGGGAAGATTGTAAACACCCTAAATTTCAGAAATAAGATTTATAAAATTTTCCCTATTTTTGGTATTTTTCTGGAATTTATCACTGAGGTTTGTGGGTTGAATAATTTTAAGTGTGGCTTAATGGAGTCAAAATATTCTGGAAGTAAAAATTTATGGTGTATAATGGAGAACCGGACGCATGGCATTTTTCGGTGAATTTATTGGACACCGGAGCAACGTATCGAGGACCTTTAACTATTGGATATAAAGACCAGACCAAACCAAACCAAACCTGGCTGAACCAAAGCAACATATTGGGTCGGGTCGGGTCGGATCCGAGCCAAACCCGACCCGGACCCGAAATCCAATTGGAAACCCTAACTTGCCGGATTTACTGTAGCCCTATTTAATCCCCGCCTCGACATCCGTGCCCAGCCCCTCTGTCCCTCATCTCCGCCGCACCCAGCTACCTCGCCCCTGACCCGTCGAACTCCGACCGCCACCGGCACCCTCATCTCCGCCAGGCCGCCCGTCGAACTACTCGACAGAACCCAACCACCCTCAACCCGTTGATCCGCCCCGATCGACGCCGCCGTTCCTCCCCCGAACTCCTCCACCTCGCTGCTGCCGCCAGGCCGCCGCACGACCCCTGCCCGTCGATCCCCCGAACCCTGCACCCTGCTCCTCCCCGTCCGGCTGACCGACCAGCCGACTTCGACCCAGAGTTCCCTCTCCGGTCCCGTCGGTGCAGCCCCTACTCCGGCTGTGCACAGCGTCCCCCGTCCGGCGGCGCTGACCCCGACTCCACCGCTTCGCCGGCGCAGCAGTGCCCTAGCACGGACGCGTCCGTTCTCTAACACGAACAGCACATCGGACACGGACGCAGGACACGAAGGAGACTCTCGGACACGTGAATCTCAGCATTCACGGGCCCTGTTCAGGTATCGTTTTCTCTCAAACCGTAGCTTCGTTTTAATTTCTGTCAGTTGCTATGCGTAGACTGTATACCCCTCTCGGTGCCCGTGCAACTCGCTCGGTGCAGCGCATCCTGTAGTGATCGTACACCGCGATCCAAAACAGAAAAAAACAACGCCCTGTTTCACCTCGGAACTGAGTCCGCCCCGCCAATCGGGACGACTTGGTCGCACGCGGTCTTTACCAAACTGTGCGCGACGTTGATACGGTCGTGTGGGTTTTCGCAGAAGTCGATTTGGAGGTGCGTGCACCCCGGAATCAACGCGTATCCGCCGACGACACCCCGTATCCGTCGATTCTGAAACACGCTGTAACTTCGTGTATACACGTCGGATCGAGACGAAACTTGCGCCATCGGATCCGTAGTAATACGCTGGTCCTGTGAGCCAAGTTTGGTTCGATTCTGAGGACATTGACAAAATCGCGTATCGTGGGCCCCACCGGCTCCACTTGACGGGTGATTTTGTGACCGGCTCATCGGAATCCAATTCTGGAAGTTCCGTTGGGTTCGTATCATCGTTCCTGACTTGTAGACACTGAGTTTGCGGAATTTGGAGACCCTTGACCCTGACGCGCTTTTCGGTGCAAAGTGGGCCCACATATGGAACCCGCTTTGGCCCGAAAATGACCTTTTTGCCCCTGTGTCCAAATTGGACGTAAGGACAGGCATTTCCAGCTATTTGACATCTTCTGAGACTGTTGGTGATAATTATTACAGCTTTTGGAGTAGTTCCCACCGGATCCACGGATACCAGGACAGTTGTTGATATTCGGACATCAGGCAAGTGTACCTTGCCAAACTCTGCAGTTTAGTTATCTATTTTCCTTGTTTTATATATATTGCTGTGCATGCTCAACCTAGGACCGTGTGACGTACTTAGCGTCCGATTATCAGTCGGGTGCCGACACTGTACGCAGTGTTGGGTACGGTCATCTAGAGATGGACATCCGTGACACTTTATATTCTCGTACTTGTCTTATCAAGTACCATATGACCCAGGACACTTGACACTATTCATGAGACAGGATTTTCCCGAGATATTCGTGGTGATTCTGTATAGGATACAGGACATGGACATTATATTAGTAGATACTTATGACTGGTTGCATTTAGCTATGATCGCGCTTGACATGGGCATGAGACGTTGTGGTCATGATTTGCGTGGTTACATTGGGTGGGGAGAGACACACAGGCTACAGGCTGTATTTATGTATATCTTCTATTATTGAGAGGTCGTAGACTCTCGTAGCAGAGTCTGACCCACTACCGGTTATTACCGCTACCGGCTCCCCGACACAGAGCTTGTAGTGGCTCAGCCTGAGACTAGTGATGCTCTCACTTGCATTTACACTTAGATGGTTACATATTTACCCCATTGCTCATTTAGTTATTTATTTGCTGCACTGCTTATCTGTATTTATTGGCATGAGCTTTCTTGTACCTTGCTATGTCCCCTGAGGACCTGGATCCGGATTTTGTTCCCCAGATTTTACCGACGTGGTTTATCCCGAGATCTACGGGACTGGAGCAGGAGCTGATCCAGGAGTTGTACCACCATCTGAGGACGAGGTCTTAGCTGAAGACTTCTCTTGAGCATCCATGTTTATGCTCAGCTTTTATTATTTATTTCAGTCTTTTATATTCTGGTCAGATGAACCATTGTACTAGATATTTATCGGGTTTTTCCCCGAAGTACTTTGTGAGACTTGCTGATGATTTACATTCTTTATTTATTCTGTGGATCATATTTTATATCTTGTGTGGATGAGATTAGTTGTGCCATGATTGTCGTAGACTTGTTTTACAGCTTAAGTATGCCCTGATGGATCCATTATATTGAGTTGGTCCATCGGTGCGTACTGCTGGCCGTTGCCACGCGTCTGGTCCCACGGTGTTTTGGGACTGGGGCGTGACATATTCTCTCTGAATTCGAGGTGGACATGATGCTACCTGATGAATACTCCCGATAAAAATCTGAGACGGAAAGTGCGGCGTCTACTGCCCCATCCATACATGGAAGGAGACGGTCACGAAGGCCCCAACGACTGACAACGCCTCAAGGCTCTTGAGGCCATGATGCAGACGGTGAGTTCATCAATACAAGCCCAGACTCAGACAATATTGGAAATTAAAGCAAACATGGCTTCCCAACCAGCAAGGGCTTCTGGACAGGCAAGCTTGGACCCAGGGACCAACGCGGACTCTGACGCAACCGCTCTTTCCATAGGCGTAAATTACCCTCTGCCTGGTTCATCTGTCCCTTCCACCGGAGACAAATCCAGAGAAGCAATGAGGGAAGTCCGTGAACCCCGGGCTCGCCTATATTCCATGGGCAGCCGGGACTCACTGCGCGAGCTCGGAATACGACAACCATACCCCCGCAAGTGGATGGATGTGCCGTACCCGCCCAAGTACTAGCCCTTCAACTTGAACCCATTCGACTGGAATACTTCTCCCCGTCAATACATGAGCTACTACAAGACTGCAACAGGGCACCTACCTTGTAGTAACGCACTCCTCACCAAGCTCTTTGTGGAGATATTGACCAGGGTAGCATTCGATTGGTTTTGCAACCTACAAGATAACTGTATCTTGTCATTTGATGACCTCAAGAGTCTTTTTCTCAAAAGATTCTATGACGGAGGAACCGACATGACGATGTTCTTCCTGATGGATGTCACCCAAGGGAAAAGGGAACTTGCTCAAAATTATATCGAGCATTTCTGACAAGCAGCACTGAGGTTACCTTCAGGCAATTCTGAGTCGACACTGATGGACATGTGCCGCCGAAACTTACTTTCAGCAGTCAGCCTCTGGATGGGCGACGGTCAGTTTAAAGACTAGACGACGTTCATCATAAGCATTGTTAGCACTGAGAAGAAGGTCAAAGACGCATGGCTCTTGGGAATATAGATCCCTGTCACTGACGATAGGGAAAAATGTTCCAACAATAAAAATAGCGCCAACAACAGCCGCGATAAAAAAGGGAAAAAGGCCTTGGTGGCGAACTTAACCAAGAAGCCTGAGCAAAAGTCGACTGAGGTTCCAAAGCCCAAGGAGATCTACTCCTTCGAAGATGATGACATCATGCCCATCTTTGATGTACTGATGAAGGGTGGTAAGCTTCGGCTCCCCGACGTCAAACGCCATGTTGAGACAGCCGAGGAAAATAACCCAAAGTACTGCCATTACCATTATTACGTCCATCATGTGACATGGAACTGCTACATGCTGAAGCGGTACATCCAGCATTTGCTCGACACCAAGGCCCTTACCTTGGATATCGATCACAAGACGGTTTCCACTAACGTGGTATCGCTCCAGTTCGACAACTTCCCGGCTACAGAAGCCCAGGACGGGATAATCCTAATTCCCAGGGCAACGATGGAGGTTGTCAATCTTCCGCCAGCTCATGACCAAACGATCGGGCTGATACCTCTCACCATGCCACATGGGGAGGTCATATGGGTTTACTCTGATCTTGCTCCAGAATTGATACAATAGACAATATCCTCTTCCACCAAGTCCAAGGGCAAGAAGTCCAAGTCTTGCTAGACGATTTCTGAGGAAGCTACAGCAGGAACAACAAGCTCAGGCCTAGCGTACCAATGAGAGTATGACACCCCTGAAAATGGTGTATTTCCCATAGTTGCACCCATAATATCGGATCTGGGTCCATCCCAGCTTTTAGCAGTGGACGAGTTTAAGCAGAAAGACACTCGCTTCGACAAGCCGCTGCACAAAGATTCAGCTTAGGGGCTGAAAAAGCTGTCACGCCCCAGTCCCAAAAATATACGGAACTAGGCCACGTGGCATTGGCCAGCTGACACGTCACTAAGGGAATACCCAATTTAATGAACCCAAAGTGATGTGCTACGCTGTCCTAAACTACTACAAGTCTAATTACAGGTAAATCTATCTCATCCACAAGAATAACAGGGAAAGTGCTGAATATATAGATACTAAATCTGAAATGTCATATACAACCCAGATAAAGTCAGGTGGGAACAATCCCACTACAAAAAGTAAGCAGAAGTGAAATAAGATAAACTAGCGCAACATTCTCAAAATATGTAGCTCCAACTCCAGGTGTACTCAGGTAGACTCTGGCGGCATCTCCTCTAACTCCATCTCAAGGGCATGTCCAGACTCCTGTCCAGGTCCAGGTACTGTGGGGTGGTATGTCTCAGCTAAACCTGGCAGGGAACCAGGTCCTCAGAGGGACGTAACAAGATACAGAAAAATAACATGCCATGTATATAAATACTAAATAAATAAATAAATAACACAGGGTGCTAACCATCTAAGTGAAATGCAATTTGAGATAACCTAGTACGTATGGGAATTGTGTGGCTAGACATATGCTGACGTAATTCACCAATCTGTAGTGACTGGCTAGTATATGCCACATATGCCCCCGTTCAAGGGCACTATACAATTTTCCATCTACGATGAGTATGGTCACATGAATATATATATAACATCCGTATCACTCCATCGAGTACGGCACATGATAAAGAGGTGGGTGTCCCATACGTATTTTAGTCGTTCTCCCCGCCCAATGTAACTAAATGTCAAGTCGTACATTTCCTGAATTATTTTAATCCATGATGCGGGTCACACGTACTGGTAGCTAATCAAATACGCAGCTCGCATCCCAATATGCATTGCAACCATGTTGCGTGTTCCCGTGATAGGGTCTAGGAGAATATTAGAATACTCTCATAATTGTCGGTGAGTCTGTAATATTATGTTAAATGTCAACATATCAGCTGACTATACCCAAGGCAGTCTCAGGTAATCATGATATATAAAATACAGAAACAAGAGCATATAACATTATTGAGAATTTAAACAGTACTTGGCAAGGTATACTTGCCTACTCCCTGATAGTGTTGATAACCTGATCTCGCAGTCAGATTTGAGGTTGCTGGTGACAGAGGGTCACTGACTGTGCTAAAGGTGGTTTCTGTTAAAACAGACAGGGTTCGTGAATATCAAGGCTGTAATATAAAGTATGTATATATACTTATATACACATATATAATATATATATATATATATATATATAGTATGTATATATATAGATATAATATATATAGCATAAAGTATGTATATATACTTATATACACATATATAATATAGATATATATATATAGTATGTATATATATATATATATATATAGCAGTATATATAGTATATAAAGAACAGACAAATGCAGGTATTATTATAATAGTAGCAGGATATATCCACTGCTAAATATATATATATATAATATTATCAGGGTGTATCCACTGATGTATAATAATATAAATAAAATGAATTGACAGTGCAGAAATTTAAATAGATAGTATATATATAACTTGAAGGACAGTGCAAGAATTGAAAATATACATATATATAATGACAGTGCAGGAATTTAAATATATGTATATATAAATGCTGTACTATCCAGCAATATTATCAGGGTCTATAGGTGACCACTGTTATAGATAGTAGTATATATTAGCAGTGTATATATAACACTGATATATATTTACATATATTATATAAATAAAAGGTATAAAATGCATAGTATATATATACATATATATACTGTGTATATTCACAGTGAATCTAATAATATATTATATATATTACATAATATATATATATATATATATATTATATACATATATATATAATATATATACATAGTTATATATACATAACATATATAGTTATATATATTATAAACATATATATATATATACATAGTTACATGTAAATATATATATAATAATATATAATATACATATATAAATACTTATATATTAGTAGTATATATACATATATATATATTATA
Source organism: Iris macrosiphon (assembly GCA_036927795.1). Classification (NCBI taxonomy): domain Eukaryota; kingdom Viridiplantae; phylum Streptophyta; class Magnoliopsida; order Asparagales; family Iridaceae; genus Iris; species Iris macrosiphon. Next base: position 51,897,428 of record JAYESA010000012.1, on the reverse strand, counting down.
GTAATATATATATATTTTGTATAGTATACTGTATTTATACAGTATATATATTAATATATATTATCATAAGTATATAGATATACATATATACATATATATATACATATATATATACATATAGATATATATATATATAGATATACATATAGGTATGTATATACATATTTATAGGTTTAGAGGGTATACCTATTTGACAGGTGGGGTCCACTGGTCGTCGACGGCAGGAGGACGGCGGCGGAGATGGCCGGAGGCGGCCGGAGAAGCGGGAACAGCAGCAGTAGCTGCTAGCAGCAGCAGCAGCAGCAGCTGCTTGCGAGGGCTGCCGGCGGCGGAGCAGCGGCGAAGACGGCGGAGCAAGGTGAGGGATCGAAGGAGGGGAGGGTGGCGGAGTGATTGGTGGTGGTGGCGGAGGTCCACGACGGCGGTGGCGGTGGCTGGAGACGTACGGAGGTGGAGGGGTCGATTAGGTTTAGGGAAGTGGGGAGGAGCTGCGGGGGCTCTGGCCGGCGGAGGCGGCGTCGTGGGGCGGCGAGGAAGTGGGGGTCGGGTAGAGGGAAGCAGGGCGAGTCGAGTGGGGGTGGTGGTGGCGGAGCACGGTGGCCGGAGGCGGCGGTGGGAGGAGTTCGGGTGGTGGCAGCTACTGTCGGGCAGGGTGGGGGCTCGGGTTTGTGGCAGCTGCCCAGGGCGGAGCAGGCGGCCGGAGGGGAGGTGGCTTGGCCAGAGGGGAGAGAGGGTCAGGGCGGAGGGTTGACCGGAGTTGGGTCGGAGGCGGTGGCCCGTGGTGGCTGAGAGGAGTCCGGGAATGAGAGGGGGTGTTAAGGTTTATATAGGAGTTGTAGGCAATGACAGTTTAGTAAATAAGTATAAGTTTTGGATATTTTAGTAATTTTGTAATTTAGGATATTTTCTAATAGATTTTTCTGGATAATAATGCCACATGTAGGTGTTAAGTTGTCTAGTCAATGAGGTTATGCCACCTCACATACATTTTTGCATAAAAACCCTTGACTTTTCACAATTTGCATAAAAGTCCAAAAATTGGGAAATTGCACAATTATGCAATTTGTCTGGAAAATCACCTGGTTCTAAAAATTACTAAAATTCACAGAATTGAGGAAAAAATGCTGGGAAAATGTCCTGGGCTGTGGGGATGAGCCTGAGCAGGGTCAGGGTCTGATTCTGCAGGTGATACGGGTCACCGTATTTATTATTTAATAAATACTGCGCATGGTGTTCACTAATTATTTAGGGGCAGTTAGGGTCATAATTTTTCTACGGTGTCAATACACTAATTGTAATATAATTAGTGTAGAATATTATCGTATTTTTGTTTGGCAAAACAGGTGCCTACTGGTCCTCAAATCCCTAAGGGTACAGAGATGGGTAAAGAGCAGAAAATTAAATAGGGATTAAATACGTACGTTTGTAACGATATTTGTGCGACTAAAACGAAGCACAAAACGAGGTTTCTGGGAGTTGCTAAAAATACAAAAAATGTAGTCTAGCAAGCCTAGGGCAGGGATGTGAAATTAGTTTAGGGTTAACAGCTAGTGTGAGGCCCTAATTAATTGTGTAATAAACAGGTGCACAATCAATAGTGTATAAAAATAAATTATTAAAAAGTTGCACTAATTCTAATTAACTAAAAATAATATTAAAATACTGAAATCTGGTCGAGGGAGTTTACAATCTACCCTCCTTAGAATATTTTGTCCTCGAAATAAAAACAAACATATAATGAGAACGAAAGATTGATTGATTCGAAATATCAGGACATAGATAGCTGAAGATTGATTTGAAATATTTGGACATACCCTGATCTGGAAATAGATGGAGGAAACATTATCGAATATTCTCTTCCCGTTCCCAGGTTGATTTGCCTGGTGCATGATGTTTTCATGCAATATGAACTAGAGGAACGTAATACAACGTATGGTAGGTAGCGAAAGTCATTTTAAAAGAACAGTTTTAAACTGCAATCTAATCTAATAATAGGGTTTGGTAATTTCCCAAGAAACAATAGAAATGGCTACAGAAACAATACACTTCGTATTTATACTAAATACGAGGTTTCTTCCTTTCGAAATAAGGGAAGACGGAAAGCAGTAATCAAGATTTCAAGGGGGAGGTAATAGATTAGAAGTATGGAGATTCAAGGCGTTTAAAGAATTCAATGGGAATTGTCAAAGTAGTTGTGGATAGAAATGTTATTCTGGTAATCTCTATTCACATATTCGTATTAGCACAATTACGTAGCTGATATGGTATGCGCATAGGGTAAGTACATCTGTCTACTAATCACTATATATCTCAATCCACGTAAAGTAGTTATGCGAAGGGTGAACCAAGTACATTATGGTTGATCAGACCGTCATACACTGATTCTGAAATGTATTAGTGTAGTACTCCAATAATACATAATTAATGAACAAGCTTGATAAAGAATAAGCTTGCAAAACTAGGCTATAATAGCAGAGCATAATTTAAGGTAGTATAACAAATATAAGTACGCTAGATTATGATGTGAGAAGTACAAAATAATTCAAATTCACAAAAAGACAAGATTCTATAATCTCTACAGTTATTATTCTAACTTCTTGTCTAAGTCGCTAGTTGTCCCAAAAGAGGTATGGTTTTCTAAGTTCTACAACCTTAATATACACTATAGGTTGTCCGCATAAAACAGAGATTTAAGCACATGACTTGTATCCAGAGCGTACCAACTTAATTGGGATACGTGGAAGACGTCATGTACTCCTCCCAATGTCTGAGGTAATGCTATCTTGTAAGCAACTTCTCTGATGCGTTCCAACACACTGAAGGATTTGCTGTACCTCGGCTTAGTTTTCCTCTTCTTCCAAGTCTGACAGTTCCTCGGTTAGGTGAGAACACATGTCCTTCTATTTTACCCTATGTGTAACCTTTATCCAATTTATATGGGTATCACCAGGTTTATAATAGGTCGTACCTTATTGATAGTTCCTGATGTTTTTCTCAAGGCTAACATCTGTCTACCCTTTCTCCTTCAATTGAAATGCTCTATTCCCGATACTAGCTATAACTAATCTATTTATCTATGGTGAAAACACGAGACTAGAAGTTACTGACTACCCTAATAAGTCATATACATTAAATCTAATTTGGAAACTACTTGTAGTATTCAGCTATTACTACATTCACATATTTGAGCCTAGCAATCAATATCTAACAATCTACCTATCTGTTGTAGCTTAGTCCTGATCATTCCCTAAGGGTGGAAAATAATTTAGGTCGGATACTATAAGTCATCAGGTATCTAGGGTTAACTACTATGATTTGGTATCCTAGGTACTATCTATTTCTGAATGGGTAACCTGGTGGTCTAAAGATGACGCTTCTCTTCCCGTAGTCTAGTATAGTATTTGGACTAACTTAACCAGTTCATGTCTAAGACAACGTCGAGGTTTGGTATTGGAAGTACCAAGAATTGCATCCTTATTATTCTACTATACCTGACTATTAGCATGCTTTAGTAATGTTGGTAACTGGAACAATGCCTCTTCCGGTAAACCTGACTATTTGTATGGGTACGAAACTACTAGATGTGAAAGACAGTGTAGCTCTAGAATCAAATAATGCGGTTTGCTGGTAATAATGCAACTATAAGGGTACCTAAAATGGTTTCACCTTCCGGTTCTTCTGCAACTGCAGCTAGTGCAAAGGCCTGCTCGTGCCTTTGTCTACCGGTTTGTTGTCTGGCTAGGTAATACTGCGTGTCTTGGGTGGCTAAGGGTGGTCCCCTCTGAAATCTTCCAGATGCTGGGGAATGCTGACCTCTAGTAGGGGGTTGCATTCTCTGAGCTGGTGCTACTGGTCCTTGCCCATGCTGGAGTGTTGCTTCTCTGTGTTGTGGGCAGTCTCTGGCCCTATGTTGATTATCTCCACATATCAAACATAGTCTATACTTTCTTCGACAGTTTTTGGCATAATGTCCCTTCATGCCACAATGGTGACAAGTCAAAAATTTTTTGGTTTGATATGACCTCATCTGGTGTTGTATCTGATTTTCCGGGTGACGGATTGGTCCTCCTGCTCCAGTCTGGTCTCTGGCTAGTATGGTTGGATTTGAACATCTTGCTTCTCGGCCAATGGCTTCTTGTATCCTTGCTTCTGAAAGAACTTCTTCGTAGGAGATTCTCGACTGTGCCGTAGTATACCCTTGGAGTTCGGGGGTAAGGCCGTGATGGAACTTTAGGGCCTTCTCCAGCTCGGTTGGTATTAGGATGGCACCGAATTGACTTAGTCGACTGAATTCTGCATCATAGGCGTCGACGGTCATATTTCCTTGTTCCAAATGCAGGAACTGGGAGTACAGATCATCTCTGACCGTGGCTGGAAAATATTTTGCATTAAAATATACCAAAAATTGCTCCCAAGTATGGTTCTTGCCCGTGCTGCGTTCTATAGATTCCCACCAGTGATGAGCGTTGCCGAGGAGTAGGGTCCTTACTGCGGTCATCTATAGGTCATGGTGAAGTTGTGAACCTTCTAGCAGTATTTCCGTATTGGAGATCCAGTCTGAGATCTCTTCTGGAGTTTCATTGCCCTTAAAGGTTCTCGGGCTCATCCGGCTAAAGCCTCGAACAGTGCTAGCTGGTTGGACAGGGGCTGGTACTGGGGCAGCTGTCCTCTCCAGAACCATCATTAGGCATTGTCTCAGGACTTCAGTCTGTTGCCACTGAGCCTGCAATATGGCTTGGAACATCTGAGATTGTCCCTCAAGTTGTGGCATCAGGGCTGCGAGAACTGGAGGTGGAGGCAAAGGTATCTCCGCCTGCAGTGTTGGTGCCTGAGAAGGTTGCCCTTCTTGCTGGACTGGTGTTGCTTCCTGGGTCGGATCCTGGTGAATGTACGAGGTTGTTGGATTGACCAGCATCCTTCTCGGAGATTGGTCTCTCCGGATTAGTGTCCTTTGGACATCTGGCGAGAGGTCTGTTGCTTGGTCAGTCCCATTAATCGCAGTTTCACCGGGTATGTCCATATTTCTGAAGAAAATAGAAAAATTTAGAAAAGTACGAAGGAAATAATAGATGATAATCAAACAGGATGCAAAAATTTATGGATGAAATCAGTGTGGATGAGACTTAGTATTCCTATCCTATTGCAGGCTTGCTGAACATGAAATTATGCTACTAGCAATTAACTGAACCTGCATGGGCCACCACTAAAACCGTGTCACGCCCCAGTCCCAAAAATATACGGAACTAGGCCACGTGGCATTGGCCAGCTGACACGTCACTAAGGGAATACCCAATTTAATGAACCCAAAGTGATGTGCTACGCTGTCCTAAACTGCTACAAGTCTAATTACAGGTAAATCTATCTCATCCACAAGAATAACAGGGAAAGTGCTGAATATATAGATACTAAATCTGAAATGTCATATACAACCCAGATAAAGTCAGGTGGGAACAATCCCACTACAAAAAGTAAGCAGAAGTGAAATAAGATAAACTAGCGCAACATCCTCAAAATATGTAGCTCCAACTCCAGGTGTACTCAGGTAGACTCTGACGGCATCTCCTCTAACTCCATCTCAAGGGCATGTCCAGACTCCTGTCGAGGTACTGTGGGGTGGTATATCTCAGCTAAACCTGGCAGGGAACCAGGTCCTCAGAGGGACGTAATGTAAGCCCCTGATTTTTCAAAAATATTAAAATTAGGATTTTTCACAATTTTTTAGAATTTTCTGGGAATTTTCTGAAATTAAAATCAGGGTTTTTAAATATTAAATAATTTTTAATATTTAATAAACAATATTAAAATATCATGAAAATAATATTTTTGGGTGTAAAATAAAAAACAGGACTTAGGGTAATTTTTCTGAAATTTATTGGGCCTCAGACATATTTTTAATTACCTAAAAACTATTTTTATTATTATTATTATTATTATTAGGCCGGCCCGGCCCAGTGGGCCGAGCCCAGCATCCAGCCCGCCCATCCGGCCCAGACCCAAATCCCTACCGGGTCGGGTCGGGTCCACCCGAACCCGACCCGCACCCACCAGACCCGTTAGCCCCTCTCCCCTACGACCTCGGCTGCGGCCCGTTTCTCCCGCCGCCTCCGCCGCCCGCGTCCGCCGCGCCACGTCTCCGCCCCCCCGCGCCCCGCGCGGCCACGACCTCCCCTCCTCCGCTTCTTCCGCCGCCTAGCCGGCCACCCCAGCCTCCTCCTTCCCCTTTAAAACCCCCCTCGAGCCTCTCCGGTCACCCCCTCCAGCTCCCTCACCTCCTCCGCCACCGCACCGGAGCTCCGCCGCCGCCTGCCTTAGCCTCCCCCGCCACCACCGGCTCCGCCTCCGGCCACCTCCCTCCTCGCCGGTAGCAGCAGCAGCAGCAACAGCAGCAACAGCAGTCAGCGGCAGCGCCCGCCGCCCTTCGGCCGCCGTGCTCGCCCTCGCCGGCGCCGCCCTCCTCCGGTCGGCCTCCCCTCTCCGGAGCTCGAAACCCTAACCCTAGATTCGAAATCCCCGAATCCGACACGTGTCGGACACGTGTCGGACACGGTTCGACCCTGATTTTTGGGTCCCCTTCAGGTGCGTGTATCTTTTTGCTCGTAGCTCTGTTTTTGATTCCACAAATTACGTTGCGAAGCCTGTATGACCCTCTCGGTGCCCGGACAAACCGCTCGGGGCATCGCGTCCTGTGGTGATCGCACACCGCGATCCAAAAACAGGAAAAACTAGACCCTATTTCACCCCGGAACTGAGTACGCCCCGCCAAACGGGATGACTTGGTCGCGTGCGGTCTTCACAGATACGTGCGCACCATCGATATGGACGTGTGAGATTTCGCGGAAGCTGATTCGGGTGTGCGTGCACACCGGAATCAACGCGTATCCGCGGACATCGCCCCGTATCTGCCTTTTCCGCAATTCACCCTAACTTCTTGTACACGCGTCGGATCGAGACAAAACTTGTGCCATCGGACTCGTAGCAATACGCTGGTCCTGTGGGTCAAGTTTGGTTCAATTCTGAGAACGTTGACGAAATCGCGTGTCATGGGCCCCACAGGCCCCGCTCGACGGACGATTTTGTGTTCGGCCCATCGGAATCCAAATCTGGAAGTTCTGTTGGGTTCGTATCAGCGTTCCTGACCTGTTGACACTAATTTTGGTAAATTTGGAGACCTTTGATCCGGACACATTTTTCGGTGCAAAGCGGGCCCACCGGCGGACCCCGTTTTGACCCGAAACTGCTGTTTTTGTCCTTGTCTCCAAATTGGACCCAAGGACAGGCATTTCTAGCTATTTGACATCTTCTGAGCGTGATGGTAATATTTATTTCAGCATCTGGACTCATCTCTGGAAAATTTCCCCGAGTACAATTAATCGGATCCAAACAACAAGCAAGTACCTGCACTTCAAGTTAATCTTTATATTGTGATAATTAATTTTCTGCTTTACTAGTACCATTGATGATTACACGTAGTGCTAGAATACTGGATTTTATGTCTTGGATACTGTATTTCATGTCTTGCTTTTCATGTCGGGTGGGAGAATACTAGAAGGCATGTAGTTTACCCTTCCCCCTATCGTGTTTAATAGATGTTGGTGCGCGACTGTACCCTCAGCCGGATCTCGATTATTCATTATTTAATAGCCATCTATGACGGCCGGATTAGCCTTATAAACCCCTACATGCCAACTATGTATTCTAAAACAAACACAAGTTCACACAGATAGCTTCTGGTCTTGTTATAGTTCTTGCTGACTGTTGTAGTTTTATTTCCTGCCTCATTTATTTTTGTTTTCTTGTATTCCTGTTTATAGCATTAACTCTGAGATATTGATGTTCTTTTATGCAACTTTCTCAATATGATACTCAATTTAATTGTCATAAATATTTAGTTTAATCTTGTTGTGCACTGTGTACTTTGCTCCTTTCCTGACTGGATCCGTTATTTTAGGCGATGATGAGAACCTTGCCCCCACCTATTATGGCCTCTATGAGGCAGCAGGTGATACAGTTGCAGAGCCAGTTCCCGCACAGGAAGCTACTCCTGCGGAGTAGTTAGCAGTAGTTATCTTAGTTATTTGCTCTTTATCTTAGTAATCGGGTTTGTCCCCGATTTTATTCTGAATTTCTATACTAAACATTTGAATCTGTTGTCGCATATATTTCATTTGAAATCTTAAGTTTCTGTTTCCCATTATTATCTTGCCTATGTTATTTTGTGAATGAGCTAGATTAGTTAACTGTGGATTTGACCTAGACAGCGTACTACCGCCGACTCTGCGGCGTAGGCTGGACGTACCCACGCACTCGTGCCCGAATTTTCGGGTGTGGGTCGTGACACGTAACAAGATACAGAAAAATAATATGCCATGTATGTAAATACTGAATAAATAAATAAATAACACAGGGTGCTAACCATCTAAGTGAAATGCAATTTGAGACAACCTAGTACGTATGGGAATTGTGTGGCTAGACATATGCTGACGTAATTCACCAATCTGTAGTGACTAGCTAGTATATGCCACATATGCCCCCGTTCAAGGGCACTATACAATTTTCCATCTACGATGAGTATGGTCACATGAATATATATATAATATCCGTATCACTCCGTCGAGTGCGGCACATGATAAAGAGGTGGGTGTCCCATACGTATTTTAGTCGTTCTCCCCGCCCAATGTAACTAAATATCAAGTCGTACATTTCCTGAATTATTCTAATCCGTGATGCGGGTCACACGTACTGGTAGCTAATCAAATACGCAGCTCGCATCCCAATATGCATTACAACCATGTTGCGTGTTCCCTTGATAGGGTCTAGGAGAATATTAGAATACTCTCACAATTGTCGGTGAGTCTGTAATATTATGTTAAATGTCAATATATCAGCTGACTGTACCCAAGGCAGTCTCAGGTAATCATGATATATATGAAATACAGAAACAAGAGCATATAACATTATTGAGAATTTAAACAATACTTGGCAAGGTATACTTGCCTACTCCCTGATAGTGTTGATAACCTGATCTCGCAGTTAGATTTGAGGTTGCTGGTGACAGAGGGTCACTGGCTGTGCTGAAGGTGGTTTCTGTTAAAACAGACAGGGTTCGTGAATATCAAGGCTGTAATATAAAGTATGTATATATACTTATATACACATATATAATATAGATATATATATAGTATGTATATATATAGATATAATATATATAGCATAAAGTATGTATATATACTTATATACACATATATAATATAGATATATATATAGTATGTATATATATATATATATATATAGCAGTATATATAGTATATAAAGAACAGACAAATGCAGGTATTATTATAATAGTAGCAGGGTATATCCACTGCTAAATATATATATATAATATTATCAGGGTGTATCCACTGATGTATAATAATATAAATAAAATGAATTGACAGTGCAGAAATTTAAATAGATAGTATATATATAACTTGAAGGACAGTGCAAGAATTGAAAATATACATATATATAATGACAGTAGAAATTTAAATAGATAGTATATATATAACTTGAAGGACAGTGCAAGAATTGAAAATATACATATATATAATGACAGTGCAGGAATTTAAATATATATATATAAATGCTGTACTATCCAGCAATATTATCAGGGTCTATAGGTGACCACTGTTGTAGATAGTAGTATATATTAGCAGTGTATATATAACACTGATATATATTTACATATATTATATAAATAAAAGGTATAAAATGCATAGTATATATATACATATATATACTGTGTATATTCACAGTGAATCTAATAATATATTATATATATTACATAATATATATATAGATATATATATATATATATATATATATTATATACATATATATAATATATATACATAGTTATATATACATAACATATATAGTTATATATATTATAAACATATATATATATATATATATATATATATATATATATATATATATATATATATATATATATACATAGTTACATGTAAATATATATATAATAATATATAATATACATATATAAATACTTATATATTAGTAGTATATATACATATATATATATTATAGTAATATATATATATTTTGTATAGTATACTGTATTTATACAGTATATATATTAATATATATTATCATAAGTATATAGATATACATATATACATATATATATACATATATATATACATATAGATATATATATAGATATACATATAGGTATGTATATACGTATTTATAGGTTTAGAGGGTATACCTATTTGACAGGTGGGGTCCACTGGTCGTCGACGGCAGAAGGACGACGGCGGAGATGGTCGAAGGCCGCCGGAGAAGCGGGAACAGCAGCAGTAGCTGCTAGCAGCAGCAGCTGCTGCTTGCGGGGGCTGCCGGCGGCGGAGCAGTGGCGGAGACGGCGGAGCAAGGTGAGGGATCGAAGGAGGGGAGGGTGGCGGAGAGATTGGTGGTGGTGGCGGAGGTCCACGACGGCGGTGGCGGTGGCTGGAGACGTATGGAGGTGGAGGGGTCGATTAGGTTTAGGGAAGTGGGGAGGAGCTGCGGGGGCTCTGGCCGGCGGAGGCGGCGTCGTGGGGCGGCGAGGAAGTGGGGGTCGGGTAGAGGGAAGCAGGGCAAGTCGAGTTGGGGTGGTGGTGGCGGAGCACGGTGGCCGGAGGCGACGGTGGGAGGAGTTCGGGTGGTGGCAGCTACTGTCGGGCAGGGTGGGGGCTCGGGTTTGTGGCAGCTGCCCAGGGCGGAGCAGGCGGCCGGAGGGGAGGTGGCTTGGCCGGAGGGGAGAGGGGGTCAGGGCGGAGGGTTGGCCGGAGTTGGGTCGGAGGCGGTGGCCCGTGGTGGCTGAGAGGAGTCCGGGAATGAGAGGGGGTGTTAAGGTTTATATAGGAGTTGTAGGCAATGGCAGTTTAGTAAATAAGTAGAAGTTTTGGGTATTTTAGTAATTTTGTAATTTAGGATATTTTCTAATAGATTTTTCTGGATAATAATGCCACATGTAGGTGTTAAGTTGTCTAGTCAATGAGGTTATGCCACCTCACATACATTTTTGCATAAAAACCCTTGACTTTTCACAATTTGCATAAAAGTCCAAAAATTGGGAAATTGCGCAATTATGCAATTTGTCTGGAAAATCACATAGTTCTAAAAATTACTAAAATTCACAGAATTGAGGGAAAAATGCTGGAGAAATGTCCTGGGCTGTGGGGATGAGCCTGAGCAGGGTCAGGGTCTGATTCTGCAGGTGATACGGGTCACCGTATTTATTATTTAATAAATACTGTGCATGGTGTTCACTAATTATTTAGGGGCAGTTTGGGTCATAATTTTTCTACGGTGTCAATACACTAATTGTAATATAATTAGTGTAAAATATTATCGTATTTTTGTTTGGCAAAACAGGTGCCTACTGGTCCTCAAATCCCTAAGGGTACAGAGATGGATAAAGAGCAGAAAATTAAATAGGGATTAAATACGTACGTTTGTAACGATATTTGTGCGACTAAAACGAAGCACAAAACGAGATTTCTGGGAGTTGCTAAAAATACAGAAAATGTAGTCTAGCAAGCCTAGGGCAGGGATGTGAAATTAGTTTAGGGTTAACAGCTAGTGTGAGGCCCTAATTAATTGTGTAATGAACAGGTGCACAATCAATAGTGTATAAAAATAAATTATTAAAAAGTTGCACTAATTCTAATTAACTAAAAATAATATTAAAATACTGAAATCTGGTCGAGGGAGTTTACAAAAGCCCTACAACTTCGACATCTTGGCCCAGCTTGCTAAGACTCCAGCGAAGTTGTCTCTATTCGAGCTTCTTCGACTCTCCAAAGACACTCGGGTTTCTCTTAGCGAGGCATTCAAAAATGTCGACACCTACCTGGGGCAGGTCAAGCCGCCAGCTGAAGATCCAGCTGCTTGCTGCCACTGCAATAATATCATGGAGGAATTGTCCAATATTATATTCTCGCAATAGGACATGTTGCTAAAGAATAACTGGCATGATCGTCTCCTGTATTACACAGGGTACATTGGTGCCATCAAGGTGGATCGGATGCACATCGATCCTGGTTCGTCAATCAGCATCATCCCGCGGAGTCTGCTTCAGACCTTGGGCAGTCTGATGCATCGTTTGGCAGCTACCAATACTGCCATCACTGGCTTCAACGCAGGAAGGAGCTACCTTCTGGGCAAGATTTGCCTGAAATGCCAGATCGATGACTTAAAAATAGAGGACACTTGCTACGTTATCAACGTAGATGTATCCTATAATGTCTTTCTCGGACGTCCATAGATACATGAATATATGATCGTACCGTCAACCCTGCACCAGTGCTTGAAGTACATCGACGAACACGACATGGTCAAAACAGAGTTTGCTGATGTTAATCCCTTCAAAGGAATCAAATTCTAGTACTCTGACTCGATCCTGTACAAATAGGTCTACCAAGATGAATGTGGCAATAACACCAATGATGAGGCAGAGGATGGGCAACACCAGAAGACCCTTAAGAGTTCGTCTAAAGGCACGTGCTCCTGACACAACCTCTTCCTTCGTCGTAAAACTATACAGGATGGCACCCGAATATTTGGTCGTCCGCCTTCGTAGGACGAATTGACCTCCGAAGGAAGGTCCGGCACCATCCACCACATCCGAACCTCTAGTCGTTCGCCTTCATAGGCCGATTCAAACCCCGAAGGATGCCTCACTGCCTCATACAACGTCCAAGCCTCTGGTAGTAAAGCTGTGCAGGGAACCTCTAAAGCCGTCGCTCACACCGGGGATAGATCTCGAGAAGGACGAGCTGGAGGAGTACGTAGTTGCTCACTCAAATATCCTTTCTCTGGACGATATAATTCCTGAAGAAGAGATACCTTATTTTGTAAATAAATGGCTATCTTTGAACTACTTTAAAGCTGCACACAAAAGCAGACTGTATTCCATAGACCATGGTCTAGGCCTGCGCCTGCAGACACAGGTGACTACTACCTATGTAGTAAACCAGATCCTCCCTAGCCAAGGTTCCTACTTCATAGTTCTAGCGAGAAGAAGGGGAGATAAATCCATCCTTTTCGGCAGGGTTGAATGCCCCCGGTCCTTCATCCTGGAGGAACAAGAGCCAGAAAATGATACCGGCAAAATACAACTCTACCGATTCAGTGGTCAAGCCAAATACCTCATCCAGAAGATGGGGTATGATCTTAAAAGTAACCGAGGTCTAAATTACGACAAAGGTTGACGACTGTACGTATGCCTCACTGCTCCGGCCGACAAATCCAGGGATTACTACCATAAGACCAAGCATGAATTAGGGTATGTTACGCCTCCCACAACCCTCGAAGGTTCGGATGAAGAAGATGAGTTACACTCTCACTCTTCAGAGCCTTTATTTTGGGACTCTGACGTTAGTATCGGAGATATTCTCAAGCAAACGTTGTCTGCCAACATGGTATCATCTGACCCTGAGGAAGACGACGAGGATCCGCCAGAACTCTTTGAAGTAGAACCGTGGGCTCAATGTCTAGACGCACAATGGGAGATACGTTTTGAACAACAAAAATCTTCTACCGAGGATAAAGTCGTACAAGTAAATCTAGGCGACGAATCCTCCTTTAAACCTATCTTCATCAACAATAGTCTGACTGATAAGGACCAAGAATCCCTGTTACAACTCGTCAAGGAATACATTGATATCTTCGCATGAAGCTACGAAGATATGCCGGAACTGGACCCATAAATTGCGGTCCACAAGCTCAATATCACACCGAGTGCTAAGCCTGTCAAGCAGCAGCATCGGCGGTTTTGGCCGGATAGCTAAAGTCAGCAAACTGATAGCTAATGACTTCGTCCGTGAAGAACATCATCCAGATTGGGTAGCCAATATCGTGCCTATCGTAAAAAAGAACAGAAAGATCCGGATCTTTATTGACTTCCATGATCTGAACGCGCCCTGCCCTAAGGATGAGTTCCCCCTTCCGATCACAGACATAATGATCGACAATACCTGTGGCTTCGAGCGTATGTCCTTTATGGATGAATTTTTGGGCTATAATAAAATCAAGATGTCTCCTGAAGTCGAGAAGCATACATTATTTCGAACACCAATAGGAGTATACTGCTACACAGTCATGCCCTTTGGTTTGAAGATCACGGGTGCTACATATCAGCGAGCTATGATCACCATCTTCTGTGAGCATCTACGGAAGATGGTTGAGTGTTACGTTGATGGCGTCGCCGTCAAGAGTCGCTCCAAAGATGATCACCTCAGGGACTTAAAGACTGTGTTCGATCTCATGCGTACGCACCAGCTCAAGATGAACCCTACCAAATTTTTTTAGGAGTCTCCAGTGGCAAATTTCTAGGTTCATCATAACTTCAAAGGGTATCCACGTAGACCCTGACAAGACCAAACCGATCCTTGAAATGTGCCCACCGAAGAACCTCAGAGAAATCCGTGGCCTTTAAGGAAGACTGGCCTACATCAGGAGGTTTATATCAAACCTCTCTAGACGTTGTCGGTCGTTCACTCACCTTATAAAGAAGGGAGTCTCCTTTGTCTAGAACGAAGAATACCAATGCAATTTTGACGACATCAAGGTGTACCTCATGAATACCCTAGTATTGGTGGCTCCCGTGGTAGGAAAACCCTTCCTGCTATATGTGTGAGTAATGGATCACTTCCTCGGCGCTTTGTTAGTCCAGACAAGTAACGCAGGTCACGAGCAGGCCATCTACTATCTCAGTAAGGTGTTATCCGACGCAGAGTACATGTACAACCCCATCGAAAAGGAGTGCCTTTCTCTAGTCTTCGCCATCCAGAAAATTCGGTATTACGTGGCAGGACAAACCATCCACATGATCACATGACTTAATCCCCTCAGGGTCCTCATGACAAAACCTGGACTCCTCACCTCTCGTCTAGCCACATGGGTAATACTGCTGTCACCATATGGCATGGTATTCGTCCCACAGAAGGCGGTCAAAGGTCAGGCGTTGGCAGATTTCCTTGCTGCCCACCCGGTGCCCGAAACTTTAAAACTCTACGAGGAGATCCCCGATGAAGTCACAGACTCCAACACCATGACAAACACAGAAGACGTTTGATGAATGTTCTTCGACGGTGCTTCGAGAACAGGGCCAAAGGCGACATCATCGCTGGAGTCTGGATAGTGTTGATCTCTCCATATGATCTGGTTATCAACCGCGCCTACTCCCTCACTGAGCTATGCTCCAACAATATGGCAGAGTATAACGCTCTCATCATTGGACTCCAACTCGCTAAACTAGTAGGAGTTGACCACCTGGAAGCCTACGATGATTCCAAACTGATAATCAACCAAGTCCAAGGTGAGTACGGAGTCCAGAATGAGGACTTGATTCCCTACCACCAAGTCACACTTGGATTAATTACCACCTTCGAGGGGTTCTTCATAGAGCATGTCCCTCGACTGTGAAACATCGAGGCAGACTCCCTAGTAGGACTCGCAACCTCTCTAGCTATTCCTGTGAATACTCATGGACGGATCACCGTGATCGATTGAGAGCTGGTCTGCCCGAAGAACAACCTCTATCAGTGCATGAGCTACTCAGCAGAGACGAGCTATGACTTACAAGACTGCAGACTTTTATTCATTGACTACGCAGTCTATGGAACTCTCCCCGAGAACCCAAAGGAAGCCACTTCGGTTAGAAGACGTTTCCTCCGGTTCTATTATGATGTGCATACCAAAATACTATATTGCCGCTCCTACGACGGTCTTCTGCTACAATTTCTATCGAATACAGAAGCGTAGTAGGATATCCGCGAGGCTCATGATGGGGTTTGCGGTGCCCATCAGCCAGGGCCCAAGCTATAAGATCGCCTCCGTATAATGGGTTACTATTGGCCGACAATGGTAGCAGACACCGTTGACTACACAAGGAAGTGCCAAGAATGCCAAATCTATGCTGACTTCATCCACCAACCCTTAGAGTTTCTACATCCGACCGTGGCATCCTGGTCGTTCGAAGCCTGGGGCATGGATATCATAGGGCTGATCAGTCCGCCTTCGGCTAAGGGACATCGGTTCATCTTGTCCATCATTGACTACTTCTCCAAGTGGGCGAAAGTCGTACCAATCGCTGAATTCAAGACATCCAACATGATCTGCTTCATCAAGCATCACATTATATACCGCTTTGACTTGCCACAAAGGTTCATCCACGACAATGGTCCACAGTTCGTAAGTCACGCGTTCTACCAATTTTATGACAAAAACTGTATTCAGAATATAGCATCAACTGTCTATAATCCGGTAGCAAATGGTTGGGTAGAAGCCTTCAATAAGACCATCATAAAGCTACTCAAAACGTTCGTGTCATCCAACAAACGTGACTGGAATGAGAAGTTGGGTGAATGTCTCTCGACCTACCGTACAATGGTCCGGATAGCTACTGGCAATACACTTTTCTCTCTGGTATACGGAAGCGAAGCGGTCCTTCCGCTCGAGATCCAAATCCCTTCACTCCGAGTAGCTCTCTCCCTCCAATTAACCATCGACGATAATCACCGCTGATGACTATAAGAGTTAGAAGTACTCGACGAAAAATATCTTTTAGCTCAGCAGTGCATTGAGCTTTACCATGCACGTCTCTCGGGAGCCTTCAATAAACGGGTGAAGAAGAGGACCTACCAAGTAGGTGATCTCGTCCTGACCGTAAGGAGGCCAATAGTTATGACCCATAAGATGACTGGCAAATTCTAACCCAAATGGGAAGGCCCGTTAGTCGTATAATCGGTATTCTCCAACGGCGCCTACCGGCTCGCAAAATCCAACGGCGACTTGCTCGTGATGCTTATCAACGGTAAGTTCCTAAAAAAGTACTACGTCTAAGCTAGACTTTTACTCCCCTTATCCCCTGTCAGGCACTCAAGATGTACAGTCTTTACACTCTTGGTTCTTTATCCCCAGCAAGGCCTATGTATAATATATTTCGTTCCTTTACAAATTCTTGTAGAAACTATTATCTGTATCCAGGAATTCTGGACATACAACGGATAATGGATCCTCAAAATCTCCCTAGTGGAGCAGTCCTCAGGTCTACTTACACACTCCCGCAATGGCCACTCAAGTCAATCTTGTTAGACGTTAGCCATGTTCACATTACCTCTGGGCTATCGTTCTGACGATCTTTCCAGTGGAGCAATCCTCAGGTCTATCTTCATTCCCAAGTAGACCACACTCAGCAAATTACTCCTCAGTGAGTTCTCGGACATTGGTTCACGTCCATATTATCTCTGAACTACTATCCTAGCATTTTTCCCCGGCCGTGGTTGCCATGTCCATATTACCTCTAAGCAAACCTCCCGTGTTTGGCTATCAATTATCACATCCATATTACCTCTGATATTGGTTATCATCTCAACTTATCACCTATACATAAAGTACACCAACAGTGTTAAGTCTACAAAACCTGCCACGTCCATATTACCTCTGGCAGGGCTTATCTCAAATCTATTACTTGCACTCAAGTGCGCAATAAGTAATAGGTCCACAAAATCTCTCACGTCCATATTACCTTTGGTAGGGCTTGTTCCAAATCTATCACTTGCAGTCAGGTGCGCAAAAAGTAATGGGTCTACAAAATCTATCGCGTCCACATTCTGTTAGGGATTATTTTTGAACTTATTTTTTGCACTCAACGTGCGTAACAAATAATAGTTCCACCTAAGTCCCCTAATGGGACATCTTAGACATACGACGATATTTTACTACATTCATATTTTCTCTAGTACAATATCCCAAGTTCACATAAAATTCATACACAACAAGACAAATGAAGGAAGAAGTTCTGAAAAAAGAGAAACCTTTATTCATGATCATGAGTACATATGATGGAAATCCACTACATTTTCAAGGTTTTCATTAATATTCAAGGTCTCGGGTACATATGATGGGAATCCCTTTTCAGGATTTCCATGGGTTCTTGCCTACAAGAACCTCTTCCATTACAAGGCGTCCCTGTGCTGTTTCTGCCACGGACACAAGTGAGCCCAGCAGCAGAGCTCAATACTTTTTGGATCGTCCCTCCACAGTGTAAACCTCAGTATATGGAAAAGAATCCATAATGATGGATAGCAAGGAAGGATCATGGGAAGACGCTCTGCAAAAAGGCGAGAAGACCGATGACAGAAATGACAATTATTCTATATCCTGTCATCGGCACCGCAAGCCCCCAGCCAGTAGAAAGCCGCATAGAGGGGAGAAACACAGCTAGCATGCAGCATGAACAAGAACAGTCTAGCGTGTGACGCATGATGTTCATTCTCGTCTCCTGGATTAGTTCTTGCCGAACTATCCTCATCTCTAGAAGCAGTTCTTGGCGAACCTGTCACGCCCCAGAACCAGAATACTGGAAAGCGGGACAAACAAGGCCAGCTACGTATACTTAGAGCACTCCGGTACTCCGTATATGTGGTGAATCTGTAAGATATGAGGCGTCACTACTACAAACCAACAGTCAAGCCTAGGTCCAACAAACCCTAGTGTCTCAATCATAAGTATAACTGGAATAATAACAAGATGTAAGATCAGCTAAAATATAATAGTAAAGCGTCCCAAACTAGATTATACAGATGATCATGATGCTAGTAAACATAGAATGAATAAACTAGCCAGAATATGAGTCATACATGATCAACCCTAGGATCTGTCAATCATGCCAATGCCCGTAGGCTAACTGATCAAACCAAAATATGAGCTAAACATGTGCTCGGTGGCTAAACGCCCAAAAATAGAATGTACATCAAGGTAGGGAAGTAAGAAAACCCACTCAAGCGGTCTGGTGATCCTGGTGGCCACCATCCTCAGGAAAGTATGGAAGATCCTCCGGTGCTGCTATTGGATCTGGCCATAAAAACCCAGTGGGGTCAGACCCCCAAATAGCAAGTACCACAAAAGAAGTCAATCTAGAAACTTAAACCAACAATACAAGCAATACAACCTCTGGAAAGTAAAGACTGGATATAAAAGAATCTCAGGATAATGAATACTATAAAACCTGCAATGAGACATGTCACGCCCCAGTCCCAAAATATCGAGGGACTGGACACGTGGCAATGGCCAGCAGCACGCACTGATGGATAACCCAATTTAATGGGGCCATCAGGTCGTACTTAAGCTGTAAATAAGGTCTACTACACAAGTCACGCTAATCTCATCCATAAAGGAAAGGAAATAAACTGCATAATCAAATGGAAATAATGTAGCAACATCAACACAGCAAGTCAGTCGGAGCAACAATCCGACTATAGTCTGAAATAAACTGGCTCTATAGGCCAGGAACAAAAGATGTAAACATGAAATAAATAAATGAGTGCTGGAACAGGCACTCAGGAAAAGTCCTCGGCAGTCACCTCGTCCTCAGTGTTTGGTTCAGCTCCAGCAATAGGTTCAGCTCCGGTCCCGTATATCTCGGGATACTGCTCCTCAGCTAAACCTGGGGACATAATCCATACCAGGTCCTCAGTGGACAAGCAAGGCACAAGATAAAACAAGCCAAATGAATAAGCAGTGCAATAAGTAAATGAAACAGCAGGGTAAACAAAGTAACTAACCATCTATGTGATATGCAAATGAGAGCAACACTAGTACTCAGGCTGAGACCGCTACAAGCTCTGTGTCGGGGAGCCGGTAGCAGTAATAACAAGTAAAGGGTCTAGCTCTGCTGGAGAGTCTACGACCTCACACTAATAGTAGATATATATATAGAACAGCCTGTAGCCTGTGTGTCTCTCCCCACCCAATGTAATCACGCAAGCCATGACCATAACGTCTCATGTCCATGTCAGCGGGATTATAACTAATGCAACAAGTCATAATGTCAAAATAAAATAACTCAGTCAAGTCCTGTATCCTATACAGAATCACCACGAATAACTCAGGAAGATTCTGTTCATGATAGTGTCAGGTGTCCTGGGTTTTTAGGGTACTTGATAGGTCAAGTACAAGAGTGAGGGGATCGTAAATCCATCTCTAAATGACGAACCCAACACCGCGTACGGTGTCGGTACCCGACTATGATCGGACACTAGGTACGTCATACGTTCCCTAGGTTTAAGCAGTTTAAAACAGTTTATATGAATTTACACAAAACATCCAGCAGAGTATTTATTCAGAAAATATGAAAATAATGACTGCAAGTTTGGCAAGGTGCACTTGCTTGGAGTTTGAAATCCACTTAGGTCCTGGTTTCGGAAATTTCCAGAGATGTCTCCAAAATCTGAAATAAACAGTACCATCGCGCTCAGAAGGTGTCAAACAGCTAGGATTGCCTGTCCTTGGGTCCAATTTGGAGACAAGGGCAGAAACGGCAGTTACGGGCCAAAACAGGGTCCTCCGGTGGGCCCGCTTTGCACCGAAAAATGTGTCAGGGTCAACGGTCTCCAAATTCACCAAACTTAGTGTCAACAGGTCAGGAACGCTGAAACGAACCCAACGGAACTTTCAGAATTGAATTCCGATGAGCCGATCACGAAATCGCCCGTCGAGCGGGGCCTGTGGGGCCCACGACACGCGATTTCGTCAACGTTCTCAGAATCGAACCAAACTTGACCCACAGGACCAGCGTATCGCTACGAGTCCGTTGGCGCAAGTTTCGTCTCGATCCGACGTGTGTACACGAAGTTAGGTCGAATTGCCGAAAAGGCGGATACGGGACGATGTCCGCGGATACGCGTTGATTCCGGGGTGCACGCACACCCGAATCAGCTTCCGCGAAAACCCACACGTCCGTATCGACGAGGCGCACGTATCTGTGAAGACCGTGCGCGACCAAGTCGTCCCGTTTGGCGGGGCGTACTCGGTTCCGGGGTGAAACAGGGTCTGGTTTTTCCTATTTTTGGATCGCGGTGTGCGATCGCCACAGGCCGCGATGTCCCGAACAGTTTATCCGGACACCGAGAGGGTCATACAGGCTACGCGTAGGAATTGACGGAATTGAAAACGGAGATCAGGGTTGCAAGTTATGAATACCTGAAGGGGACCGAGAAATCGGGGCTTTTCGAGTCCGAATCGTGTCCTGGACACGTGTCCAGTAATGTGTCCACTGTGTTAGGGCTGTGTCCTGCGTCCTGCCGCCGTGTCCAGGGCTCGGGGAAGCTGACCGTCGGTCGGCGAGGTCGGGCCGGGCTCTGGCGGCTCAGGCGAAGTCTCCGGCGCGGTTCACGGCGGAGCTAGGGCTCGGGGGACTCGGGGTGGCCGGCGGAGAGGAGAGAGGAAGGGGAGAGCGGCGGGTGGAGAGGCTCTGGACGGTGGCGCTGCACTGGGCGGCGCAGGGAGGAGGTCGCCGGGTGGTCTGGGAGGGAGGTCGCCGGGGATCGGGGCTCGCCGGAGTCAGGAGGTTAGGGTTTCGGATTTGGGGGAGACAGGAGGCGGAGACGAGGGGTTATATAGGGGGTTTTGCCGCGGAGGCTGGCCGGGGACGTGGCGGATAAGGCGGAGGGGTCGTGGGGGTGAGGCCGGGCGGTTCTTCGGCCACGTCGCCGGAGAACGCGGCGGAATTCGCGTCACAGGCGTGGGGATGGGGGTGATGGAGCGGGTCGGGTCGGGCGGCGGGCTCCGGGCGAACGGACCCGCCCGACCCGCTAAGGAGGAGGGCTGGGTCGGCTGCACAGGGCTCGGCCCACTGGGCCGGGCCAAACCAAAAACCTAAAATAATAATAATAATAATAACAGAAATTAATTATTTAATTAATTAATTTGGAAAAATAGTTTTTAGGCTTTTAAAAATAGGTCTGAGGCCCAATAAAATCCCAGAAAATTACCCTAAGTCCGGTTTTCTATTTTACACCATAAAATCATGTTTTTAATTCATTTTAATGCTGTTTATTGGCAATCAAAATTTACAAACTCACCACAGGCCTATGTAAATTGCTGAAAATTGCATATTAAATTCCAAAAACTGATTTTAAAACTCAAAAAAATTTGGGTGTTTACAAGACATATGCTGAACTGATATCAATAAGGAATAACAAGCTCAGAAGTAAAAAAGTGACCATGTATAGCCTAGACTAATCGACATCCATCAATCATGGCAAATTATGTAAGTACGGCTTGATACTTTAACTAACTTGGGTTATCACAATCCTTAATTACTAACTTTATAATGCAACATGATACTAGAGTTTCTTCTGATCGCATGCTTCTGCCGTTTGTCCAGGATATCCATACATACAACTAACTAGATACTTTTCAAGATACGCCATAATATAAACTATTGGATACTCCTCAAGATAACAGTACGAATAACCAGGACTACATGCAATCTAGGAAAATCCCTAGCTATGTACTAAGTAAATCTCTAGTTATTTAACCCCTAGTAGTTTCTTGTATGAATTCGGGTGTGACATTCCACAGAATCTATCATAGACATGATGCACAATTGCCTATCTGATCTGAGCTTCAAAGACTTCAAACCATACTTTCTCTTGCTCCATCATGCAGACTTCAAACCATACTTTCTCTTGCTCCATACATGCTGAACTTCAAGATTCTTAATGTGTGCTAAGTCTGCCACTTTCAATCAGTGATGTTCCTGCAGTTGCTCATCGCCTCCCTTCATTATTCAAACAGAGGTAAAGGCTCAAAACAGTTGTAAGAATATTGTAATTGTCAGTATGTTTTCCTTCTTTCTGACTGTTCATGTTTGTTAAGATTGATAGTAGCTCATAAATCTAAAAGGCTACTGTGAATACAGAAAAATCTATACTAGCTATGTAGTTATGCTCATGCATTTAGTTTTATATTGATGCTATCTTATTTTGCCACATACTGATAGTTTAATCTTTCATGTTTCATGTATCATTTGATTGTTTCATGTCTCTATCAACAAGCACACCTCAAGTATGCAGCAAGTCTAGTTGGTTTGTCCTGAAATTTTTATCATCAGGCATTCATCATAAGTAATATATTGTACTTGTCAATATGTTTTGCTTCTTTCTGAGTCCTGACTGTTCATGTTTGTTAAGATTGATAGTAGCCCATAATTCTAAAAGGCTACTGTGGCTACTGTGAATGCAGAAAAATCTATACTAGCTATATAGTTATGCTCATGCATTTAGTTTTACATTGATGCTATCTTATTTTCTTACATACTGATAGTTTAATCTTTCATGTTTCATTTGATTGTTTCATGTCTCTATCAACAAGCACACCTCAAGTATGCAGCAAGTCTAGTTGGTTTGTCCTAAAATTTTCATCATCAGGCATTCATCATAAGTAATATATTGTACTTGTCAGTATGTTTTTCTTCTTTCCGAGTCCTGACTGTTCATGTTTGTTAAGATTGAT
Source organism: Iris macrosiphon (assembly GCA_036927795.1). Classification (NCBI taxonomy): domain Eukaryota; kingdom Viridiplantae; phylum Streptophyta; class Magnoliopsida; order Asparagales; family Iridaceae; genus Iris; species Iris macrosiphon. The sequence continues at coordinate 51,874,082 of JAYESA010000012.1, read as the reverse complement.
AGTAGCCCATAATTCTAAAAGGCTACTGTGGCTACTGTGAATGCAGAAAAATCTATACTAGCTATATAGTTATGCTCATGCATTTAGTTTTACATTGATGTTATCTTATTTTTCCACATACTGATAGTTTAATGTTTCATGTATCATTTGATTGTTTCATGTCTCTATCAACAAGCACACCTCAAGTATGCAGCAAGTCTAGTATGGCAAAGGAGTGGGCTACACCATTTGTGATATTTGGCAAGGAAAGTCTTCAAAGCTTAACAAATCTGGAGTTGTGTATATAATAGCCCATTTGTATTGTTGTGACTTGTCTGCATAATTAAGAAAGTTGAGTATAAGAAAGAAAGAAAGAAAGAAAGCTGTGTATATATTGTGTATGAATTTTTATGGATTTTTTTGACAACTGTTTGGTCCAGGCCCAATAACAAAAAATGGTCCTTTGTATAAGAAAGAAAGAAAGCTGTGTATATTTTGTGTATAAATTTTTATGGATTTTTTTGACAACTGTTTGGTCCAGGCCCAATAACAAAAAATGGTCCTTTGTAGTAACAAAAAATGGTCCTTTGTATCTGTGTATCATTTTTTAACATCAAAATTTAGAGGATTTGTATGTATATTTTGTGTATGAATTTTTATGGATTTTTTGGACAATTGTTTAGCCCAGGCCCATTAACAAAAATTGGCCCAACTATCCGGCCACTATAAAAAATGTCCCAACCGAATAAACCGGTTAAGCCGAATAAACCGATATAATTATCTCGGTTCGATTTTTTTCGGTTTCTCCTAAATTCGGTTCGGTTTTGGTTTAATTTTTTTTAATTTCGGTTTAATCGGTTTTCGAAAAATCGGTTCGGTGAAAACCGATTTAACCGATTACTCACCTCTAGTTTGAACTATGATATTCATGGCAACCCAAGTCAAACCATAATGTATCATTAACTAACCAAGTTCAAGTCAAGCTAAATTGTATTATTATATTAACAATGACAAACTTGAACCTTCCTTTGTCACTCATTGTGCATCCCCAATCTTTCGGGAGGAAAAGGGAGAGGAAAGTGGAAAAGTACAAAAATTCAAATTGTACACGTGCAGGAAGTTTCACTTAGTTTCTTGCTCTTCTTGCAAAAAAATGGAGAAATGAAAAAATATTATTATATCAACAATTTTTTATTATCTAACTAAGTTGATTACTTTAAAATAGTGTATTATTATAATATTAAATAATACTTAATTATTTAACAAATTAAGATAATTAATAAATAGCTATTATTATTATTAACAAAAATATTTTATTAACTAATTAATAATTAAGAACTAATTTATCTTGTTAAATATTAATAATGATCTTTTTGCGTATTCAACCTCACTTAGGATGGAGCTCTCTTAGAACATCCACAGTGGGGATAATTCAAACGCATATTCCAAATTATTAAAAATTGTGTAAATTACTATTTTTGGAGTGTACTCATGATATTGACACACAATGATACACTTCAAATTACTCTCATATTTTTTCTCTCTCTTTTTCCTCTTTATTTTTCTTCTTCATTTGGTAATATTTTTTCCTCTTTTTTATTTTTATTTTTATTTCCTATTTGGTTATTTTTGGTGGGCCCAACAATAAATATAGAGGAGTTAGGACACGTTCCAAATCTGGAGTGTCTCGTAGCTTTCTAGTAATTTTCAAGTATGCACAAGTGTTCATTGCAGCTTTCAAGTTAAATCTGGAGTGTCTCGTTCCAACAGTAAAATTTGACTAAAGTTAAATGTAGCACTTGAAACCTTTTCCATTGTGGATGCTTTTAGCTTTGATAAATTTGTTTGAGATTTGTTTTGGAAACTTATTAACGAGCACCTAAAACAAGAGTTAATGTGAAATCTTTCAAAACTTCTAAAACTTTTTTTTAAACACCTTTTATTTCAAACTTTTTAAATCTTTTCAAACCTTAGCAAGATGGATTTTTTCAAATCTTTTAAAGTTTCTTTACAACGATCCGCAATTTTCTCCTCTTTATTAGTTAAAAGTTATCAAAGTTTTTTCTTCATTCATGCTAAGAGCATTCATAGTGGGGATACTCCAAACACATACTCTAAATGATTGAATTATGTAAATTACTACTTTTGGTACACTCCAAATAAACTCCTTTTTTTCCTTCCCGATTTCCTCTTTATTTTTTTTTCTTGTTTGGTAAAATTTTTCTTCTTTATTTTTTTCGCTGTTAAAAAAAATGATTACTTTCGGCCGATGTCCAGGGTCGAAATCGTCATCGTTTTCGTCGGCTGATGTCCAGGGTCGAGGTCGTCGTTCTCGTCCAGGGTCGAGATTGTTGTCATTTTCGTCTTCGTCGTCCACATACAGAGTCGTCGTCGTCCCTGTTCAGAGTCGTCCTCGTCTAGAGTCGTCAACTTTCGTCGTCATCGTCCCCGGCCAGGGTCGTGGGTCTTCGTCCACGACTTCGTGGGTCTTCGTCGGTTGTCATGTGTAATGCCCCGTTCCCCCTACTCAGGGAGCGCGGCCAAGAAATACTTACGACCGTCCGAACGGGACAGATTGAATTAAGATCCTTTCCTCGTTATGGATTGGTTTCTTCGGAATCAGGTCCCATATACAATGGATTGTGCCTCGAGGATGGACTCGGCGGCAGAGTCGAGAGGGGCCTTTCCGTTGCGTTGGTTTCTTGTCCATTTTCGTGCCGCTTGGTTGCTTTCTTGTTGGTTTTATGACTTGCGTTTTCTTGAACGGTTTCAATGGATTTCATTGCTTTTGTTCTTAGGATTTCGCATTTCGTATCGAGCCTTGGAGACCGAAGCAGGAGGTATTGATCATCCGTTGGTGCGTGCAGGTGATCGTGTAGACGACGCGCGAGCGGAGTCTTAGAGATCTCTCCTTCTTCTTCATATTCAACCAACTTGTGAGTGGCTCTATTTCGATAAGCACCTTCTTTCCAAGGGCTCCGTTCATAATAAAATTGACTCAGTTGTGCATTCAATCAAACGATACCAATTAAGTAACAAGTTGGATAACAAGATAAGATAAGAAGTAGGCTTGGAACACCCATTGCTTGTCATACAAAACCTTGCATAAATTCATTGATGCATGCATGTTCGTTGGGTGTTTAATGGGTTGGCATTTATTGATAGTTCAAAGTGTTCTTTTATAAACTGCTGCATGTTATTTCATATAACTTGTTGGTTGATTGTGATAGTACAGTAAAGCAGTTTCGTACATGATATTCTTTAAATCGCTATTAAGTAAATCTATGAAGTTCGGTTCATAGAAATGGTCATGGGAATTCTTGTGCACAAGGGATCCAGGTTCCTGCGAACGGTTACCGGGGCACCGGGCCGTTTCGACCCGGGCGGAATCTACTTTCTTAGTCGTGCTAAAATGAGTTAGCACAGGGAGCGGGGAATTGTAGCGGGGCTAGCTACCCGCGCTGCAAGCGTCGCCGCCAGCCCAGACTAAACCCATGATGGCTCCTAAACAATAAAGAAAGATATTGTGTATATTTAAACTGTGCAGACTAACTATGTCTTCGTGACAGGGAAGGCTATGGTAAGTTGTACAGGTGGTTCAGACGGTACAGGTAAAGTCACCGAACGGTGGCATGTGGAGTTATGTTATTTTGTTCTTGCATACCTGCTAAATGAAATCTGAACTAGGCAAGAATAGAAACCCACCTACGAACATAATTATAGCATACTCATTAAATCTTATCTCATGAGCTTGGTAAAGTTGAGCAGCTAGCCTTCACCAGTACTTTTCGAAGTACTGACCCTCGTTGTAGCAGGTTCCCCGGCGCAAGGCAACGCGGCGAGGAGCTGAAGTTCTCTCCGGACTTTTGGGATCCTTGGCGGTTCGTGGCCAAGACTTTTGGAGGCTCAAGCTAGAAGCCTTTCACTCTCTCCGTTGCTGAATATCGCTAAGGCGATGGTGCTTACTCGCACCCAAGGTGTTTTGTGTTTTTAAATCTATGTAAAGGGACATAATGTATGGATCGGCTATCTCATTTTGCGTCCAAGTTTGTAAGCCCGTGGGGCATTTTATACTTTTGAGTCAAGCGATGTAAAAAGATGTTCATTATGAATAAAAAGAGAAACTTTTCTATGCCTCAACCTTGTGTTATCTTATATGTCCACTCTGTTGCATTGTTCTAAAGAATATCCTTATGCCTAAGGCCTTGTGCACGCGCGTCCTACGCGTGCACGGCATCACGCCCGGGGGACGATTATCGATTAGCCGAAATCGGGGCGTGACATATTGGTATCAGAGCATGCTTCAGATCATTTGATCTCACAAAGAAAGTTTCTAAAGAGGACCTTGTTCCTTCCGAGTAGACCCTTGAATTCGCTTGGCCAAAATGAGATACGTTCCATACAGTGAGTCCATAATATACCTTGAGACTAATACAAGTTACTTTCCTTTCAAGGAACGACTTCCGAGCCGGGTGCACAAGCGCAGATGGTGGCGCAAGTGCAAGCGAGTAGTTCAGGCACCTCGGGCAGCTCTGGGAGTCCAGCTGCCGCACCCTCTGCCGATCCGTTCGAGCGAATGATGCGTTTGATGGAGACGCAGCAGAAACAAGCTGAACTACGGCAGAGTCAGTTCGAGTCACGGATTGAGGCTCAATTCGTGGCACAGCGATTTCAGGCGGATACACAACAGAAGCAGATGAATAGTCTGCAAACAATGGTGACGAATATGGTCGCCAACAATCATTCTGCATCCGCCCCCGCAACCGTGCCTATAGTTGCTGAAGCCACCGGACCGCAGAATTCCCAGGGTACCTTACCCTCAGGCGAGAATGGGTCAATCGTGTCGATATCAGAATTTAAGAAGATGTGCCGTGCTACGTTTAAAGGCACCGAGGACCCTTCCTTAGCGATGGACTGGCTGGTCGAGTTGGAGGACCACTTTGAAGCGCTGTGCCTAGACGAGACCAAGAAAGTGGCGTGTGCCCAGCTTCAGCTCCGACAAAATGCACATGACTGGTGGGATGTGCACAAGCAAGCTATTTTGAGTGAAGGTGGCACAACGGCTATCTCCTGGTCCGTGTTTCGCAAGGCCTTCGTGGAGGAATACCTTCCACCCGCCGTCCGTCGTGAAAAGGAAGACGAGTTTGCGCTACTGAAGCAGGGAGACATGACGGTGCGTCAATACGCTTCAGAGTTCAACCGACTTGCAAAATTTGCCAAGTCTCAGCTCGCCGATGCCGAAAGTCGTGTACGAAAGTTCGAGCTCGGACTACGACCTTCTATCCGTGCTCACGTCGTAGTGACTCAATATCGTACCATGCGGGAGTCCTTGAATCATGCACTGTCCCTAGAGTCGCAGTATCCTCCAGTTTGCATCGGCGCTGTGCAAAATTACAATCACAAGCGTCCTGCCAACACAGGAGGAAATAACGCGCATAAGCGCCACAACAACAACGGCGGCTCCCAAGACTCGAATCAAGGAAAGAGGCAAGGACAAAATTGTGCCTACTGCCGCAAGCCAGGACACCACGTCAGCGAATGTCGCGCGAGCAAAGGAGGATGTTTCAATTGTGGCAAGATGGGCCACATTGCTCGTAATTGTCCAACCCGTTCCAACGATCCATCTTCACACCGTCCGCAGCAGAATAATGACTCAGCTCAGGGTCAGGGGCAAACTCAACGAGCGAACCAGGCACCGCAAAACGCTCAGGGACGAGTCTATGCTTTGACTCGGGATGAGGCACTTGCATCGAACACGACGGTGTCAGGTATATTACTTTTTAATAATGTACCTGCTCGAGTATTGTTTGATTCTGGTGCAACACATAGCTTCATTTTGGCAGATTTTGCCGCCGAACACACATTCCCTATGACACCGCTAGGCTTAAACCTAAGTGTTAGTACTCCTTCGGGCGTAGATTTATCGGCTCGCTTAGTCTGTCGTGAAGGTAACATTTGCATCGGGGGACGAAAATTGTCATTAGATGCGATAGTTCTAGACATAAGGGACTACGATCTTATTCTGGGGATGGATTGGCTCGGCGCTTGTTCAGCTACAATCGACTGTGCGAAAAAGGAAGTCGTATTTCGTTTGCCCGGCGAGATCGAGTTTTGCTTCACGTACAGTCCTAAGTCGAAAGCGTCGAATGCCTGCATGGTGATCTCAGCAATGTCTGCTCGACGGATGATTCACTCCGGCTGCGAAGGGTACTTAGCGTCCGTTCGAGACACTCGGCAAGATTGCGCAAACGTTGAGTCTATTCCCGTTGTGGCGGATTTTCCTGATTTGTTTCCCGACGAGTTGCCAGGCATGCCGCCCGATCGAGAGACAGAGTTCACTATAGACACATTCCCAGAAACTCGACCAATTTCCAAGACGCCGTATCGAATGGCCCCAGCAGAATTGAAGGAGCTTAAAGTACAGTTGCAAGACTTGCTAGATCGAGGATACATTCGGCCTAGTGTATCTCCGTGGGGTGCACCAGTACTATTCGTAAAGAAAAAGGATGGCTCGTTGCGGCTCTGCATCGACTATCGAGAATTGAATAAAGCAACCATTCGTAACCAGTATCCTCTTCCAAGAATAGACGATCTTTTCGATCAGTTGCAAGCTGCCACGGTATTCTCTAAAATCGACCTCCGTTCGGGCTATCACCAATTAAAGATCAAGCCAGACGATGTGCCAAAATCAGCTTTTCGAACTCGCTATGGCCATTATGAGTTCCTGGTGATGCCGTTCGGACTAACCAATGCACCCGCTGCCTTTATGAGTTTAATGAACCTTGTGTTCCGGCCCTATCTCGATAAGTTTGTAGTAGTATTCATCGATGATATCTTGGTGTATTCGAAGAGTGAGGAAGAACATGCAGAGCACTTGCGGACCGTGCTACAAACTCTTCGGGACAACCAGCTATATGCTAAACTGAGTAAGTGTGAATTCTGGCTAAGTAGTGTATCTTTCCTCGGGCACATCATTTCTGCGGGAGGCATCTCAGTCGATCCGAAGAAGGTGGAGGCCATTGTCGAGTGGAAGCGACCTGCATCCGTTAGCGAGATTCGAAGCTTCCTCGGGCTAGCGGGCTACTACAGACGGTTCGTGAAGGATTTTTCCAAACTTGCACTACCTCTGACTCGCCTCACACAAAAGGGAGTCGCATTTGAGTGGTCCGCCGACTGCGAAGCTTCGTTTAAAGAGTTAAAGCATCGCCTCGCCTCTGCCCCGTTACTTGCACTACCAGACGAGATCTCGGGATTCCAAATATTTAGCGACGCGTCCGGGCAAGGTTTGGGGTATGTACTTATGCAGCGAGATCGAGTGATAGCCTATGCCTCCAGGCAACTAAAGAAGCACGAGAAAAATTATCCTACACACGACCTGGAATTAGCGGCAATTGTCTTTGGCCTGAAATTGTGGCGACACTACCTTTATGGAGTGCCTTGTCGAATTTATACTTATCACAAGAGCTTGAAGTACCTATTCACCCAGACGGACCTCAACCTTCGTCAGCGCCGTTGGCTAGAATTGATAAAAAATTACGACTTGACGATAGACTACACGCCTGGAAAAGGGAACGTTGTAGCGGATGCTTTGAGTCGGATCTTCGTTGGATCTCTGTCAGTCGATCGCAGGTTACGAAGGGACTTAGAAGAGATGGGCATCGAACTCCGAATTCGATATCGTGGCGCGCGGGTCGCTCAAATGCGATTCGTACCCAACCTAATAGAGCGGGTCACATCTACTCAGAAAGACGACCATTTCCTAAGGAAGATGCACGAGCAGATTCTAGCGGGGAAGGCGAAGGACTTTGCAGTAGATGAAAATAGAGCATTGCGGGTGAAAGGAAGGCTATGCGTCTCCGATGATTCAGAACTTAGAAAGGAGATCCTTGCGGAAGCTCATTACGCAGCCTATATGATCCATCCCGGGAGCACGAAGATGTATAAGAACCTCCGAACGACCTTCTGGTGGCGCGGCATGAAGAAAGATATTGCACTCTTTGTGTCCCAATGCATAACTTGTCAAAGGGTGAAAGCAGAGCATCAGAGGCCGGGCGGGGAGATGCAAAATCTTGCTATCCCGGAATGGAAGTGGAAGCACATCTGCATGGATTTTATTGTTGGCCTGCCAAGGACGCAACGGGGGAACGACGCGATCTGGGTTATCGTCGACCGGTTAACCAAGTCTGCACACTTCATTGCCATCAAAAGTACTTGGAGCGCCGATCGCCTCGCCCAGACCTACCATGACGAGATAGTCCGGCTGCACGGAGTGCCAGTTTCTATAGTATCAGATCGGGACGGGCGATTCATCTCGCGTTTCTGGGAGAGCCTTCAGTTGGCGATGGGGACCAAGTTGAAGTTCATCTCAGCCTATCATCCACAAATCGATGGTCAGACGGAACGAGTGAATCAGATACTAGAAGACATGTTGCGCCTCTGCGTGATCGATTCGAAGTCAAGTTGGGACGACTACCTGCCGCTGGCCGAATTTGCATACAACAACAGTTATCAGTCCAGCATCGAGATGGCTCCGTACGAGGCTTTGTATGGGCGGAAGTGTAGGTCACCAATCTGCTGGGACGAAGTCGGAGAACGGCAAATCCTTGGGCCGGAGCTGGTTGAACAAACCGTCCAAAAGGTTCGGTTGATTCGTGAACGGTTGAAGACAGCACAAAGTCGACAAAAGAGTTATGCCGATGCTCGACGTCGCCCCCTTGAATTCTTTGAAGGGGACCATGTGTTCTTGAAAGTCTCGCCTATGCGCGGAGTCATGCGGTTCGGAGTAAAAGGAAAGCTAAGTCCGAGATTTGTTGGACCGTTTGAAGTTCTCAAACGGGTTACTCCGGTCGCCTATCAAGTTGCTTTGCCGCCTGCCCTATCAGAAGTACACGATATTTTTCACGTTTCTCAGCTGAGAAAGTTTGTACACGACCCGAACCACATAGTCGACTTGGGGCAGTTGAATCTGCAAGCGGACTTGTCGTACGCGGCGGAGCCTGTCCAAGTTTTGGATCGTAAAGAGAAGCAGTTGCGGAACCGAACCGTCTCGCTAGTGCGCGTCCTGTGGCAGAACCACTCGGTCGAGGAGTCGACCTGGGAACTTGAAGCTGATATGAGGGAAAGGTTCCCCTCATTATTCCTTAGTGGTAGGTTCTATTCCTAAGTTTCGGGACGAAACTTTCTTTTGGATGGTTATGATGTAATGCCCCGTTCCCCCTACTCGGGGAGCGCGGCCAAGAAATACTTACGACCGTCCGAACGGGACAGATTGAATTAAGATCCTTTCCTCGTTATGGATTGGTTTCTTCGGAATCAGGTCCCATATACAATGGATTGTGCCTCGAGGATGGACTCGGCGGCAGAGTCGAGAGGGGCCTTTCCGTTGCGTTGGTTTCTTGTCCGTTTTCGTGCCGCTTGGTTGCTTTCTTGTTGGTTTTATGACTTGCGTTTTCTTGAACGGTTTCAATGGATTTTATTGCTTTTGTTCTTAGGATTTCGCATTTCGTATCGAGCCTTGGAGACCGAAGCAGGAGGTATTGATCATCCGTTGGTGCGTGCAGGTGATCGTGTAGACGACGCGCGAGCGGAGTCTTAGAGATCTCTCCTTCTTCTTCCTATTCAACCAACTTGTGAGTGGCTCTATTTCGATAAGCACCTTCTTTCCAAGGGCTCCGTTCATAATAAAATTGACTCAGTTGTGCATTCAATCAAACGATACCAATTAAGTAACAAGTTGGATAACAAGATAAGATAAGAAGTAGGCTTGGAACACCCATTGCTTGTCATACAAAACCTTGCATAAATTCATTGATGCATGCATGTTCGTTGGGTGTTTAATGGGTTGGCATTTATTGATAGTTCAAAGTGTTCTTTTATAAACTGCTGCATGTTATTTCATATAACTTGTTGGTTGATTGTGATAGTACAGTAGAGCAGTTTCGTACATGATGTTCTTTAAATCGCTAGTAAGTAAATCTATGAAGTTCGGTTCATAGAAATGGTCATGGGAATTCTTGTGCACAAGGGATCCAGGTTCCTGCGAACGGTTACCGGGGCACCGGGCCGTTTCGACCCGGGCGGAATCTACTTTCTTAGTCGTGCTAAAATGAGTTAGCACAGGGAGCGGGGAATTGTAGCGGGGCTAGCTACCCGCGCTGCAAGCGTCGCCGCCAGCCCAGACTAAACCCATGATGGCTCCTAAACAACAAAGAAAGATATTGTGTATATTTAAACTGTGCAGACTAACTATGTCTTCGTGACAGGGAAGGCTATGGTAAGTTGTACAGGTGGTTCAGACGGTACAGGTAAAGTCACCGAACGGTGGCATGTGGAGTTATGTTATTTTGTTCTTGCATACCTGCTAAATGAAATCTGAACTAGGCAAGAATAGAAACCCACCTAAGAACATAATTGTAGCATACTCATTAGATCTCATCTCATGAGCTTGGTAAAGTTGAGCAGCTAGCCTTCACCAGTACTTTTTGAAGTACTGACCCTCGTTGTAGCAGGTTCCCCGGCGCAAGGCAACGCGGCGAGGAGCTGAAGTTCTCTCCGGACTTTTGGGATCCTTGGCGGTTCGTGGCCAAGACTTTTGGAGGCTCAAGCTAGAAGCCTTTCACTCTCTCCGTTGCTGAATATCGCTAAGGCGATGGTGCTTACTCGCACCCAAGGTGTTTTGTGTTTTTAAATCTATGTAAAGGGACATAATGTATGGATCGGCTATCTCATTTTGCGTCCAAGTTTGTAAGCCCGTGGGGCATTTTATACTTTTGAGTCAAGCGATGTAAAAAGATGTTCATTATGAATAAAAAGAGAAACTTTTCTATGCCTCAACCTTGTGTTATCTTTTATGTCCACTCTGTTGCATTGTTCTAAAGAATATCCTTATGCCTAAGGCCTTGTGCACGCGCGCCCTACGCGTGCACGGCATCACGCCCGGGGGACGATTATCGATTAGCCGAAATTGGGGCGTGACATCATGTCCCAGTCTTAAAATATATAGGACCAAACACGTGGCAATGAACAGCTGATACGACTTCGTAGGACTTTCCAATTTAATAGACTCGACAAAATGCACTTACGCTGTCCACAGTCAAGTGATCAAGCTAATTATCTATTTCTATCAATTATCTATATATTAATCCATATGACAGGAATAAAAGAAAGGTAAATATGACTAATAGTCTGCAACCTAATAATCATACTTTCCGAATAGACTCGAAGTAAATAGCACGAGTCTACAAAAACTAAGCAGATACAAATGAAAGAACAAAGCATATACATATACACGGAAGGATAATACCTATAAGAAAATGAGCACTCATCAATCATCCAGCGAAAGATCTCTATGCCAAACTCAACTAACCTGGCAGGGAACCAGATCCTCAGAGGGACATAACATGACACAAAAAGTACATGCCAATGTAAATACTGAGTAAAGTAAATTAGGGTGACCTATCCTTCTAAGTGAATACAATCTGAGGACAACTTTGGTACGTATGGGTAGGGTAGGTTAGACATATGCTGACGTAATTCACCAATCGTCATGACTGTTTAATATATGCCACATATGCCCCCTATATCCGGGGCACTTATGTATTTATAAAAACCATAACGTTCATAGAATACGACATCTGATATATAAAACCATAACATTCTGAAGAATACGACATCTGCATATATATATATATATATATATATATATATATATATATATATATATATATATATATATATATATATATATATATTGTCACGCCCCAGTCCCAAAATATATGGGACCAGGCCACGTGGCATTGGCCAGCTGACACGTCTTCGAGGATATCCCAATTTAATGGATCCTGACGAAGCGTGCTACGCTGTCCTAAATCTAACAAGTCTAATATCATAAACAGGCAATGACTAATCTCATCCACAGCTAACAAGTAAATACTGAAATAAAAGACTGGAATATAGAAACATAGTCGACTGACATAGTACAACCGAAATATGTCTGGTGGGGACAAACCCACTGAAATACAGAAATGGAAATACAGTGCAGAAAGAAGTAAGATAACTAGACTAGAGTATCAACTAGCTAGATATGAAAACTCTAGTCTAGAGCAGCTGCGTACTCATATCACGGAAACTCCCCCGGAAATGCCTCGTAGTCCTCAATCAGGAATCCTGTCTCTACTCCTGCTCCGTAGATGGTAGGGTACAAATGCTCATCTGGATCTGGAAGAGAACCAGGTCCTCAGAGGGACGTAACAAGTATACAGAAATGCATGCCATAAGATAAATACTGTGTAAACTCAAGGGTAATCTAATCAGCTATGTGAAATGCACTTTGAAGACAACCCTGGTACGTATGGGTAGGTAAAAGGTATAAAGCATGGCGTCGAGCCAGAGGCTAAGTACCTGGCATTAGCTATAAACTGAACGCCAGGAATATATGCTGACTACATCGCCGATCATGATAGCGCGCAGCTAGTAACCTCTGCCGGATGTATCGACAAGCGTATATGCCCATAATCGGGTAACACTGGTCCAAAATCGGGTAACACTGGCCCACAATCGGGTAACCCTGAAGCTCACGGCCCCGCAGTTTACTCTTAAACTACGGCAACCAATTGTCTGTCCCATACGCCTACTAATTGTCTTCCCCGCCCAATGTCAATATACAAGTCGCAAATGCGACGTGGACACCTCATACTATGATGCAAGTCGCTACATAAATAAATAACTAAGCTAAACGCCGTCACACGTGCTGCTCATGCTGATGGCCAGTCGATCATGAAGCACGCGTCCCTACATGAACTCACTCTGTGACGTGTTAAGATACGTGTCAAGGCCTGGGAAGTCATATTGATAACTCCTCGACTTTAGGTGGGTCCACTAGACACTAAGTCAGACACAAGTCCTAACGTCAACGCCTTCGTTGACTGCACCCGAGTCTTCTCGGACGTGCACAGTTAAATATTGAAACAGTAAAATATGCAACTAGTTAACATCTGGATTTAGACAGCATCAACAAGGCAATGTATACTTGCCTGGAACTCTGGTGTGCACAAGCAATGCTCCGGAACCAGCAGTCAAGGTAGCACCGTCTCGGATGCCTACGAACAGATAACAATAATTATGATTTACTAAATTTTCACCAAGCTTAACTACCTATGTTAACATAGAGCAGGTATACATATCTAACACATATACACATGTATACTATAGATAATTTTAGTAACCTATATACTTATATATATAACTGCATTTAGACATATGTACATATATACATTTTACCTATATATATAAGTACCAACTCAACAATATGTAATACACATTAATTAAGTAAAAATACATAAATATAAATACCACTATACTCTAACACATACATAATTACATATATACATATATATAATACATTACATAACACATATTTACATATGTATATACACATCATACATACATATATACTTTAATAATTATACTATATACTTATCATATACACATATATATATACCTAACTACATACACAAATATATACTTGTTCACACATATATTTATACACTATATACAGTATATATATACCATATATATACATTATACACAGTTCATACAAATACAATTATATATATATATATATGTAATATATATCTAAATACATACAATACCTATATATACATAAATACAATTTACACATATACTTACTTAATACATATATGAAATAATACACACATATATATATTATACCTATATATATATAATACTAGTATACATATATTCATACATATGTATTATAATATGTATTTATACACATACATATAGATTATATAATACATATATACACATAAAATATATATATACACATATAGGTTTATACATTTATACACAATATATATAGAAATATATACTATATACATGTACAATTAAAATATTCTATTATATTTAAATATAAATATTTATATATACATAAATACATATATTTATACTTTAATATACAATTACATATATAATTACATATTCACATTAATACAATTAAACATATATACATACATGTCATAATACCCATATATATATATACATATATATTCATACTTTATAATATACAATTATACATTTATGTAAATACATATACATTTAAATACATATATATATAAATACATATACGTATATAATACATAATTATATACATAAAAATTATTTGTACACAAATTTACTAAATACATAGTATATATAGATTTATACATATACATACATATCTTTATATATATAAACCAATATATATATATACTATCTATTATATACTAAATATACAAAATATAGTGTATTTATACAGAATACTACATTTATACAGAAAAATACATATATATATACTAAACAGAATACTATATATATATATATATTCATGTATATAAACAATGCAATCTAAAATACACTACGTATTTATACTATACTCGTATATGTATACGTACAGGGGCGTAGGAGGGGTCGAGGGGGATCTGCCGGACCGGTAGTCGCCGGCGGGGGTGGCCGGACGGCGCTCCGGCGTCGCGCGGGGAGGTCGGCAACGGCAACAGCGGTTTGGTACAGTTCCTCGCTGCGGGCTCAATTGCTCCTCGAGTTGGCGGCGGCGTCGGCTGAAACTCGACGGGGTGGTGGAGGACTGGCTGGGGGAGGGCTCGGCCAAGTACGGTGGTCGGAGACGCGGTGGTGGCGGAGCACGAAGCTGGGGGGTGGTCGGCTGTGCACTCGGGGAGGAGTACAGCCGGGTTGGTGCGGGCGGTCGGGGGAGCTACTCCGACGTCGTGGGGGCCGGAGACTCAGGTGGCAGGTGGGGGGGAGATAGGCGAGGGTGGTCGAGTTGGTATGGCGGCGGTCGGTGGCGGGGTATGGCCGGTGGGAGGCGGCGGGTGGAGAGTTGGGGTCGGGTGGCTGAAAGTGAGGTGAGGGTGGTGGTGTGTGTAATAATTTCTAGGTTTTTCCTTTCCTTTGTATTTTGGTTTTTGTGTAGCAATAAATGATGTGACATGATGTATATGTAGGAAAGAGAGAGTGGGGGGGCTGCCTAGGGATTAGGGCCGGCTGTGTATAATGTTTGGGGAGTTGAGGAGGCTCCATCATGATGAGGGGAGGGCTAGGAATGAGTGGTTCAAAATGAAGGGTCATGATGTATCCCTAAAAAGTAGTGTAGGTACATAAAAATGGGGGGGGGGGGGGGAATTGTGATGGGCTGGTCAAATAAATGAGGATCTCTTCTTCATGGGATTGGACCAATGAGAGGGGGTCACCTCACTGCAATTTTGCATAAAGGCCCCTGAACAATTGAGAAATTGCACAAAAGCTGAAATTGAGGATTTGATGTAACAAAACACCTTGTTTGGTATTTTGCATTGGACGAGGATGGTGTATGGTGTTTTGTATGAGGCTTGTGGGTGTGTGTGTGGGTTTGGGTTGGAGTTGGGTCTAATTCGAGTGAGGTTGGGTCTCCACATTAATTAAATCAAAATTAATGTGCTAGGTGTTATTTAATTAATTATAAATAACCGGGGGGTCAAAATTGGGTTGGACAAGGGTCATTGGTGTAGTAGGCTCAGTGTACAATAATATCGTGATCTGGGTTGGTCAAAACTGGCTGAGGTTGGGTCTTAATTTCAATTAAAACGGACAACGAATGTAATTACGCAATTTAATTAATTTGCGCACGGACGTTTGTAACGACTTTTGTGCGTCTAAAATTTGGCACAAAAATCGGTACCCGGGGTTTGTTCTAGGTTAAATACGAGGGGTTTATAGGTCTAGGTCAAATATGTGGAAGTTGTTCTAGGGCAACAGCTAGGGTAGGGTCCTAAATATCGGGACAAGGGTAAGGTGTCCTAACTAACAAAACACTGCACAGATATTAAATATTAAATAAAAAAATTCTAATTAGAAAAACAAAACCCTAATCATGCTATCTAAATTAATTAAAATAAAAAATTTTGGTCTAGGGGGTTTACATATATATAGGTCATCAGTTTTCGTAGTTCCTCGGGATACTACGGTTACCAATGTGGGTGTCCCTTACGCCTACTAGTTGTTCTCCCCGCTCAAATGTCAATGTACAAGTCTCAAGTACGACATTTGTAAACTCCCTGAATTTTTAAAATTTTAAAAACTGGATTTTTCACAATTTTCTGAAATTTTTTGGGATTTTTCTGTAATTTAAAAACAGGGTTTTAATTTTTAAATGATTTTTAATTGATATTAAAATATTATGGAAATAATATTTTTGGGTGTAAAATGAAAAACTGGACTTAGGGCAATTTTTTTGGAATTTATTGGGCCCCGGACCTATTTTTAAAAACACCTAAAAATAATTATTTATTTAATTATTTAGTTATTTACTGATTTATTTATTTAGTTATTATTATATTTATTTTTTAAATATTTAAAGCCCGGCCCATTAACCCTGAGCCCAGCCCAGCCCGTTGGGCCGGCCCAACCCGCTCCCCTATCGGGTCGGGTCGGGTCCGCCCGACCGAACCCGACCCGAACCCGACCCGGCAGACCCGTTCACCCACGACCCCTCGCTGCCCGCTTCCCGTGCCGCCCCGCCCGGCCGCGGCCGCCCGATCCGCTCTGCCACGCACCCCCGCGAGCTCCGCCACGTCGCCACGACGCCCGCCACCCTCGGCCTCCGCTCTCCCCGCCGGCACCCTATATAAACCCTAATTCCCCCTCTCCGGTCACCCGTGCCACCCCCGCACCGCCTCGCCGCCCTCGCCCCGCCTCCTCCGTCCAGCAGCGCCGCCTCCCTCTCCTCCTTCCTCCTCTTCAGCAGCCCGCAGCCCCCGCCGCTGCTCCGGCCGCCTCCGGCCCTGCGCCGCCTCCGCCTAGCCTCGCCGGCACCGCCGCTTGTCCCCAGCCCCTCCGCCGGCCGCCCAGCCGCCGCCTCCGCCGTAGGGAAAAAACCCTAACCCTAGCACAGTATCCCGACGCGACGCGGACACGTATCGGACACGAGAAAACTTGGTTTTTCAGACCAGTTCAGGTACCCGTATCTTTTTGCTCGTAGCTCCGTTTTCGATTCCGTAAATTGCGTTGCGAAGCCTGTATGACCCTCTCGGTGTCCGGATAAACTGTTCGGGGCATCGCGTCCTGTGGTGATCGCACACCGCGATCCAAAAAAGGAAAAACCAGACCCTGTTTCACCCCGGAACTGAGTACGCCCCGCCAAACGGGACGACTTGGTCGTGCGCGGTCTTCACAGATACGTGCGCCTCGTTGATACGGACGTGTGGGAGTTCGCAGAAGTTGATTCGGGTGTGCGTGCACACCGGGATCAACGCGTATCCGCGGACATCGTCCCGTATCCGTACTTTCTGGAACGTGCCCTAACTTTGTGTACACACGTCGGATCGAGACGAAACTTGCGCCATCGGACTCGTAGCGATACGCTGGTCCTGTGGGTCAAGTTTGGTTCGATTCTGAGAACGTTGACGAAATCGCGTGTTGTGGGCCCTACAGGCCCCGCTCGACGGGCGATTTTGTGTTCGGCTCATCGGAATTTAATTCTGAAAGTTCCGTTGGGTTCGTATCAGCATTTCTGACCTGTTGACACTGAGTTTGGTGAATTTGGAGACCTTTGACCCGGACGCATTTTTTGGTGCAAAGCGGGCCCACCGGTGGACCCCGTTTTGGCCCGAAACTGCCGTTTCTGCCCTTGTCTCCAAATTGGACCCAAGGACAGGCGTTTCTAGCTGATTGATATTTTTTGGATCTGATGGTGATGTTTGTTTCAGCAGCCGGAGTATCGCCTGCAATTCCCGCCGAGGTCAGAACTGCAAACCGAACCGGAACCACAGGCAAGTGTACCTTGCCAAAACTTGCAGCTCTGCTACCTATTTCCTGGACTTGGTTATACATCAGTGGGCAAGTAAAGCTTGCCAATTCTCAGATATTTTTGGTTATAGTATTTACTTGAATTCTTGTAAATGCCTAAGTAAACTTGTTTAACTGCTTAACCCAGGACACCTGACACTATTCATGTGACGGAATTGTCGGAGAAATACCTGGTGATTCCGTATATGTTACATTTTTCATGTCATTACAGTTTACATGCTTAGATTCTATCCTGACTCATTGCATTAGTTCAATCTTGCGTGACTTGTACCTGTGACATTCTGGAACTGTGACGTGAGATTACATGGGGTGGGGAGAGTATTGTCATATCAAGGCTGAATATAATATAATATAAATACTTATATCTGGCGGTGCCTTAGACTCTGATACAGAGCTTTGGTTCCTTACTGGCTCCTCGAGAAAATACTGCTATGGTTTCTTCGACACTGATCCTGTAGTAGTCGGCCTGAGTATGACTAAAATTCTCACTTGCATATCACTAGCTGGTTTACATATTTACCCTGCTGTTTCATTATTGCTGCACTGCATATGTTTTGGCTTGTATTTTCTGTACCTTGTTATGTCCCCTGAGGACCTGGAATGGACTATGTCCCCAGGTATAGCCGAGGAGAACTACCCCGAGGTGTACGGTACAGGAGCACTCCTTGGAGCAGAACCCGGAACCGAGGACGAGATAGTGGCCGAAGACTTCACCTGAGCACCGGCTTCAGCTACACAGTATTTCCTTTTCAGTATTTTATTTCCAGTCTATGTTTCCTTAAATGCAACAGAATAATTCTCGGATTGTTTCCCGAGATAACCTTATTTAATATTGCTTATTTATTTTCATTGCATTAATTCTGGCAATTAATCTGTGTTTGTTCTGTGGATGAGATTAGTAATACCTGAGACTTGTAACATCTTACTGTTAGACTACAGCTTAAGCATGCCCTGATGGATCCATTAAATTGGGTTGTCCATCGGTGCGTGCTGCTGGCCATTGCTCACGTACTCAGTCCCTCTTCATTTTGGGACTGGGGCGTGACAACATTGATATCTTGTAACTATTATCACGTCCCAGAACCAGAATACTAGAGAGCAGGGGCAGACAAAGCCAGCACTACAAAAAAATGCTTATTTACGACGCGCAAAGCACGCCGTAAATAATCTTTTACGGCGTACATTATGGTTTTGTAAAAGGCTATGCCATAAATGACCATATTATTTACAACACGCATTGCGTGCTGTAAATGACCCTCCCTATCGTTTTTACAATGCGCATTAGTGCGCTGTAAATGACCCTTTCCCTTTTTTTTACAACGTGTATTCGAACGCTGTAAATGACCCTCTCCATCTTTTTTACAACGCGCATTAGAGTGTTGTAAATGACCCTCTTCATCTTTTTTACAACGAGCATTAAAACGCTGTAAATGACCATCTCCATCTCTTTTACAATGCGTATTAGAACGCTGTAAATGACCATCTCCATCTTTTTTACAACGCTCATTAGAGCATTGTAAATGACCATATCCATTATTTTTACAATGCACATTAGAATGCTGTAAATGACCATCTCCATCTCTTACAACGCACATTAGAATGCTATAAATGCAGAATAATGAATGCCGTAAATACTTTTCCTACAAAATTTTAATTACCATTTAAGACATATTTGGTGTGTCGTAAATGACCTTTGATGAATATTGATAATAAATATTCCTGCCAAATTGTAGGTATCATTTGCAACATGAACAAAATGTCATAATTTATTATATCAAATCTTCATTCATTTAAGCTAACATCAATTTGAAAAGAGAAATCAAAGTATAACATAGCAAATTAGGATGCTACAAAACTAATTTACTGAGAATTATCATATATATTAAAAAATTAAAGTCACAAATTCATATATAATATGCAAGAACAAAGAGTAGTTTACAAACCATAATTATATTAGTAACATTAGTGTTCTAGTAGTCAACCAACATATAGACCATATCAAAAATCTTTGACAAAAATAAACCATCCACCACCCAAAAATAAAATCTCCAAAAAAAAACAAGAACGACAATGACGACATAGAGATTCCACGTGTTGCCGAGAAGATGAGAGCGAGAGTTCACATGTCCATTGTTAAGCATAACTCCAGCTAGTACTGATGCAAAAAAAAGAAAGACGGGATTTAGCTCCAAGCTAATCCTACAAGTAGAAGTTCCTATAATCTTTGTATACATTCAGCATTGAAGATTAGCAATCAGGAGAAGCCATAAGGTAATTCTGGTAAAAATATATTTGTATTTAAGTTATAACTAAAAAATTGTCCGCACACTTTCCTTGTACATATATAACCTTCTTGGCCCATATTCAGTCATAGAGACAAGGAATGGCATGTGATTGAGAAAGAGATTGAAGGGCTGTTGATGAAGTAAAAAATTTAATTGCTCTTCTAAGAATATACAGACCACAAAAAGAGGGTGGATCTTCCATATAGGGCACCTCTCCCTCTCAAGTACAAATTTAACATAAAGTGAAGTAGATATTTTTTAGTTGTGAAATGTCCAAGCTAAGTAGCTAACTAACTATTCAAATTAACTGACATATACAAACACAAATGTATTGATGATACAAACAAAGAGTATGGAGTTTTAAAAGCCATTCACTATCTGACCAGATATCACAGATATGTAAAATACAGAATTCCATAGTTTAGGCACCAACTGCAACTTTTCAAGAAATACCAATAAATTTTGACTCAGTTCCCGATATTGGGCTTGTGTGTGTGTGTTAGAGTCTGCAACTGCAGTATAGTATACTAGCTAGTGTCTAGTGTGTGGCTATACTGTGCAGTGGTTATATGTGCAACAATGAGGAACCATTATTATAATTACTAGTAATTGAGCCAGAGGTGGCACGAATTTATATAACATACCATGCATTAGTCCATGAGTTTGTTGGTGTTCCTGTAGATGGAAGTAGCAGCTGCTACAGTTGCAGATGTAATACTGTGAGTATAAGTGTTCTGCGTGAATGTATAAAACTATGTGTTCTTGTGAAGAGCCAGATATGTGCGCACTGCAAGATACAATTTTTGCAACATGATGTGCAGATTAGAGTGTGTAGGATCCTGCATAATGTTGCCTACCTAGGAGTGTTTATGCAGTGTGAGAGTGTCTCTGTGTGCAGAACCTAGTTTCAGAATTTGTGCAAAAATTTTGAAATTGTGTCTAGTTATTCTATCATCCTTGGTACAGGAACTGTGAATGACTCTAGGTGTAGTTAAACAACAGGTTCAACTTATCATCTTTCCCAGTTCCCAAATCATTTTTTACATAATTCCATAGTTTAGGATCTAAGTGCAACTTTCATACTGTTAAATATACAACATCTACTATGTATGGGCCAGGCAAAGGTTCAGACGAAGATCATATGTGGTCATCAAAATTTATTATTATTACATAATTGTATATATAAAGTGTTTGTCATCATATGTGGTCAGGTGTAATAAATTCACAGATTTATTTATATCAAAAAGCAAGGAATAAGACAAACCTCATAAAGTGTTTGTCCACATTTCATTGTTCAGTCCAGATTTGTCTTTTAACCTTTTGAAGAAAAAGAATCACATATTGTAAGAAATGCTTAAGAATCACACAGTTTAAAAAATACTTTAGAATAACACAATTTTACCTCAAATAAAGAATCCTATTCCAATTTGATGTATTTGATTGACCATGCAATCGTACTTTGTTCAGCACAAGCAAGTTTACCAAACTCAGTTGTTGGTCGATACAAAACAATGTTATCAATCACATCGTGAACCCAAACTTTCCAACAATCATGGCCTAAAGGAACATGACGGACAAAGGCACTTGGATCTGTTGATAAAATTTCAGCAATAGCAACAACAACTTCATCTTTCGCAAACCAACTAAGCAATTTGCACATCTTATTTTCAAGATTAGAACCTTTAGAACCACTTGCTAATTCATTTTGTCTTCTTTGTGCTCCTTCACTACCAAAATCGTGTATACTTGCTGCACTTGCTTTGCTGTTTTTTTTGTTTTGTGCTCTCTCGCTAGAACTTCGACCAATTGTATCTTCCTTCTGTTCACTTTTTGATATCTCATTACAAGATAGTTGATCGTTGGGATTTTTTTTGCGTTTTCTTTTTACTATCTCATTGGCCGAATGTTGAACACTTGTGTTTTCCTATTGTCATTATATTAAGTAGGTAAAATATCAAATTTTGTGATCAAGTGCATAGACAAGACCAAAAGAAAAGTAAATATAGATATTTCATAAACTTACAGAGTTATTTTCTCTTTTGTCTTACCGAATATAAAGGTCTTTCACCAATCCCTTCAAGCTCTCCAATTCATTCTCCAATCTTGTGACTTTATTATCCATATGAATTTGACCATCCACTTTTGAAGGGTTTGCTCCAAATCCAAACCCTTTTACTCGTCCTCGTGGGTCCGGACCAAGTACTTTTGCAACAACATCATTTTTTATAAAATTCTTTTGTGAAGGGTCTTCCACAGCCTTGTATTGCTTTACTTGTTGCTAGAAAAACACAAATTGGAGATATATAAATACTAAGATATAAAATCAAACAAAAATGAGCTTAAATATACAACAAGATATTGTTACCACTATTTTCGAGTCTTGAACTTCCCCTTCTGAATTTTCTTCCGTGCTTAATATGCATGAATCCAGACATGACCTTGAAATTGTATCAGGTGTATGACTTTTTTGCTTCTGTAAAATAACAAATATAAATAATCTTCACTTATCTCACATTTTAAACAAGATATGAACCTATATATAAGATACTTACCAACTCGTTTTCAACAACGACAAAACTTTTTCTACTTGTACGATGCACTAAATCAACTTGTTTTGCACGCATCTCTTTGAATTTTTTAGTTCTTTCCTACGAAAAAGATTAGAGAAGAAAATATTGGTGATATAACAAGATACAAAAGTAATAAAAATAAAAATTGAAGTATGTACTACAAAATCTCAAAACTATAATTACCAAAAAGTTAGGACTTGTTCTGGCTTTAATAAAAGACATCCACTTGTCCATAGATTCAATGTTTGCAGGTTTGAGTAGGTTTGCAGCACGTTGTAGGCCTACCACTTCTGCTTGTGTTCTCACTTGTTTCACCAAATTGGATCTCCATTGTCGCCAAATCTTAAGTAACTTTCTAAAAGTATAATCCTTGTGGCACTCATCAACAACAAAATTTTGCTGCAAAAATATGATCCAAATCTGGTGATTAAATATCATGTAAAATATAAGAAATAAATCAATAACAATGCTAACAACCTTACCGTTATATGTTCCCAAATTTGATTTTTGAAGTCTATTGATACATCCTTCCATTTAGTCATATTAACTAGTAGTAGCTCTCTTGTCGTCATGCCAAGGAAAGAACTAAACTTTGCAGCATTTTCCTTAATGGGCTGGCCTCTATGGTTGAAATCAAGTGGGAGAGGAGCATGTTTTGCTTGTTTGCTAACTGCCAAACATTTTGCCTTACCCCTAGGTGTTCTTTTTGGTTTTTCTGGATGAAACTCATCTATTGAACCATTTGATAATGTATTGGATGATGTCTTAGGTGGAGAGTTAGAATCTTCATTAGAAAAGCCATCCAACATTGGTAAGAACCGGTTCTTTTCTTGTCTACTTGCAATAATAGCAACAATTCGTGAAGCTTTTTGGTGCTTTTTGGATCTCTTTGCAGCACTGTTTGAGCACTACATCAAACACAGTTAAACATAGCAAGAAACTATTGTAGTTAACAGTAGTTAATTTTCTCACTTTGGCATGCACACTTGAGTAAGATACATAATTGATAAGGAAACTAAATTAGTAGTTAATTTTCTCAGGACTTTTTCTCCCAATTAGAAATTGACTTTTTCTCAGGTATAGTCTTCTTAACAGTAGTTCATTTTCTATTTCACTAAATTAGTAGGGAAACTAAATGTTCTCAGCAACTAGAGAAAATAGCCCCCCTACTTACTTCAATGAAAGCTCACAACTAACATAAATATTGATTCCGTTTAAATGCATTGTCCAGTTTATATAACCCAAGTTGGAGAGAAAAAAATAAGACATTATAAACACTTCTGCAAAGTACACTAATCAAGCTATAGATGCTCTGGCTTTTTGAAGGTGCCTCTTTCTAGTGGCAAGCTATATATGTAGCCTCACAGGTGTTAGTATGGTAACAAATGATGGTATATTGGTCCTTTTCAAAGTATAGTAAATGATGAACAATAAAGGTGAAAGGTTAGTTGATATTGCAGTGCTAGGTATCATATCAGAATTAGCAATTTAGGAGTGAGTGTGTGTGTGTGCTAGAGAGACAGTAAACTACAGTGCTAGGTATCATATCAGTGAAGATAGTACTAGTGTGAAGTGTCATAAATGACACTTGTCAGGCATGTGTAACAATGGAGATAGTATCCTGTAAAATATACTGATACAAATTTTATTAAGATAATTGTTGCCTGTAAAATATACTTAGATAAGTCCATCTTTATGGAAGAGCAGATGGAAGCCAAGTTACCTGACCGATTTACCATTGAACTGACCTATGAACTGTACCCATAGGAGTATAAGTGTGTGTACCCATGGGAGTGTAGATTACCTGCAACAAACTGGTAGGTTATGAAATAATAATAATATTTCCCATTCTACACGATAAATATGTCTGTGTGTGCTTACTTGGGCTGATCTGAGATCATCCCTTTTGTGTGGAAGGCGTCATCTAACGTGGATGAACATTACATTTGTTTCACTTGTGTTGATGGTATGGATGTCAACGATACCCCAAAAATATCTGCTATGTTCTCTTGGGGGATAAAGTTCTGTGATTCTATTTTGTCATCCTATTATGACATATTTGACATCTGCTTTTATAGGAAAACTTAATCAGCATGATGGTATGAAGTCTCAACCACTATGTCTAGGCCCCTCATCACCTACCAGTTTGTTGCAGGTAATATAAACATAGAATGCATGATAATCCAAACTCAGTATCAGTGTGTGTACCCATGGGAGTGTGTACCACAGTATTAAATCCAGTATGTGTGTAGTACCCATGGGAGTGTGTACGACAGTGTATCATATGGAAACATAAGAATTATGACAGAGCTTGTCACGTCCCGCTCCCATAATACTGGGTAAATATGAGGACCGACATGGCCAGCTACTCCGTACAAGGTATGAAAACGTCGTACGGCGGTCACGAGTGTCAAGAAGACAAATGGGTTGGACTCTAGCATGCTATGAAGTCAGTCCTAAGGCCGACAAATCCTAATATCTCAATCCATCAACAACAATCTCAAGAGTATATCATACATGAAAGTAAAGAGGCATCACAAATTATATGTCACATATGATCATGAAGCTAGTGAATACAAAATATTGCGCTAGCAGAGTATAATTATACATGATCAAATATACCAGCCATGGTCTAATATATACATCATGTTGACCGTAGTCACAAAAATAAAAGGAGCTAACCCTACCCCTTGCTGAATACCACAAAAACGAGAAATTAAGACGAGGGGTGGAAGAAGGAAACCCACTCGCTAGCTTCGACCGCAGTCCTACGAGTGCGAACCATCTTGCTGGAAGTACGGGGGATCCTGGTTCTCCTCGGGTAAATCTGGCCAAACAAAACCAGTGGGGTCATAACTGTCACGCCCCAATCTCCCGCAAGCTCGATAGTCCCCGCTGAACGTGAATCACCACGTTGCAGCTCTCCCGCAGGACAATCGTTCTCATCGGGACGTGATGCCGTACGAGCCTGGAGTTGCGCTCGTACAAGGCGATGTTGTCAAACACCAAATGTTATCATCGAAACAACCAAGTTGCAGCGGAAGTCAAGTGTTGTGTACCAAGCACACAATCAGAGTAATACGCAGCGAAGCTCACGATAGGGTCCAAATGAAATGCCCCGAAGGCAATGCCACAAAGGCGATGCCACGGAGACGATGAAATGCTCTTGCTCTTTTCTCTAGCCCACAAAGGTACTTACAGTTCATACATCATGCCTCGTATATCCAAGCAGTGCCACTACGCCTGTGTACCTGAAATAATGCCCACAAACGTGGGTCAGTACACAACCGTACTGGTGAGCGGAGTAACCCACTCGCCTAAGCCGACACTAAGTAAAATAGTGAATGCAAACAGTTATATGGTGATCTTTCTAGTTCGAATCCTAGATTCATTTCATGGCATAGGGATGACATGTTAAGGAAAGCTGTAAAGCAGTTTAAGCATGCAAGCATTCAACTCAAACCAATCGACAAGCAAATATATATAGCAACCCGAAGTAAACTAGCATGCAACCGTCCTGCTCAAGTCCAAGCAACACGATAACATATCGAACCATTCCCAAGCCTCAATATCCATCCTCAACCAACATTTATAATCCAAATCTCACAGTGCACACTCTTGCCGAGGCAAGGTGGCCGCGCCTACACGAAAGCCAAACCAACAAAAGAAAAGCAAGCCATCACCTATACTATATGGAGTCACTGGCTAAAAGCCATAAAGGACATTGATCGGACCAAGATCAATAGGGCAATCCTACCCGATCCAGGGTTGGGCAGCTACTCCCGCCTGGTGGTATCGGACTACCAGCACTGCGCCCAATCGCGCTATGCCCATTGTTTCCTCCATGGTAGAACGGTCCCGGTGCCCCGGTGCCTCATCCCGTTCCAGGAAACCAAACCCTGTGCCACACAGGTTGTCCGTGACAATGCAGACACAGTAGGTATGACGAGAGGATCGAACATTCTCGCCCCACCAAGCGATCCTAGACTCGTTCCATGAATTATCCAACCAAAACATCCATAACCATTCTTCCAACATATAGCCCAAGGCACCAAATCCAAGTTATTTTCCATAGGCACAATGCCTCTTCTTAACACAGTGTTTCCAATGGTGCAACACCCATGCTCAAAGCTAACCCATGGCACAATGCCGTTTCAGTGACACAATGCCCCATTCGTGGCACGATGCCCCATCAAGCGGCACAACACCCTCGCCGATGCAGTTGTTCGGTTTCGAACCACAACTGCTCGCTTTGCAAGACAAAGCGACCAAGTGATACTCGTACACGGATGCACGCTCGCTCGCCCAGATTCTCGATATTCCCAATGCATCAATGACTCATTCCAACTGTCCAAGCATAATCCCAATCATTCAGCCAACTGCCTCAAATGAAATATTCTAACTCTAGCTTCAACTATCCAACGCGCAAACCAAATCAAGCCACAATCCTACCAAGCCAACGACGTCCACTCTATGCACGCCTCAGTGTAGTGATTCCCAATGTTTCTATCCAAGTGTTCAAGCCTTTTTCGTGTTTTCCATATTATTAGGCATGAAGGAGTAGAGGAGAAGGGAAAGAGCCCACTCACAATGATTGATCCCGTTAGGCATCCTGTCCTGCCGATACGGCCAATCCCTTGAACCCGTGGTCCGATGCAAGCGCGATCTACTCAACTGGTATGACCGTGCGAGCAGGCCGTGCTCTACAAATCATCCGACCGATCGGACTAAGGAAGATGGCATTATCATTCCAACTCAGCTATCTCAGTACTGCTCTGAACGAACACCTGATTTCCATCGAACCCGCTAGCCATCTGCACATGAAACAACTCAATCAATACTTATTCCCAAAATCCAACAAATCAAATGGAACCAGCATTTGTTTCATTCAATCCGACTCAGCGTAACGCACCGTACGGTTGCGGGGCGTTACATAATATACCACTTAGAATCAGGTTCGTCCACGAACCGTGCTGGTACTCATTCCTATCACATGCCACAATCTAATTCCATGGATCTGCTCTATGCAACTCACATTATCCTGATCCAGACTCAGCATCTCGCTCTGTTGAATGCTCGTACAAATTCTATATTCCCACATCCTCCTTGCAGCTCAATACGAATTCTTCGTATCGCTTAGTTTTGGATCGATACACATATTTAAGGCGTCCCTAAAATACATGTATTTTAGCCGAGCTTTGCGATAGCGAATTTGGATAAGTTACAAGGGTATCTTTATGTCCGAGGCATCCATAGCTTCACTCCCAAATCGAACCAATCCTGATTTCCATTCCAACATGTTCGCTTGAGCACTATTCTCAATATGATGATTTTCCACCGATCAATCAGTCCGAGTTCCAACTCAATCCATCAAACTATTTCTGAATCCGCACTAGCAACATCTCCAAATATATCTCATGCACCGAACGATCAACTCAAATGATACTACCCCATCTAGGCGACTTACCCAAATATCAACTTTGCTTTCATCAGCTCAGTCTAACACCTCTTCCTCAATCTCAATACCTCACAGGGTGAACATCTATATTGAGGTTTGTGTGATCCACGAAGATCTCGCCGCCATGCCAAAGGGATAGTGTCACCACGATTTCAACGTGGACACACTCGCCACAATTCCTAGGTTGCGCATGGAATAGTTCTTCGCGCTGCTTCCACTGCCTCGAAGCATAGGATATCACCTTCGCCTTCCGAATGAGCACGCTTCCCAGACTAAGTTTCGAGACATCTTGTAAATCTGAAGCACGTCTGTCCCTTCCAGTATTCGCAAAGATTTGATTTGAACGAGCCGCCACAGTCGTCCATTCATATAAATGCTATTCCCTTCCAGAGCACGATGAGTCAGAGGCGATGCCATCTACAAAAATCTGTGACTCTGAATCTCATCAGTTGACTTAGGCCAATCCCACAATCGCTTCGGTCTTCCGGCTGCATCTTCAGTTGAAGGCTATCCCAAGGATCTCTCCAATCCAACACTCAGTCAATGGGCCAAATCTCATTGCTCACATCTGCCCTCGACCCATTCTCAAATACGCCGCCTCAAGGGTCGTTCTATGGGTCTACCATATTCATATCCGATTAGCGGGTCAAGGTCGCTAGGGTCAGCTGTCCCGAAGCTACGCTCGATAATTATAATCATCACGATGGACAGTTACTATGAACCATGCTATATCTCATCTGCAAATCCGAATCAAAATCCAACCATTCCATCCGAGCGAACTTTCGAATCCGAGAACTGCGCTTGCTGAAACCGTCTTCCATCAGTCCGTCGTATGCCCTGAATCCATCAAATTTTCGAACCGCCATATTCGTCTACTCGCACTACCACTGCAATG
Source organism: Iris macrosiphon (assembly GCA_036927795.1). NCBI lineage: Eukaryota > Viridiplantae > Streptophyta > Magnoliopsida > Asparagales > Iridaceae > Iris > Iris macrosiphon. The sequence continues at coordinate 51,845,036 of JAYESA010000012.1, read as the reverse complement.
ATTTCCGAAACTCAAGACTTGCTCCAATTCTTATTCCTTTGCCGCATTTTACAATGCACGTCCAACTTGCTCAAACAACACAGTGATTTGTTCCGACTTGCTCCCACATTTAGCTATCTCTAAAAGTCTGTCCGCCACAATATTTGCCTTTAATTGTTGCCATAATCCGTCAACGTCTTCCAGAGAATATGTCTATCATTGTTGCACCATTTTGCCCAAAATTCTATTTCCGCTAAACCTGAGTCAACTTCTCGAGCAGCAATATCCAAAATCTTTCAAGTTTGTGTGAATCCATCTCATTGTCCCTCCAGACCAATATCGTATTTCTTTGCTCAACCAACAGCTCAAATGTGTAGTCCAAAATCGTAGTTCGTGCTCGCTATCCTTCGATTCACCCATCGCTTCGCTCAAGCGTATCCCAACTGTTCATTCCGATCTCGTCCATCTCTTATGCTCAATGATACTTCCATTTGCACTAGTCCGTTCACGATATGCTCAACTCAATATTCGCTTGCTCCATTTTCATTCTTCCCAACACAATCGACTTGCACCAACCAACTTATATTTCTGTTACTCGAGTTCGTTCAGGCAATTCCCATAGATGTCCAACCAAAATATTTTCAATGCCTTGCTTAACACGTTTGATCCCATATACCACTTCGAATCAAGTCACTACTCACATTACGTTTTCCTGCACGAATCCAAGATCCGTTCGAACCATTCTCTATGCATGATCATGCCTTTCTCAACTCAAGTCTGACACAAAAACTCAGGCAATGCTTGAATTATCCAACTGTTTCCATAAATCTCACTATGCAACTCGTGCCATATCCCATTCACAATACTTCCAGCTATTCTCAAAGCCGTCTGATACTTTCGCAACACGAGCAACCCGTGCAACGATCTCTCTTCCAAGTAATCCAACCCAATACTCAATGGTTCCACACATTTGTTATACGAGCAACTCGTGCCAACTATTCTGATATTCCCGAGCCAAACTCAAACATGCTCAACCGATGCGCCACAGCCAAAATTCTAACTTCTATCCAACACAGTCGCTAGACGAGCAACTCGTGCAACGATCTATTCCCATCGAATGTTTCTACTCAAAACATGCCACATTACTAAATCTCGTATGCCAACCAACAGATCCACTGATGCAATCAGAAACTCCCTGAACGACAAGCCAAGCCAACCCAACGAAAGCTCTCAACTTGTTGCACAAATGCAACAACGCCAACCAACTTGCTGCACGAATGCAACAACGCCTAACGAGGCTAAGCGATCCTACGAAAACCAACCAAAGCAACACAACCAAGAACAACATGCAGCTACAACCAGCAATATATAGACTTATTGCATGAAACATCCAATGTGGCACCGAGTAGAGTCAAGAGCTAGACGACACACGGAAGCTATTTAGAGTTTGTGATGAAGCGAAGGACCAAGTCCGAGAAAATGAACCAGGCGCTCTGATACCAATTTGTCACGCCCCAATCTCCCGCAAGCTCGATAGTCCCCGCTGAACGTGAATCACCACGTTGCAGCTCTCCCGCAGGACAATCGTTCTCATCGGGACGTGATGCCGTACGAGCCTGGAGTTGCGCTCGTACAAGATGATGTTGTCAAACACCAAATATTATCATCGAAACAACCAAGTTGCAGTGGAAGTCAAGTGTTGTGTACCAAGCACACAATCAGAGTAATACGCAGCGAAGCTCACGATAGGGTCCAAATGAAATGCCCCGAAGGCAATGCCACGGAGACGATGAAATGCTCTTGCTCTTTTCTCTAGCCCACAATGGTACTTACAGTTCATACATAATGCCTCGTATATCCAAGCAGTGCCACTACGCCTGTGTACCTGAAATAATGCCCACAAACGTGGGTCAGTACACAACCGTACTGGTGAGCGGGGTAACCCACTCGCCTAAGCCGCCACTAAGTAAAATAGTGAATACAAACAGTTATATGGTGATCTTTCTAGTTCGAATCCTAGATTCATTTCATGGCATAGGGATGACATGTTAAGGAAAGCTGTAAAGCAGTTTAAGCATGCAAGCATTCAACTCAAACCAATCGACAAGCAAATATATATAGCAACCCGAAGTAAACTAGCATGCAACCGTCCTGCTCAAGTCCAAGCAACACGATAACATATCGAACCATTCCCAAGCCTCAATATCCATCCTCAACCAACATTTATAATCCAAATCTCACAGTGCACACTCTTGCCGAGGCAAGGTGGCCGCGCCTACACGAAAGCCAAACCAACAAAAGAAAAGCAAGCCATCACCTATACTATATGGAGTCACTGGCTAAAAGCCATAAAGGACATTGATCGGACCAAGATCAATAGGGCAATCCTACCCGATCCAGGGTTGGGCAGCTACTCCCGCCTGGTGGTATCGGACTACCAGCACTGCGCCCAATCGCGCTATTCCCATTGTTTCCTCCATGGTAGAACGGTCCCGGTGCCCCGGTGCCTCATCCCGTTCCAGAAAACCAAACCCTGTGCCACACAGGTTGTCCGTGACAATGCAGACACAGTAGGTATGACGAGAGGATCGAACATTCTCGCCCCACCAAGCGATCCTAGACTCGTTCCATGAATTATCCAACCAAAACATCCATAACCATTCTTCCAACATATAGCCCAAGGCACCAAATCCAAGTTATTTTCCATAGGCACAATGCCTCTTCTCAACACAGTGTTTCCAATGGTGCAACACCCATGCTCAAAGCTAACCCATGGCACAATGCCGTTTCAGTGACACAATGCCCCATTCGTGGCACGATGCCCCATCAAGCGGCACAACACCCTCGCCGATGCAGTTGTTCGGTTTCGAACCACAACTGCTTGCTTTGCAAGACAAAGCGACCAAGTGATACTCGTACACGGATGCACGCTCGCTCGCCCAGATTCTCGATATTCCCAATGCATCAATGACTCATTCCAACTGTCCAAGCATAATCCCAATCATTCAGCCAACTGCCTCAAATGAAATATTCTAACTCTAGCTCCAACTATCCAACGTGCAAACCAAATCAAGCCACAATCCTACCAAGCCAACGACGTCCACTCTATGCACGCCTCAGTGTAGTGATTCCCAATGTTTCTATCCAAGTGTTTAAGCCTTTTTCGTGTTTTCCATATTATTAGGCATGAAGGAGTAGAGGAGAAGGGAAAGAGCCCACTCACAATGATTGATCCCGTTAGGCATCCTGTCCTGCCGATACGGCCAATCCCTTGAACCCGTGGTCCGATGCAAGCGCGATCTACTCAACTGGTATGACCGTGCGAGCAGGCCGTGCTCTACAAATCATCCGACCGATCGGACTAAGGAGGATGGCATTATCATTCCAACTCAGCTATCTCAGTACTGCTCTGAACGAACACCTGATTTCCATCGAACCCGTTAGCCATCTGCACATGAAACAACTCAATCAATACTTATTCCCAAAATCCAACAAATCAAATGGAACCAGCATTTGTTTCATTCAATCCGACTCAGCGTAACGCACCGTACGGTTGCGGGACGTTACAATAACCCCAAGCAACAAGTACCACAAATGAGCTCAAGGTGATAGACAAAACACATCACAACATTAGCAGAAAGAGACCTATTAAAATAAATGTGGGTCGAGACTTGTACGGTACCAATGTACTCTTCTCAAAATATAACTGGAAGAACTGATAACAAGTGCTATATATAAAAGTAAGACGACGAGCGGTAGGAGGGCATATGAACTACTCTGGATCGGGACTACAACCCTTAAACCAAATAAGAACTGAGATTGCAGCCCTTCACCCGAGCAAGACTTTGCACTCTAACCACACATCGAAGAAATAAAACAAGAAAAGCGAGCTATAAATAAAAGTAACAACATCCATTGCACGGCCAATCATTACTACGACTTGCTAAAATTAACTAACTAGGGTTGCCACAAGTCCTAATTACTAGAAATGCATGTTAGGAATATTGCTATCACCGGCACTGCAGTCAACCCAGATGGCCAAGGGTACGCTTGTCTCGAATTGATACATATCACAATCATGAGTAATGAAACATAACTTGCAACTTGTCATAATTAAACATAAACTTGTTTGAAATCATAAACTCATTTGAAGGGCAAAACTTGTCGTGTAATGAAACTTGCATGCAACTTGTCTTGTAAACATAACTAATATATAAACTTGTCTTGTAAGTGCCACAACACACGTAAACTTGGTCAGTCATGGAGCCTTTTTCTGGCAGGGTGATTCCATGCTGCATGGGCCCCTTAGAGATCGGGGTAGCCGGTAGTGCAATATTCTTTCCACCCAATGATCTATATATGAATCAAGCATGTTAATTATTACCAGATTTATTACAAGTTCTCGGATCGTGAACACTTGAGGACTTCCTAGAATGACAAATTACGAGTACGAGCTTTTCACGAGTTATCACTGGCGAACTTATCGTATCCGCAACACGTGATACATTGGCAATACTTACACTCGATTGCCGATGCCAAAAAGCACTAGATTAACATGAACAAACAATCCACGGTGTCATGAGGATCATAAATCATGTGTTAACATGTGAGAACAACATCACTACATTCTAACATAATAGAATAAAAAGTGCACATGATAAAACCAGAGGAGAACTGTCAAAACTGGGCTATATGGGCAAAACTGTCAAAACTGAGCCGCATGTGCAAAAATGATCCACATGAGCGAAACTGGGCCGCATGAGCGAAACTGACAAAACTGGGCCGCATGGGCAAAAATGGCCCGCATGAGCAAAACTGGACCACATAAAACTAGGCCGCATGAGCAAAAATGGTCCGCATAAGCAAAACTGGGCCGCATGAGCAAAAATGGTCCGCATGAGCGAAACTGGACCGCATGAGATTCTTCACATCCAAACAGCAAGTTCAGCCATTGTGGAAAGCTCAAAAACAAAAAAATTATTTTCTTCATAAAATCTTTATTTTAAGTCCAAATCAAGTGAAACAAAAGTCAAAATAGCACAAAATTTAATGCTCTATCACATAGAACTACTAGTTTTTTAAAATAATAAGTTTTAATAGATCAAAACCAAGAAAAACTCAAGAACCCATAAAAATTCTAACTTGAAACTCAAATCTACACCAAATCATCCATCAAAACACAAAACTCCAAGAACTAAAAATGATGAGAAACACAAGAACATTTTTCATCAACCATATTTTTAATTTACACAATATAAATAAACTCCAAAATTTATGGCTTTATCATTTGAGCAAGATGTACTTGCCTGGAGTGGCTTCCTAGCCTCTCCTCTCACGGTCCAAGCTACAACATCTCCCAAGGATTAGGGTTTGGCTAGGGGGAGCTTGAGGGAAAGGAGGAAGAAAGAAGAGGAAAAGTGAAAATGAAGAATGAAAAGGGAGGGGAGAGAAATACTCATATATATACTAAAGAGAAAAGGAAGATGGTTTAGTCATGGGTTCAATCAAACGAACCGAACCAAGTGTCCATTCTACATGTGGGTCCTAAACCGGAACTATGGCAATGCCAATGGTTATTATATTGGTCTCGGGTAGTCTCTCTCAACAACATGAAATAAAGCAATGAGTAAAAGACAGGAACCAACATGAATAATATGGCAGGAATACATTATCAGAAAAACTTAAATTCTAAAAATTTAAGAAATACCAAATCTGGAAACGGGTGTGACATCTCTACCCTCCTTAGAAAAATTTTGTCCTCAAAATTTCACCAAGGCTAGTCGAGCTGGGACACACGAGAAAGCCCAGAAAACCATAAGTCACTAATCAAAGGATTATACTAAGCAAATATCTAAAATAGAAAGGATAACTTCAAAAAGTAACTAATAAATAAATGCACAAAAGCAACACACAGGGAGAATGGAGGCATATGGATACATATACCCCTGAGTCAGTTAAATAGGAACTCGTCCTCGCTTGCCTATGCTGACTCACAAAATGGGCAAGAGCCAAGCCTTGAGGTAAGTCGGTACCAATGATCTTATCAAGGACATAACTCCGATCCAGGGCATACCTTCACAGCCAGGTCGTAAGATAGGCATCACGTACCACAGGATACAGAGGCGAAAGAGCAGGATGAGAAGCTCGTCTCTGCTCGACGAAGGAATTTAGATGACTATTGCACGCCGAGCATATCGGAATACAAGGTCGTCCGACAAGAACCCAAGAATAAGACAGAGTAAGGAAACCTCGGGAATCTTACCCATAATCGTAGTGCCTGCGGCTAACAACTGCTCCAGGTTGCCGAATCCTTGTGCACGCTCACGCCGAGGAGCTGCTGTTGTAACTTGTTGCTGGTTGTGTCTTGCTTGCTGGGCTTGCTGGACTTGCGCATACTGAATCAGACGTTGCTGCTGGAACTGCTGAGTCTATATCGGAAGAGGACGCTGGGCTATGGGTTAAACTGCTAATGTTGGTCCCCTCGGACCTTCAATCGCTGCCTGAGGCAGAGTTGGTAACTTTCAGACTGAAGAAGTCTCAGGGTACAGAAGTGGACATGAACCAATCATATGGTCAGATGCCCCACTTCTGAGGCAATGGCTGTTGGCCCTCCTACACTGATATCTGTTGTGCCCTGGCTTGCCATAGTGGCTACACCCTGCTGATGCTGACTGTCTCGTAGACTGCACTGAGGTTACTGTGGAGGCTGGAGGTACAGGCGGACGAGGAGCTCTGACTGCTGGTGCTGGAGGTGATGACTGAATACTGACGCCTCTCATGGATGAGTGGGACCGCTTTTGGCAACCGGTCCTTGCTACTAATCTCTGGTCGACAAGTTCTTGGGACCTATCTGCCCTCAATAATGCATCGTATGTGGCATAATCGTGACCCACCATAAATTATTGAATCTCTAAATGTAAACCCTGCTCGAATCTCTTGGCTCGATCCTCCTCAGAAGCTACTATATGGGGAGAAAATTGACTAAGTCGACAAAACTCGGCTGCATACTGGTCAACTGATCTCGTTTGCTGACGAAGGTTCATGAACTGCTGCTGGAACTTGGCGGTCATGTAAAAATACTTCTCTTGGAAGCACTCCTTGAACGTCCTCCAATTAATAGGCTTTGGAAGCACCATTTCTTGTGCTTCCACCAATCTCGGGCAAGATCTGTTAGCTGTAGCTTTGCAACTGCCACATTCTCGTCCTCGGGAGTCTTTGTCGCATCCATGATGGCCTCGAAATCCTAGAGCCAAGAATCTGCTAAGACTGCATCTTCCGTTCCAAGAAACTTGGTCGGACACAAGCGACTAAAATTTGACGCTGAGTTGTGACTATAATGCCCACTGTTCTTGAGTTCTACTCTAACTCCTTGGCAAAGAGTTGGTTTATTCCTGCCCTTGCTGAAATTACTGGCAGAGTTGGACCACTTGTTGCTGAAGCTGGAGTTGTTGTTGCTGTTGTTGTTATTGTACCATCATCATGGCTTGGATCATCTCCAACATGGCCTGTGGGCCTGCCTGTTCCGGCTGTACTAGAAGAACTGGGGGTGCTGGCTGGGCTGGCTGAACTGACTCGGCTGCTACAAATGACAGAGCGGACTGGACGGGCTGTCCTGGCAAGTTTGGTGGAGCTGATTGTGCTGGTCGGACATACGTGATTTGCGGAGTCGGCTGATGAAGAGCTACTGGTGCTTGCACTTGGTTCAATGGCGAGGCCTGATCCTGGCCTATTATCATATCTACCAGCGGTGTAACAGAACCCTCAGAAGGAGCAAGTGGAGTGCCCTTGAAGGATAATGACACAAGGCAATTAATAATCGTGTCCGGATCGTGTCCATTGTGCTTTTCATTGGAAATCCATCTCCTAATTGGTAAATTCTGAATTCTTCTTCATTCTAGCTTTCAAATCATGTATTTGACTCTTAGAAACACCTAATGGCATAGGACTACCTATAGGAACAAGTTATAGGCTAATTGGTTGTGTATTATATCTTTTACATAGGTTTTTATGTGTATTTTAGGGAAATTATGAGATTGACACATCAAGTGTGTGTCATGAGACTAATTTAGTCTAATTAGACTTAGATCGGGGTTGTGGGACTAGATACGTGTCCACAAATGGATACGTGTAGGCCGTATCATGGTATTTTACGATATGAAGCCCATTTAGGGTGTTTTGCTTGATTTCTCTTCAATACATGTTGTAATTAGTTCTAATAGCTATTATTATGTGTAATATACATACGAGAATGGTTATTTGTGAAGAATTGGGTTTTTGGCACTCTAATTGAATAGGTATCACAGTGTATTATATACATATAGCCTATCAAGTGTTTGATCTAATAATTTATAGTGTGTGTGTGTATATATATATATATATGTATTTGTGTGTGTGAGGTGTGCTTTAGGGTGTTAATAGTGAGGGGAGGCTCACATGTGTTAAGTGATTGGCAGTGACATTGTGACTGTGGTGTGCTAGGTGTGCAAATGCACTGTGATCAGAGATTGTGTCTATGTGTGAATATAATTATATACTATGCTTAGTATGTGTGGTTGGATTGTGAAGTGATTGATAATGGGGAGCTTGAGCAGTGATCAACAATAACAGTGGATGGAAGGGTGTGTCAAGTATCAGATGGGGGTGACATTTGGGTGTTTAGAACATCAGATATCAACTGTGACAGCAATTAGAAGTTGACAGTAGCAGGTATCTCTGATACCAAAGTATCAGATCATTAGGTGCAGCAAATTGAGTTGTTGTATGAGTAACTGTGTGAGGATATTGAATCAACTCTGTATGATAGCAGGATGTGTGAACTAGGGTAGGTGTATGTGAGTTTAGGTAGACTGATACATGGGTATCAATGAGAGATCAAGAGAGTATCTGCTAGCATAAGGTTATTATTGAATGTTAGTTAACAGTGTTAGTAATACGAGTATCTCTAAGTATCTAATAGGGATGGGAATTAGCATTTGGTTAGTGAGTTAGAATGTTAGTGTTATTAGTTAGTCGATAGTTATACAATGGCTAGTGTGGTGGCAGTGTTGTATGTTCTGTGTGCACAGTTTGTGCAAGTATGTAGCTTTTAGTTAGTGATTGAGTTATCAATTATACATTAGAGTATCAGTGAGTATTTATATAGGAGTATCAGTTGATTTGATAGTAGTGTAAGTTATTAGATGTTAGTGACTGTTAGTTCAGTGCTTTAAGATATCAGTTAGGTGGTTGTGAGGTTAACCATTAGTTAGATTATCAGTTAGCTTACTGATATTATCTGGTATGAGTTAGCTGTTAGTAAACTAAGTTAGTTATCAGTTAGTAGGTGTCAGTTACTAGATAACTAAGATATAGTCAGTATATATCAGATATCTGTTAGTTATTATTGATAGTGGTTATTTTAGTGTTAGTTAGTATGTATATAGTAGTTAGCATATAGTTAGTATTGGTTAATTGTAAGATAGGAATTAGTTATCAGTTAGAAGTTTAAGTTTGTTAATACATGCTAGTTAGTGTATATTAGAGTACCAGTTAGAGTATTAGTTGGTTTTAGTTAGTGTATTATTAGTAGTTATATTCATAGAGTAGAGATAAGTTAACTTATTTAATTAAGAATAAGTTACTAGTGTATCAGTTAGTTGTGGTCAGTTAGTGCCAGGATATTAGTTAACAATAATGTTATAGCTAATGTTGTAAGTGAAGTTATTTACCACTATATATATATATATATATATATATATATATATATATATATATATATATATATATATATATATATATATAATATAAATACATATATAGATACACAGATACATAGATATATAGATATATATATAAATACATATATAGATACACATATAGTGTGTGTGTGTGTATATATATATATATATATATATATATATATATATATTGTATCTATATACGTATATATATATCTTATATATATGTGTATCTATGTATCTATATATATGTATCTACATATGTGTGTGTGTATATATATATATATATATATATATATATATATATATATATATATATATATATATATATATATATATATATATATATATGTATCTATACATAAGTATCTATAAATATATCTTATATTTTTTTTTTTTTTAAGTTTGTATATTGATATTTGTCCCATCTATAAACCAGAAATAGCATAAAATTGATCTAAAAATCTAGTGGGTTGAATCTACTTAATAATATTTCACCAATTAATGTGAATTATTCATGATATAGGTTATCTGGACCCCGTCACATACTCTGACCTATTTTACCCTCTTTGGACCCCAGGCGAGTACAGTCTCTGATGGTTTTCTTACTGATAATTTTTATAACACATGTAGTATTGTTGTACTTGATTCCTGACACGAAGAAATACGGACTAGCATATCTCATGTTTTTAGACCTTGATCTTGTATAATACTTGATATTCGTGTAATTCATGTATGCTAGTCGGGGCAGAAAAATGCTAGTTTATATGTGATCATACCCTTAATACTGTGCAAATATAATTTATGTGCAAAGGCTAACCATACACTTCAAGTATGATTAAACGGCTCCCATTGTGCAATCCTAAGCCGATCACATAATCAAACTAGTATTTTAAAACACTTAGTGACTATAGATTTTCTTGTTGATACATGACATATTCTCTGTTTATTCATTTTTTTCCCTGTTTATTTCTTACTATACCTTAATGTCAGTTTATTTATCCATCATGTACTACTTTCCTATCACTATTTTATAGTCCTTATCATGTATTGAAACTGCTATTAAAATTGTACTCGTTCAATCCTGACTGGATAATATTTCAGGTTGCACTTAGAAGGACCTGTGTCCCATCTATTATGGATTTTTGGAAAATAGTTTCGAGCCTGATTTTACCTTCTGGAGGACCGAGGAAGGCCGCAAGCGGGAGACCTAGTTATGACAATAGTTAAAGTTTACAGACTTACTATAGTTATATGATTTATGAAATACAAGATTTTGTACTGTAACCTTTATATACATATATATACTACAACATGTTTTCACCTATCTTAGTTTTGTGATTGAGTATAATATTTGTTCCATTTATATTATGAGGTGTTGGTTATCCAGTACTAGTTCCAGACAGCGTTCTACCGCCGACACTGCGGCGTAGGCTGGGCGTACCCACGCACTCGTACCCAAACACCCGGGTGCGAGTCGTGACATAGGTCAAGTCCAACATCAAACCGTGTGGATCAACTAAAACTTTTTGATATCTTTCTCTCCATTTTGAATTTTTTTGCTCCTAATGTTTGGAGCATCCTGAAAATTATATTCATGCTAATTTGATGTCAATTGTCAGGCCCCGGGTCCAGAATACTGGAGAACGGGGGCGTGACAAAGCCAACTATGCATATCAGAGTACTCCAGTACCCCCAATATACGGTGAAGCTGTAAGACATGGGAGATTAACACTACAATCCAATAATCAATCCTAGGTCAAGCAGTCATAGGTATCTCAATCACAAGCAAACAACAATATACAAGGAATATGATCATCAGGAGCAAAGATAGTAAGGCGTCACAAATCAAATATACATAGATGATCATGAAGCTAGTAATACAAAATGAAAAACTAGCAAAGTATACGTAATACATGATCAACTTATAGTCTAGAATAAGCTAACCATGTCATCACCCGTAGGCTAGAAGTCAAGTCCAAATGATGAGCTAAACACGTGCTCGGTAGCTAAATGCCGCAAAAGAATATACAATACGGGATCAAGTGGGTGAACGAGAAGAAAACCCACTCAGGTCGCCTGGTGCTCTGGGTGGTCACCATCCAGCAGAAGATAAGGAATGTCCTCTAGTTCCGCTACGAGATCTGGCCATACAAAACCAGTGGGATCATACCGCCAATAGCAAGTACCATAAAGGAAGGCCAAAAACTATGAACTAAAACCAATACTATCTTAACACAGCAACAAATAAGACAAAAGTAAATAAATGCACATCGAGCATCGTGCGCTATGTAAACTCCCTCACCCAAAATAGATATTTTGTGTATATTTTATATTATTATATTTATTATAGATGTTGAATTTATTTAGAGTATTCTCTTAGTTAATTAGAAAATAAATTATTTTTAGTATATTTACTTATATAAATATTTATTTAGAAATTATTTTTAGGCTATTTTAGATTATTGAGATTTTTCCATAATTTTTAGTTAATTAAAAACTAGTAACACTAATTTTCTAGGACTTTGAAGAATTTATTTTATATTCAAACTTAACTAAAAATATTCTAAAATTTTATTTTAGGTTCTAAATAGTCAAATATATTTTCTAGAATTTTCTAGGAATTTTTTGAATACTTTTAGTATTTATTGGGAGTTATCTAGACTAATAACTAATTTTTAGGACTTGTAGAATTTATTGTGCAAGCCCAAGAATATATAATGGTCCCACGTTATTTTCTAGGGTTTATAATATTATTATATATTTTATGGAATTATTTCAGAATTTTTGGAATAATGTTAGTATTTATTTTTAGTTAAATGGATAAAACTAATGTTTAGAGCTTCTCCTAATTATAGTAGTAAATTTATGAATATAAAATTGTCTCAAATATTTTTCTAGGGTTTATAGGTTTTATAGGTTCAAAATATATTTTATGTAATTTTTTCAGATTTTTATGATCATTTTTAATATTTATTTGGAGTTATTTAGATTTAAAAGGACTTAAATAATGTTTTGATAAAGGCAAATCAAAAACAAATAATATAACAAAAATCATCCAATCAGATTCTGACACGTGTCAGCCTATAAATATCCATTCAGCCGCAGGTACATTCTTATATATATATATATATATATATATATATATATATATAACCTTAATTATCCCATTATCTTAGAGAGAGAGAGATTTTGGAGAATTGCCATCTAGGGTTCCTTCATCTTCCACAAGCCATTGCGCATAGCTCCGGACTCCAAACGAGGCCTAGTTTCTTGTGTTAGAAAGATATTGAGGTTAGATTTCTGATTATAAAATTTATTTTACGAAATTATGAGTATTAAATTCTGGAAAATTCGTAGAGCATAGCATGTCCAAAAATAGACGTGTTTCAATATTTTCGCGATTTCGGGAGAACCAGGAATCAGAATCATGAACCGTTTAAAGTTTTGGAAAGCTAATGTCGAGATCATTGACATACCAGAATTTAATTCGAAGTATTTATATACTTTTAATTCTGTAGAACTTCTAGGTTAGAATTTAACCATCGGTGCACAATACAAAATTTGTATGTGCCATAATTCCCAAACGAATTTGAATTCGGACGAGCCATAAATTTTAGCATATTTTTGACCCTAAAATCTACAGAAAATCATGCATGAAAGTTGAGTTTGTGTCGGTTGACTTTTCGGTCAATAGATCGCCTCGATTTGCGTGCCATGAGTCTCGAGTTGATAAAATTCAGTTTCTTTGGACAAAATTTAGGAATTAACATAAAAATCAGAATAATAAGATTAAAATAGGATTTTAGAGTAATTATTCTAGAATTAAATAAATTAAAATAAATTATCTTTTGACGTGATAAATTTGTAATACATAGGCTATTTGGACTGTGACTTGGACTCTGATTCATACCAGCAGCAGGACCCCAGGCAAGATACCTTGCCAAATTGCTTACTGTATTTTGCATGCTTAGTATATTTCTGTATATTTATTGCATTTCTGTTTATTCTTGCATGTGTAGTTTTCTTTCAATCATTACTATGTATTAGATATATTGACACACACATGGCACTTAGTATCATAGAGGACAATCATTAGGCGTATGGGCTTTTAACCACTCTGGTAACACCGTAGTCACTAGCACGCACTATGGTGGGTCGTGTCCGATGGTCGCTACCCCCGCGGTATGTCGATTGATGGAGTCCGAGGGTCGCTACCCCCGCGGTATGTCGGCTGATGATGTCCACTGACGAGCGTGAGGTTGTGAGGATTAGATCGAGTAGCCTACCCTTGCCCATACGTCGAAAAGTTGTCCTCATTTGCATTCATATAGATTGCCCTGTACAGCGTACTTATCTATTTTCAAATATAATGCATGTTTACTGTATTCAAATTGGCTCGTATTTTCTGTATCTTGTTACGTCCCTCTGAGGACCTGGTCCTCTGCCAGGTGTATCTGTTCTTGAGTAATTGCAGGAGCGCAGATTTGGATGATTACTTGCGTTACAAGGATGTCTTCTCTTCGAGCCCGTGGTCGTTAGCTGGTATTCCTATATTGTATTTGTTGTGTTGTACTTTTCCATTCGAGTTGGTAGTGGATTTGTTTCCATCCAACTATCATCCTTAGATATGTATGTTGAGATCTAGTTATATAGATGCTGGTTATTAGTTATATCTGATTTTCGCGGATGAGATTTAGATTATACCCTGTGACTTGTGATACATTTTATACCACTTGTAGACTTGATATTCATATTACAGCGTACGTGTAGATTTGGTTTCCATATATTGGAGTTGCCATATCCATGCGGCTGGCATGCTTACGTGTCCTAGTCCTACGTATTTTTGGGACTGGGGCGTGACACGCTACCACTGCACATATCTCGAGAAAAAAAGATAATAAGCTAAGTAACAGATGATATATAGTAAGCTACTGGTGACAGAAAAATAAGCATGAAGCAATGAAAGAATAAACGTGTACAAGTGAGCATGTAATATGCCAGAACAAAACTGAGAACATACACGAGATCGGGAACAAGACTAGGAACATGCAAGGATGTCGAAGGCAAGTGGACATGTACATTACAAGGGGTCATACATAGCAGGTGAGTAAAAGATCTAGAACATGGCATAAGCTGGGAATATGTGAGTACAACAACTGAAAATAATAACTATAAAACTAACGAAACTCGTGAAAAATAATAGGCCTGGTTTTCCACCTTTACACCAAACAAGGACAAAAGGAAGGAACCACCCCCATTATTGTTCACGCGTTCCAATCTACATCTATAACCATGATGATATAAAAATAACTATAGAAAAGAAATATCGGCAAGCGACAAGAGAGCATAGGAACTTCTCAAAATTAGAATCATAATACGTAAACCAAACAAGGACCGGGATTATGGATCTTTTCCTGAGCTAAACATAGCCTCTAGCCACCCACCGACACATATTGTAACACCCTGTTTCGTTCAAGCGGACTGCCGATTCAAACAGTAAAAGTGCAATGTCCCGACCCGCTTTGCTCAGGCGAGAATAATCGTTTAAGGCAAAGAATATCCAGACTTGTCCCTACAGGATTTCGGCTTAGGCTTTCAGAGGCTTGCTCGACGTATCGCTCAACCGAGGCGAATCATCGCTAAGGTGGGTAGCTACGGTGAACTTGTCTTTGCTTAGCCAGCACACTTAAAATATGGAATGAAACATGCTAGTCGCTAGGTGAATCACCCCCTGCATGCTAATATGAATACAACGCACCTAGCTAAGGGAATAATCCCAACTTGTATTGCTTGTGCTAGAACATGGAAATGAAATATTGCTTATATGTAGACCCTCGCATGCTATCCTAGATTATGTCGCTCGGAAAGTCCCTTACGGTTTTACCTCTCGGTTTACCTTCGGGCCCGAGCCAACGTGTTTACCTGTGTTCCTTAGAAACGCATGCTTGCTTGCTTACAAATGTCTAACGTATTCGTATCGTGCATGCATTCTAGTTAGCCAGGAGGCTGTCAAATAGCTCTTCTGTGCAATTGAACCTGCAAGTATTCGGGAACGTTAGGTCACCAAGGCAATCCCCGAACTAGGGCATGCATCAAGGCAAGTGAATACTGAACTGGAATAACATCAAGTTTACCTCTGAACGAGAATCTTGTCAAGCAAAGTCAAGAATCCCAGCTCGTGGAGCAATACTCGTTCAGAGCGAAAATCATAGATTGTATTCGTGTTATGGATTGTCTTGTGAAAGATGTGAATTTGGACAACCCAGATAGACCTGCATGTCGCGGACAACTCGAAAATGAGGCATAGCTCCACGGGTGGTCACCGGGGCACTGAGACCGATTCGATCCGGATGGAACTCATGCAGCCTTCTTGTACGAGCTGGGTGGCGTCTCCGCTAACGTTGTGCCACCTTTGCAGATAAAGGCTAATAGTCTATTGTGCTTGGACGGGATGGTTTATAGCGCCTCTTGTGCTTTCGTTGCATTCCATCCTTGTCACGACTAAAACTCGTCCTTTATGGCTATGCCAGCGACAATTGTTCATATAGATAAGTCATTCTCGCTTAGCGGCTATCCGCGTGCGAGTCATTGTATCGCATCAAAAGAACAACTGAACACCTGAACGATCAATATATAACAATACTTGTGTTTGCATATGTTATTGCCTTGATTTTTATTATGAATGATCGTGCTTGAATTAACTTGGTTTGCCTTGGACATGGAAGGACAAATCGGTAAGTGGGTAAGTCTCGCCATGTTTCCTCTTATATCGTACGGTGCACTGCCACACGAGTTAGGTTATTCAATATGCCATGAAACTGATCCTAAGGCAACTTGAAAGACAACATAATAGTTGGTGCATGGAACCTATATTACGTGTTTGGATTTGTCGAGCGGGCGAGTAGCCTCCCCACCAGTGCATTCAATATACTGATAATCCACCAGATCGTTTGCAGGGTGCGGAAGAACCTCGTTCGGTGCGGATGCCTCCTTCGTGCGTGCTAAGGCGTGGAGATCACTCTGAAGCCTTGCAGCGCTGCGTCCGGAACTGAAGCACATATACAAGACATAATGTTGGAACATCGCCTGAATATCGCCTGTACAATCATTCCACAATTGTAGCCACTTGGCACGCTTTTATTGTTTCAGAGAGAGGCTCGAGCGACTTGTAATCTCGGCTATACGCCGCCTGTAACACTTGTTTATATCAATAAAGAGTTACTTTACTTTAACTTGTGTTATTCAATGCTTCCGCTATTATCGACTCAGTAAACTTGTTACCAAATCGCCTATGCGTTTATGATTCCACTGCATTCGGACAATCTGTGCGACTCTGTGGCTTAGAACTCTTATCGCCAGCCAATGAACCACGTCCTTGCACGGGCGTGGCTCACGCTCGTACGGTATCACGCCGGGATGGGTCAAAGCGATCATTCCGCGGGAGCGCTGGCGCGATGATTTTCGCCTAGCAGGAACGGCCGATTTAGCCTGCGGGAGATCAGGGCGTGACACATATGACAATACGAGAAGAGAAAGAACAGTACACAGGAAATATTAACAATCAATAAAGTGTGGCCAAGCAATAGTACGACTTGATACGTTAACTAACTAGGATTGTCACAAATTCTAGTTACTAACAAATGCACAAATCAGGATTTCTATGGTTGCATGCCCTGCAGTCTGTCCAGGTTATCCAGGCAAGGTCCGGGTCAAAGTAAAGCGATGTTCGAGTGCAGAAAGCGCGAATATAATAACTATGTTAATGTAAAAGCAATGTAAATGTAAAGACAAAATTAACCTAATTAACAGTGCATATATAAATAAAACATAATGTAAGGACAATGTCAATGTAAAAGAAATGTCAATGTAAAATCAATGTCAATGTAAAGGCAATGCCAATATCAATGTCATGTCATAGATGGGTTGCATCACTCGACGGTGAGCTGGAAGTGTGCCCTACTCGACGGCAGGCTACAAATCCATAAAATATGGCCGGGATAACGGCACTACATGCAACCAGAAAAACTCCTCTCCCATGATCTAATTTTTATACTAGTTATTAATCCTTAACAGTTTCGTTTAGGGTTCTGGATATGGAGTTCCGCAGAATCCATCCTAGTCATATATGCAAGACCGGACAATAATTTGACAGTCAAGAGCATATGCAAAGACAAGCCACAACAGGGGATATACAAGCAGTAATATAAGAGTGCGCTACCACGAGCCACTATCTAGCATGTAGTGGCCAAGTGTATAAAGGGCAGTTGTCCCCTAACTATACCAAATGTCTGGTCGGGACATGTATATAGCATAAATGAGACATGCAAATAATAAAACTATAAATAAACCCATCGAGATCGGACCATAACCCTTAAACCAAACAAGTACTGGGGTTATATATCTTTCTCGATAGGCCAGTAAGCAATAAGAAAACTTGGGAACTCATTGAGATCAATACTATAACCTTTAAACCAAACAAGGACCGGAGTTATAGATCTTTTTCGAGTCGATCCTAGTCTCTAATCACTTACCGATGTACAACTATTCTCTAGCTACACAAGATCATTAATCATGTTAAGCAATAATTAAAGTCAAGGAGGAATCTCAGAAACGGACAAAATGGTCAAAAATAGTCAATTTCAGCAAAAAAAGCCTAATTTGGATTACCGACGGATTATCTCGGATTGCCGACGGATTATCCGATATTAAACAACTGCTTTGTGGGCCAAAATTCAGATCTTACGTCGGTGATCCGTGGATTACCTTCGGATAATCCGAAACTGCACAGCAGCCCGGACTTAAAATTTCTCAAAACTTGTCCGGCCATAAAAATTTTATTTTAACTCAAAATTCGGACTTTCAATAGTCAAAATTGATTAAAATTAAATTTTACACAATATGGGAGCATAAAATTTAACAAGTTATGAGATTTGATAGATCAATTCCTTAAAATACTCCAAAAATAGCTTTTCGAAAAACCGAAACGTGTTCCGATTCCCTCCAAACTCCAAATCGAACATATACAAGGATAGGGGAGAGTCTCACATAGTATATACACTAAGTCTTATGGCAATCACTCCGGTAATCATTTTTGACACCGAGTTTCCTAAGCAGTAAATATCAAGGTTTCTACCGAAAAGTCAAAAGTAAGCTTAAACCAATTTCTGAAAGTTGCACAGGTTTGAAAATCACGAGAGAAACATTATTAACAAAGCAAGTACTATAAAGTTCTAAGTATATAAAATCAAGGGAAACAGAAACTGCAATAAATAAAGTCATTCCTAGTTTTCGGTAAGATGTACTTGCCTAAGGTCGAGCTCCCAGCCTAACTCTTCAACTCCACCAGCAAGAGGGGTTCAGAAACCACGCTCATAGGCCTCAAGACCAAGCTCCAAGATTTCGCAGAAAATATGGAGAGGAAATAAAGAAGGAAGAGTTAAAGAAAAGAGAGAGGAGAAAGAAAAACAAGTTGTATATATAGAGGGTGGAAATTAATTGTGACCGTTGGATCTGCCACATCAGCGATCCACGTAACGATTTAAATCAATCTCATCCACACAAAAAAAACCATTTATCCATTGGATAATGGGATGCTCTAGAACCAAGAAACAATTAGGTAATAGGGTGAGTCAACAATATTCACTAAAATATCTAAACACTATTCACCAAAATATCTCAAAATATCTCAAAAGCAAAAGTAACATCTGACGATCGAATTTTTCGTCGGTGTGCCGTGGCATGCCGACGGTAGTCCGGTCAGGAAAATTTTTTTAAAAATGCCAAGTTTAAAAAATCTCGAAAATCCAAAAAATAAAACATGCAGTATAAAATATGTATCCATATGCCGATATAGATACTGTGAGACACAGTCTCACATCGATCGTGTCTCATATAGGGTCGATATGGTTTTTTCTATCATTCTATGTCATTCTTTGCAGTATACCTTACAAATAGATAGGTATAGCCAGAATATAACATGTTTCACGTATCAGTATATTTGTTGGGTTGCCTTTTTAAAAGCATGCATGTTTGTAGTTCAAGTTTTTTCCGATTCACCAAGAAATATTTTGGTTGAATTATCATGTGTTGTTAGGTTGGATATGGATATCAACATATGGAGGCACCATTCTAGATATTGGTAAATTTATTCCTTCTTTCTCTGTCGTACACTCCGAGACAGTTCGAAGGAGAATTCCAACTTCTTTGCCTTGGTTCAGGATTGGTCCTTGTAGAAGCATGAAAATTTTCTCCATGCGCTCCAGTTTATAGTCAACAAATAAGAAAGAGACGCATAACAGGGGTGGACGCATAACACCCTAGGATACATGACGTCCCGAGACGCATGTCGCCCTTTAACGCATCATTCCTACAGTCATATCAGAGCATTTATGACTCTGACAAAACAGACAGTCATCCTGACTGCCTCGAATCCTGCACCGAGGATTGGAATCCGGGCTGACGGCTTCGTCATGATTACTTTTGGAAGTATACAACTGTTCAAACCCCACGAATGAAGAAGACGACAAAAATTCATGCATCTCTGGCCCAATGCGTTCCAAACTCTATATGTTCCATGCGTCTCTGGCCTAATGCGTTCCAGACTCCATGCGTTCCATGCGTCTCTGGCCCAATGCGTTCAATGCGTTCCAGACTACATGCGTTCCATGCGTCTCTGGCCCAATGCGTTCCAGACTCCATGCGTTCCATGCGTCTCTGGTCCAATACGTTCCAGACTCCATGCGTTCCATGCGTCTCTGGCCCCATGCATCTTCGACTCCATGCAGTTCCCATATGCGGCCTGAACGACTAGAGAGCATGACGATCGCATAAAATCCTCTGACACAAATTTTGATGTCTATCAGAAGCTCAGACGCCTCACTCATCACCCTGAGATGCTTCAGAATCCGTGCAGACGACGGGTCAGGAAAAGTCAACAAGTCACATCAGTACATTAATTGCCTCGACAGACGGGCTATGCCACGTGTCCTGCGTATGCGGCTTCAAGACCCATGCGGCCTCGACATCATGCAGCCAGAGCATCCACGTGACCAAGGCCAAACAAGAGTACGCATGCGGCTTTAAGACCCATGCGACCTCGTCCACATACGGCCAGAGGGTCATTCCAACCAAGGCCAAACGAGAGCTTATATGCGACTACAACAATATGCAGCTCTCGACTCACAAGATTTTCTGTTACAACCGAAGACGATTTCTCGCACAGTTAGTATTGACCAAGTTTCCAATTGACCGAGTTATGCACACAACAGCCCCGAGATCTCTTCAAACAGAAAATTCTAACCAAACCCATGTGGCGGCTTGCCCGCACCATGCGGCAACAGTTGCAACCGCATTCTGTTGGAGGGGCCTTATGCAGCCACCAAACAGAGGCATATGCGGCACCCATAGCCCATCAGCACGATGGCTATAAATAGGAGCAACTTGAACGTTCTAAGGGTCAGTTTTTTCTGCTTCAGAGAGAGACCGAACCAAAAGAGTGGCTGGCTATCTACAGACTCACACTAAAACCAAGGAGAGAAGTTTCTGCGTCCGGATCGTCCACGGAGTAAAGATGGTTGCTACACTCCTAACCCTCCATCGTCATCCCCCAGATCAAAACAAATTTGTACTTAGATTGTCTCTTTGGACTCTTCTCTGTACTCTCTAGTTTGTTAATCAAATCAAGTTCTCTTAGTTCTTCCTTTTGATTTAAATGGCAAACACGATGGCGACTCTGCTGGAGACTTTTGGTAGGAGGTTGTTGTATGGTCCAAAATTGAAATGGCTTGGCAAAATATTTTTAATAAGCTGATTTTACCAAACAACTTCGGATCCATTTCCAAAAGAAGAAGCAGCAGCAGCATAATCAATCTCCAATAAGCAATCAAAAACACATGCTTACATGGATGATGCTGATCTAATCAGTGTAGAACTATTACAAATTCATCTTTTTCCTTTTCCTTTACAAGTTACATGATGAATATACAAGCAATTAGTTTGATTGACATTACCTTGTCGATATAGTAGCTTAGATAGCTAAAAAAGACTATTATGTTATGTTTGGTATGAAGTTCCAAATCTACAGATCCTACCACGAAAGCCAATTAACTAGTACACATACAACAGATCGTCTGACTGTCCATTTATATGAATTAAATTGCTTAGGCTAGTGCTACGACCAATATATTAATGCATGCGAAACCAAGTAATGGCTGAGGTGGGCTCTAGTCCAACACAATTTTCCTCCTCTTTATATATATATATATATATATATATATATATATATATATATATATATATGAGTCTGCCCACTATAGTCCATTCTAGTCCATCGTAGTTCAAATTTCTAGTTCCGCTCTTAACTGCATGCATTGATGGATACAAGGTCGATCAAAACAAGAGAATTCCTATTATGCTTTGGAATGCTTACCTGTAAATATAGTATATACAGAGGCGGATCCACATGTACAGGACTTGGACCCAGGTCCCCAGTGGTTATTTTTCCTTCCAAATTCAAAATTTGTATTTGTTATAGTGTCCACTCCAACTTTATTGGTTGGGATTTTAAATTAGAAGAAATTCACAGAAGCATATTATTGTATACTTTAAATTTAGGCTTCTTAAGTATACTAAATTAGAATAATTATGTGGACATATAACAAACACCTGAATTCCTTCTAATTAACTTACAAATTAGAAGTATACATTGGAATATAACAAATACTAAAAATTTTCAAATACTTAGTATTTTTTTATTTACACAGTATACTTCATAGAAAAAGAGTTGTTTAGTAATATCACAAATAATGTTGTAGTTAAACGCTTTCAATTTGCGATCGTTGTCCCCGAATCCCTCAATGATTGTGCCTCCCAGTGGATTGTAATTCTGGGTCCGCCACCGAGTATAAACCAATTTCATTTGCTTAGTAGAGCAATGCTTTTACCTATATTTTGCAATCAAAGCTCTCTTGTAAATATGCAGAAATATCGAAAGCGCTTGGCGAAGCCGAAGCAAATGGATGAGAAGGAAAAGAGTGCATGTCTTGGTTATGGTACTAAGAAGCAGCAGCTAAGTAGTAAGGAGAAAGCTACCAAAGAAGGCCCTGTTGTCATTCAAGAACCCTCAACCCATCCAATCGAAAATGTGGTCGAAAATAGCTCAGAGAAAGCACCAGCTGCTCTCGACGATGGTGGTGATGGTGATGGTGATGGTGAGGGGGATGGGGATTGGCCTGGCCTTGGTAAGTTTCTAGGGCTAAATTATGAGCAACCAATCCCTGGCAGCAGGGAGAATAATGTTGCGGACATCGGCAGCAGCATCTCCATTTGAGTTCAATTTTGAGATAGAGGGCCTTCATCTTGATGAAGACTTCCTTGCCCGGATTATCAACGAGGGGAAATGAGTATAGATTCCTGGTTGCTTTTGTATTTTCTCAGAAAAAAAACAAGAACAAAATGTTAATCAAGTAGCTTTATTACATTACAGTATATATATATATATATATATATATATATATATATATATAGAGGATAAGGGAGGTGAGGTGGCACCTCACTCTCAAAACAAGGGTGGCGGTGATGTGGCACAATCCCAACCACACAAACAAGAGGAGGGGGTTAAGTGCAATTTGCCAATTATGAAATATGTGGTTGGGATTGTGCCACGTCACCGCCACCCTAGTTTTGAGAGTGAGGTGCCATCTCACCTCCCTTATTCTCTATATATATATATATATATATATATATATATATATATATATATATATATATAGAGGATAAGGGAGGTGAGGTGGCACCTCACTCTCAAAACAAGGGTGGCGGTGATGTGGCACAATCCCAACCACACAAACAAGGGGAGGGGGTTAAGTGCAATTTGCCAATTATGAAATATGTGGTTGGGATTGTGCCACGTCACCGCCACCCTAGTTTTGAGAGTGAGGTGCCATCTCACCTCCCTTATTCTCTATATATATATATATATATATATATGAAAAAATGGATATGAGTCATAGGCTCATATTTCTACATAAGCCAATGTACATGTAGACCAATAGGAATAGAGTGTACTAGTGCACATGGGATGTAGGAATCATTTCTATTGGTTCACATGTGCATGACTCATATAGGAATATGAGTCTATGGCTCATATATATATATATATATATATATATATATATATATATATATATATATATATATATATGCAGTAAATTGTAGCTTTCACATTATGTAAGAGGAATCTGCTACTTTAGTTGTATTTGTTAGTTCTGAGGCTGATCAAAAGATGGATGAACGGAGGCCAAGAACAGAGGCTCAAGCAAACTTTACAATCAACCTTCTGTTTGATCCTGATGTTGTAGTCGAGACTAACAGAGATTTATGCAAATAAGTTTGCTTCTTGAAGAAGACTCACGCAAACAAGTTTGCTCCCTGAAGAAACTCGATTTCCAACGGAATGCTTATGATATATGAGATTATAACTTCCTTGAAATCACTACAAGAGTAAGTCAGATTAGAGACGTATGAAAACGTCGCTAAATGACATGAAAACATCGCTAAAAAAATTTAGCGACGTAATTAACGAAGTTTCGTTGAAGTCGCGTTTAAGCTAGTCGCTGACAGAAAAAATAACGCAAAACAACGTAAAACGTCGCTAATTCGCATAGCTAATATTTTTCATATTAGCGACGTTTAGCGACGCAACGAAGCTATATTAGCGACGTGTTGTGTGTCGCTAAACGTCGCTAATATTTTTTCTATTTAGCGACGTTTTGCAACACATTTAGCGAGGTTTTGCTGACCTGGTAAATACTGTCAGGCCAATAATTTAGCGACGTTTAGCGACATAATTAGCAACATTATGATACAGTTAGCGACGTATATAAACGTCGCTAATAGAACACGTTGTTCCTTGCAAACATTGTTGCAATTGAGATAGAACGAATACAACTAGAAGAAGGAAGGAGAAGAAGATAGAATAGAAATTATTCTTACTGGGGTGGGAAATACCACCGTTGCTCAAAGCAATAGTCGCCCTCTATCGACGATCTACCCCAGGAGCCAGCAAGTTCACAAAAGAACTTCTGGAACACTAGTGGTCATATCTATGTGTGACTCGAACGGACATCATGGACCACTTTTTCATTTTTCTTCTATCTCCAAAAGGAGGCAAGGTGACTCTTTTTTATAGAGAAGGGTGGCAACCTTATCTCCAATCCTGGCTGATGTGGGACTAAAGTACCAACTCTAAAAAAATAGGATTGATACTCCAAATTTCACAATCAGCGTAAACTTATGCGCCAACAGCGCTCTCTACGCATATGCGCACAGTCGCAGCTACTCCTGCGCACATACACGAAATAGTGCAGCAACACATACGAGCATAGCTCACGCATAGTCCGCTAATGCCCTCGTGTATGTACCCGCACTAGCAACCATGCATGCAACTAGTGCATAAAATAGACGCAACATATGTCACGCCCCAATCTCCCGCAAGCTCAATAGTCCCCGCTGAACGTGAATCACCACGTTTACAGCTCTCCCGCAGGACCATCGTTCTCATCGGGACGTGATGCCGTACGAGCCTGGAGTTGCGCTCGTACAAGGCAATGTTGTCAAACACCAAACGTTATCATTGAAACAACCAAGTTACAGCAGAAGTCAAGTATTGTGTACCAAGCACACAATCAGAGTAATACGCAGCGAAGCTCACGATAGGGTCAAATGAAATGCCTCATCGAAGACAAGGCCACGAAGGCGATGCCACGAAGGCGATGAAATACTCTTGCTCTTTTCTCTAGCCCACAAAGGTACTTACAGTTCATACATCATGTCCCGTATATCCAAGCAGCGCCACTACGCCTGCGTACCTGAAATATTGCCCACAAACGTGGGTCAGTACACAACCGTACTGGTGAGCGGGGTAACCCACTCGCCTAAGCCGACACTAAGTAAAAATAGTGAATGCAAACAGTTATATGGTGATCTTTCTAGTTGAATCCTAGATTCATTTCATGGCATAGGGATGACATGTTAAGGAAAGCTGTAAAGCAGTTTAAGCATGCAAGCACTCAACTCAAACCAAACGACAAGCAAATATATAAGCAACTCGAGGGAAACTAGCATGCAAACCGTCCTGCTCAAGTCCAAGCAACACGATAACATGTCGAACCATCAACCAAGCCTCAATATCCATCCTCAACCAACACTTACAATCCAAATCTCACAGTGCACACTCTTGCCGAGGCAAGGTGGCCGCGCCTACACGAAAGCCAAACCAACAAAAGAAAAGCAAGCCAACACTATACTATATGAAGTCACTGGCCAAGCCATAAAGGACTTTGATCGGACTGATCAAATGCGGTTCTCCTCGAAACAGCGCTAAGTAGCTAACCCACCTGGATCGATTCCAACCGCTGGCACCGCGCCCAAGACGCGTTACCCAAATTGTCTCCTCCATGGCCGAACGGTCCCGGTGCCCCGGAGTACCCGTTCGAGGAGACCAAACCCTGTGCAATACAGGTTATCCGTGACATGCAGACACCAAGTAGGTATGACGAGAGGATCGAACAATCTCGCCCCACCAAGCGATCCTAGACTCGTTCCGCCAATAATCCAACCAACACATCCATAACCATTCTTCCAACATATAGCCCAAGGCACCATTCACAAGTCATTCCCATAGGCACAATGCCTCTTCTCAACACAGTATTTCCAATGGTGCAACACCCATGCTCAAAGCTAACCCATGGCACAATGCTGTTTCAGTGGCACAATGCCCCATTCGTGGCACGATGCCCCATCAAGCGGCACAACACCCTCGCCGATGCAGTTGTTCGGTTTTGAACCACAACTGCTCGCTTTGTAAGACAAAGCGACCAAGTGATACCCGTGCACGGATGCACGCTCGCTCGCCCAAATCCCAATGTTCCCAATCTCTCAATGCATCATTCCAACTGTCCAAGCATAATCCCAATTATCCAACCAACTGCCTCAAATATAATATTCCAACTCTAGCTCCAACTATCCAACGCGCAAACCAAATCAAGCCACAATCCTACCAAGCCAATGGCGTACACTCTATGCACGCCTCAGTGTAGTGATTCCCAATGTTTCAGCCCAAGTGTTTCAAGCCTTTTACGTGTTTCCATATTATTAGGCATGAAGGAGTAGAGGAGAAGGGAAAGAGCCCACTCACAAATGTTTGATCCCGTTAAGCATCATGTCCTGTCGATACGGCCAATCCCTTGAACCCGTGGTCCGATGCAAGCGCGATCTACTCAACTGGTATGACCGTGCGAGCAGGCCGTGCTCTACAAATCATCCGACCGATCGGACTAAGGAAGATGGCATTATCATTCCAACTCAGCTATCTCAGTACTGCTCTGAACGAACACCTGATTTCCATCGAACCCGCTAGCCATCTGCACATGAAACAACTCAATCAATACTTATTTCCAAAATCCAACAAATCAAATGGAACCAGCATTTATTTCATTCAATCCGACTCAGCGTAACGCACCGTAAGGTTGCGGGGCGTTACATAATATACCACTTAGAATCAGGTTCGTCCACGAACCGTGCTGGTACTCATTCCTATCACATGCCACAATCCAATTCCATGGATCTGCTCTATGCAACTCACATTATCCTGATCCAGACTCAGCATCTCGCTCTGTTGAATGCTCGTACAAATTCTATACTCCCACATCCTCCTTGCAGCTCAATACAAATTCTTCGTATCGCTTAGTTTTGGATCGATACACATATTTAAGGCGTCCCTAAAATATATGTATTTCAGCCGAGCTTTGCGATAGCAAATTTGAACAAGTTACAAGGGTATCTTTATGTCCGAGGCATCAATTAGCTTCACTCCCAAATCGAACCAATCCTGATTTTCATTCCAACATGTTCGCTTGAGCACTATTCTCAATATGATGATTTTCCACCGATCAATCAGTCCGAGTTCCAACTCAATCCATCCAACTATTTCTGAATCCGCACTAGCAACATCTCCAAATATATCTCATGCACCGAACGATCAACTCAAATGATACTACCCCATCTAGGCGACTTACCCAAATATCAAACTTTGCTTTCATCAGCTCAGTCCAACACCTCTTCCTCAATCTCAATACCTCACAGGGTGAACATCTATATTGAGGTTTGTGTGATCCACGAAGATCTCGCCACCACGCCAAAGGGATAGTGTCGCCACGATTTCACCGTGGACACACTCGCCACAATTCCTAGGTTGCGCATGGAATAGTTCTTCGCGCTGCTTCCACTGCCTCGAAGCATAGGATATCACCTTCGCCTTCCGAATGAGCACGCTTCCCAGACTAAGTTTCGAGACATCTTGTAAATCTGAGGCACATCTGTCCCTTCCAGTATTTGCAAAGATTTGATTTGAACGAGCCGCCACAGTCGTCAATTCATATAAATGCTATTCTCTTCCAGAGCACGATGAGTCAGAGGCGATGCCATCTATAAAAATCTGTGACTCTGAATCTCATCAGTTGACTAGGCTACTTCACCATCGCTTCGATCTTCTGGCTGCATCTTCAGCTGAAGACTATCCCAAGGGTCTCTCAAATCCAACACTCAGTCAATAAGCCAAATCACATTGCTCACATCTGCCCTCGACGCATTCCCAAATACGCCGCCTCAAGGGTCTTTCTATGGGTCTACCATATTCAATCTCTAATCTGCGGGCAAGTCACTAGGGTCAGCTGTCCCGAAGCTACGCTCGATAATTGTAATCATCACGATGGACAGTTACTATGAACCATGCTATATCTCATCTGCAAATCCGAATCAAAATCCAACCATTCCATCCGAGCGAACTTCCGAATCCGAGAACTCATGCACTACCTCTGCTGATCTGTCAACTAATGCTGCTTAACCACCTAGAGTCTTGCTATTTATCCAAGCCACAACTCGAGAACTGTGCTCGTTTGAAACCGTCTTCCATCAATCCGTCTTACTGTCCTGAATCCATCAAATTTCTGAATTGCCATGTTCCACAATCCACGTCCAACTTACTCGAGCAACACAGTGATTTGTTCCGACGTTGCTATCACATTTAGCTATCTTCAAACGTCCGTCCACGTCTTCCGGAGAATCTGTTTACTATCGTTGCACCATCTTACCCAAAATTCCATTTCCGCTAAACCTGAGCCAACTTCACGAGCAGCAACATCTAAAATCTTTCAAGTTAGTGTGAATCCATCTCATTGTCCCTCCAGACCAATATCGTGTTTCTTTGCTCAACCAACAGCTCAAATATGTCGCCCAAAATCGTAGTCCGTGCTCGCTATCCTTCGATAATCCCACCACTTTGCTCAAGCGTAACCCAAATGTTCGTTCCGATTCGATCCATCACTTAAGCCCAACGATGCTTTCATTTGCATCAGTCCGTTCACGATATGCTCAACTCAATATTCGTTTGCTCCATTTTCATTCTTCCCAACGCAACCGACTTTCACTCACCAGCTTGTATTCTCGTTTCACGAGTCCGTTCAGGCAATTCCCATTAATGTCCATCCAAAATACTTTCAATGCCTTGCTCAATATGTGGTATCCCATATACCACTCCGAATCGAGTCGCTACTCGCATTACGATTTCCTGAACTGATCCAAGATTCGTTCGAGCCATCCCTCATGCGTGATCCTGCCATTCATAACTCAAGTCTGACACAAAAACTCAGCCAATGCAGGAACCATCCAACGATTTCCATCAATCTCGTTAGGCAACTTGTGCTATATTCCATTCTCAATGCTTCCAGTTATTCTCAAAGTCGTCTGATACTTTCGCTACACGAGCAACCCGTGCCACGATCGTATTTCCAAGTAGTCCAGCCCAAATATCCAATGGTTCCACACATTTGTTTTACGAGCAACTCGTGCAAACTATCCTGATATTCCCAAGCCAAACTCAAACCTGCCCAACCGATGCGCCACAGCCAAAATTCTAACTTCTATCCAACACAGTCGCTACACGAGCAACTCGTGCAACGATCCATTCTCTTCGAATGTTTCTACTCAAAATATGCCGCATAACCAAATCTCGTCTGCCAACCAACAGATCCACTGAGGCAATCAGAAACTCCCTGAACGACAAGCCAAGCCAACCCAACAAAAGTCCACACTTGTTGCACAAATGCAACAACGCCTAACGAGACTAAGCGATCCTACGAAAACCAACCAAGGCAACCCAACAAAGAATAATATGCAGCCACAACTAGCAATAAATAGACTTATTGCATGAAACATCCGATGCGGCACCGAGTAGAGTCAAGAGCTAGACGACACGCGGAAGCTATTTAGAGTTTGTGATGAAGCGAAGGACCAAGTCCGAGAAAATGAACCAGGGGCTCTGATACCAATCTGTCACGCCCCAATCTCCCGCAAGCTCAATAGTCCCCGCTGAACGTGAATCACCACGTTTACAGCTCTCCCGCAGGACCATCGTTCTCATCGGGACGTGATGCCGTACGAGCCTGGAGTTGCGCTCGTACAAGGCAATGTTGTCAAACACCAAACGTTATCATTGAAACAACCAAGTTGCAGCAGAAGTCAAGTATTGTGTACCAAGCACACAATCAGAGTACTACGCAGCGAAGCTCACGATAGGGTCAAATGAAATGCCTCATCGAAGACAAGGCCATGAAGGCGATGCCACGAAGGCGATGAAATACTCTTGCTCTTTTCTCTAGCCCACAAAGGTACTTACAGTTCATACATCATGTCCCGTATATCCAAGCAGCGCCACTACGCCTGCGTACCTGAAATATTGCCCACAAACGTGGGTCAGTACACAACCGTACTGGTGAGCGGGATAACCCACTCGCCTAAGCCGACACTAAGTAAAAATAGTGAATGCAAACAGTTATATGGTGATCTTTCTAGTTGAATCCTAGATTCATTTTATGGCATAGGGATGACATGTTAAGGAAAGCTGTAAAGCAGTTTAAGCATGCAAGCACTCAACTCAAACCAAACGACAAGCAAATATATAAGCAACTCGAGGGAAACTAGCATGCAAACCGTCCTGCTCAAGTCCAAGCAACACGATAACATGTCGAACCATCAACCAAGCCTCAATATCCATCCTCAACCAACACTTACAATCCAAATCTCACAGTGCACACTCTTGCCGAGGCAAGGTGGCCGCACCTACACGAAAGCCAAACCAACAAAAGAAAAGCAAGCCAACACTATACTATATGAAGTCACTGGCCAAGCCATAAAGGACTTTGATCGGACTGATCAAATGCGGTTCTCCTCGAAACAGCGCTAAGTAGCTAACCCACCTGGATCGATTCCAACCGCTGGCACCGTGCCCAAGACGCGTTACCCAAATTGTCTCCTCCATGGCCGAACGGTCCCGGTGCCCCGGAGTACCCGTTCGAGGAGACCAAACCCTGTGCAATACAGGTTGTCCGTGACATGCAGACACCAAGTAGGTATGACGAGAGGATCGAATATTCTCGCCCCACCAAGCGATCCTAGACTCGTTCCGCCAATAATCCAACCAACACATCCATAACCATTCTTCCAACATATAGCCCAAGGCACCATTCACAAGTTATTCCCATAGGCACAATGCCTCTTCTCAACACAGTATTTCTAATGGTGCAACACCCATGCTCAAAGCTAACCCATGGCACAATGCCGTTTCAGTGGCACAATGCCCCATTCGTGGTACGATGCCCCATCAAGCGGCACAACACCCTCGTCGATGCAGTTGTTTGGTTTCGAACCACAACTGCTCGCTTTGTAAGACAAAGCGACCAAGTGATACCCGTGCACGGATGCACGCTCGCTCGCCCAAATCCCAATGTTCCCAATCTCTCAATGCATCATTCCAACTGTCCAAGCATAATCCCAATTATCCAACCAACTGCCTCAAATGTAATATTCTAACTCTAGCTCCAACTATCCAACGCGCAAACCAAATCAAGCCACAATCCTACCAAGCCAATGGCGTACACTCTATGCACACCTCAGTGTAGTGATTCCCAATGTTTCAGCCCAAGTGTTTCAAGCCTTTTACGTGTTTCCATATTATTAGACATGAAGGAGTAGAGGAGAAGGGAAAGAGCCCACTCACAAATGTTTGATCCCGTTAAGCATCATGTCCTGCCGATACGGCCAATCCCTTGAACCCGTGGTCCGATGCAAGCGCGATCTACTCAACTGGTATGACCGTGCGAGCAGGCCATGCTCTACAAATCATCCGACCGATCGGACTAAGGAAGATGGCATTATCATTCCAACTCAGCTATCTCAGTACTGCTCTGAACGAACACCTGATTTCCATCGAACCCGCTAGCCATCTGCACATGAAACAACTCAATCAATACTTATTTCCAAAATCCAACAAATCAAATGGAACCAGCATTTGTTTCATTCAATCCGACTCAGCGTAACGCACCGTACGGTTGCGGGGCGTTACAACATATGTGCGAAAGTGCCATGCGACGATGCTAAGTACAAAGTATGCCATCAAAGCGCCAATTTGCGTTCGAGTCCGAGGCGCTAAACCCCTTTGGCACTTAGATCCTAAAAAAAAATTTCCAAGAGAGTGACAAAAAACATAAATAATTTCTTGAGAAGTTTAGCCTTAATCTTACTAGAAAAAAATCCCACATGGCACCCACTTGGGTATGTGCATACCTCAACACTAAGTATGATATTATATTGAGATACCAACTTGGAGTGTTTTTCAATGTAGGACTATCTGTGTAGTCTTGCAAGAGAAAAACCTCTAGCAAGCATAAGAAAAAACTCCAACTGTATTTACTCAGCTAATTTAGCTCTGATAAACTTGCTTGGAGAACTTCAAAATTTGTTAGCGTTTGAGATTTGATTTTGGAAACATAGTTTTGGAATCTGAATTCTGATAAACAAAATCAAGATAAAAAAAAATAGAGTTACAATTACAATTAACTAAATAAAATAAAAATAGAGGAAGGGAGAAGAGTTAGTGGATATATGATTAGCAATTGGTGAATACAAATAACTCTAAAAAATATCTTACGTTTTGGATTTAGTTTTGTAAACCAAAAAGCGTCCGGTACGGTAAAAACAGTGTTTTCTATGTAGTATTACTAAACAATCGTATGCTCAAATTATGAATGTAGTTGAAATCTTATGTTTAAAATTTCTCTTATCCAATATACAATTTAAAATCTAGTAAAGTTTAAATTACTCTAAACTAATTAAATCCATAATTTTAATTTTAAAAATCATTTACTCTAATCTATATTTTTAGATACAAGAAAATTTAAAATTTAATCAAATGCAATATAATATAATCTGATCTTAAAAATAATAATTAGACATAAGTATTATTAACTTAAAAATGAATATCTTAATTCTTTTGTACTTCGTTACAACTAACAAGATATGATTGTTCCAACTAAATATAAATATTTTCTCTCTCAGATATTTGTTAATTTCACAAGGTTATCCTTGTAAGCTTCTTGACCTGAGAATTCATCTCTCCATGTCTTACACTACAAAAAGTCCTAGTTTGTTTGTTTTTTGACTTTCCGAGATAACACACGGGATCTGACGTAACGTTCGGAACTTTTGTGCACATTGTATTGCATGCCTTGGAACTTTTGTGCACATTGTATTGCATGTCTTTGTGCCCACTGCTCCCAACTCCCACCATTTATAAATGAAAGGAATAATACGTCTCCGTGGCTCGATCTACTGACCTTCTGCCACTCAGCCGGGGTCTTATACCTCTTCTCGGTAACCACAAGAGCCACTCGAATTCGGTTCTCGTACATATTAGTTTAAGAAATTGGATAGTTAAGAAATTAATATGTACCATCCAAAAGACATATCAAATAACTTTTATTTTGGAGACATTTTCAATGACTTAATAGCGGTTTGATGAACTCCTCGAACCCAACCCAAGACCTCCCTTATGTGTAACCCCCTAGTGGCTTTACCTACAATATACATTTTTTTGAAATAAACGGGCTAATCGGGGCCTGGCCCGACATGGACCCAACCCGATTAAACCTTCCAATTTTTTCGAGTAGCGGGCCATGATGGGTTTGGAGTATATTAAAAAAATTTGGGTCCGGTCCGGACTTTCTAGTTGTGCTGGCCCACTCAGCCCAGGCCCAATCAATTCCCGTCAAAATCAGTCCCGGTCCAGCACGAAAGGCCCATTAGACATCTTGATCTTTTGTCCATTGAAGGATTCTTCTCAGGTACAAAATACAAACATAGAATTCTTGCCAGATCAGAGTATTGAATAAAAATGACCCAGTAAAATATGGCTCTGCTGTATGAGCGTTACAAACCCCTGATGCAACAAAAGAATGCACTTTTATTTCAAGATTTACTCAGGATGATGCAGCTAAGTTTGAAGAACTTGGAACTTCCTGTCAATAATTTAGAACAATTCACTCAATCTTCTCGTGCTCCTTCATAATTGAAAATAATCATTAATAAATTTAAGAAAATATTACACAATTATGTAAGATTACTTACAAAGGCACAAGCTTAATTGTTTGGGGACTTCACAAATTTTTTTTCTTCTAAAATTACTTCCCAAAATATCCTTTTAAAATTGGTAGGGTACATTGCATTGTTAAGTGTAAAACCCAATTTATTCTCCACTAGATTTTAGGTTAATAGTTTTCTAATGGGTATTTTTTTTTCAAAATTTAGAACCAAAAATTAAGACTTGCAACATCTAAATTTGACAAATCAGGAACATGGCAGTCTTCTATCGTCCCCAACTGGACTGTGTCAAATTTTAATGTTCAAAACCATTCTAAACTTTGAAAAAAATCTATTAGAAAATCATTAACCTAAAATCTAATAAGTAATGTTTAAAACACATTAAAATCACATACAAAAAAAAAATCTAGAATTGGAAGAAGAAAAAAATTGTTAAAAAATAGAGAAGAATATGAGAAATAGAAAGATTTTGTGTACCATCTTCTAGGGTTAGAAGATGAAGAAATAGTGAATCGGGAAGAAGAAAGTAGTAGGAAGAGAGATTGTAGGGAACTGAGAGGATGATCCCAATCAATTTTGTGGTTGTCCCATAACAAAAAGATAAAAAAAAATATATATGATAGCATGCTGTCCCTTAACAACGGGGGTTGTGCTTTTATAAATAACCTTATGTAATGCTCGGCGGTTACAAATTTATGGCATTATTGCCTTATTTATGAGGGTTTCCTCTTACAGAAATAGTATGAAAACGTAGTTATTACAGAAGACTTGTTTCAGTAAAAATACAAAATGGCAGTTTTTCTGGTTGTTGGCAATAAACACAGTTGCTGAATATATGCTTCCTCCTCCTGGCCCTAGTTCTTGTTGTGAAGACTACTACTTAAGTCTTCTGAAGGATGCCAAACATTCTATCCAGCGCAAGAAATAAAATAAAGGTTTGAAAAGCATACGTAGATGAAGTCTCATCTTTCATCTCAAGGAAACATATTGTCGAAAGCGTCTTCTTTACTTTCCGACGCCTCACATTGTCATGACCAACGTCACAAGGCTACTTGTCTCACTTATTTCCTGCAAAGAATAATCCACAGAAATCAACATGTCAATGTTGCTGCTTCATTTGATTCACTTTGAATTGGTAAGTAATGCCGAACTTGAGTGACCCTTTTGGTTAATCGGAGAGAGGGATAAGAGTCTTGGCTGAGTGAGAGAAGATCGGTGGATCGAGCCACGAGGACATATTATTCCTCCCATTTATAAAGAATTGTGGGAGTAGTCCCGAGCGTTACGTCGGACATCTCAAAAAAATGGGTAAGTAATGGATTTTACAGATAAACGTCACAAAGTTGGGTTAATTGCACTAGCCTTCACTATGTTTTATGTTTATTACACGAGATATCCTTATTTTAAAATAATTGATATTGAGTACCCTTATGATGGAAAAAATAATGGTGATT
Source organism: Iris macrosiphon (assembly GCA_036927795.1). Classification (NCBI taxonomy): domain Eukaryota; kingdom Viridiplantae; phylum Streptophyta; class Magnoliopsida; order Asparagales; family Iridaceae; genus Iris; species Iris macrosiphon. The sequence goes on along the minus strand of JAYESA010000012.1, from coordinate 51,809,395 downwards.
AGTGTAATTACTCCTTTATATTAGTTTCAAAATAAGGGTATCACGTGTCAATATTTTCAAAATAATCTCGAGTGTTACGTCGAGCATCTAAAAAAAAAAAGGTAAGTAATGGGTTTTACAAATAAATGTCACAAAGTTGGGTTAATTGCACTAGTCTCCCCTATGTTTTACATTTATTACACGGGATACCCTTATTTTAAAATAATTGACATTGGGTATCCTTATGGTGGAAAAAATAAGGGTAGTTAGTGTAATTACTTCGTTACATTATTTTCAAAATAATGGTACCCCGTGTCAGTATTTTCAAAATAAGGATACTACGTATAATAAACATAAAACATAGGAGAGGTTACTGTGATAACCCTCACAAAGTTAGATTTGTATAAATCTACAATGAACCGATCTTCTTTATGCTGATAAACAAATTATAATATATATTAATGGCTAAATACCTTGAACTATCACTCATCTCAACTGAATACACCAATCTTGAAAATTAAGCAACATGCTACCCTAAATTCCAAATTTATTGCACTTAGTGAAGACATTGGAGTTTGAAGACGAGCCTACCCCACAGGAAAAAAAAACGCTTCTCCCCTCTTATCCTAGGTATCTCCTATCCATTTGTATCGACTCTCCCATCATTTATCTTTGCCTTTTGGTTGAAATTAGATCTTATATACTCTGCTTTTATCATACTATTTTACAAACCCTTCTATTCCACTCAACACTTCTAGCATCCAACATTTCTCTACTCTCATCGACCAACACAATATCAACAACAAACAACATACACCATGTAATATCCTCTTGGATATGCCTAGTGATTTCATTGATACTAGCGCAAAAAGGTAAAGGCCTAATGTTGATCCTTGATGAAAGTTTATGGTAATAGAAATGGTTTACTATCTCCTCAAATGGTTCAACTCCATCGTACATATTCTTAATATTTCAGTATAGCTACTAATAACTTGTTTCTTCTCAAAAGTCCAATACATTATCTCCTTAGGAACTCTATAACGCTTTCTCTAAGTCGATGAAAGTCATATGTAATCCAACTTTTTTCTCTAAATATTTGATTAATCTTCTTAATAAGTATATGACATTCATAGTAGATCTTTCCAGCATAAAACCAAATTTATTCTTTAAAATAATAGTTTGTTTTCTTAATCTATGATGAGTTACTATCTCCCATAGTTTCATGGTATAACTTTAAAGCTTAATTCCTCGATAGTTTTTACAACTTTGTATATCTACCTTATTTTTATATATGGATACTATAATATTAGTTCTCCATTCTCATCGAGCATTTTATTAGCCATTAGGATTTTGTAGAGTAAATCAATAAGCTATATCAATCATTTGTCATCTAAACATTTTAATATCATCAGGTCCTACCACATTTTCATTTTTCATTTTCTTCCGAGCGTCCTTAACTTCATATACTCTAATTTTATGATAATAGCAATATGACCTAAGCTAACAAGCTTCATATCTAAATTAAGCTCTTCTAGGTCATTGTCGTTAAATAACTAGTGAACATAATCTCTCCATCTCTTCTTAATATCATTTTTCCTAACTAATATTTTTCCTTAGTAGTACCTTTTAGCCTTCACACTTGATACATTTGAGATTACCTAGATCTCTACTCTTCCTTTCCGTGCTCTTAGCAAGCCTATAAATAACTTTATCTTCCTCAATTTCCAACCTACTATACAAACAATCATAAGCCTAAGTTTTATGACTTCAATACAAAAAGAGAAATAGTTTTACATATCAAATACAACACCGATCTCAACACCACTATAATTGTTCAAAAGTCCTCCCATCAAAATGAGATCAGCTATAGAGCATAAGAAAGCTCCATATAAAAGTACCAAAGCTTTTATGACCAATTGTCGACTCGACATTAACTCTTTTTATGATAGCGCCTAGTTATGGCCTAGGTATCTATGAGCATGAGATGAACATGCCATAAAACCTAAATGGTTAGTTGGCGAGTAGGTAGACCTACTTTTGCTATGCAATTTAAGCTCATACAACAATTTTGAAACATGCATATGTTTGAAGAAATATTTTATTGAAAAACTGAAGCTATATCTTTATTTAAATTTAAGAAGGGACATAACCTAAGGAACAGGAACAGGAACATGCAAATATTGCTTAGGACACGTTAAAAATTGTCAAAACAGGCAAATAAATAAATAGAAAATTACAACTATCTTCTAGTCTTTTTTGTCTTTCATTATTGTTATTACTAATTACTGTTGTTGTTGTTCTGATACATACTTTTTATTATTTTGTAACTAAGTTCTAAAGATCAATTAATTACAGTATGAATGCCTGTTAGAAGAAAGAGAACTTCCTTCACTGCAGTTGTATTTGGCCCTCCCAATATTAAATTGCTGGTTCCACAACTGATAACATATTTGGTCTTGAATCTTATGTCACTAGTGGTTTGATGTTCTTGATAAATAAACAAGTTTTTCTTTTATATAATTAGATAAGTATTTCCATATATTTGCAAAAAAAAAAAAGGATTCTAGTATCAGAGAGAGAGAGAGAGAGAGAGAGAGAGATTTTGGTAGCGGCATACCAAGGAAGCTTAAATGTGTCTTTCCATCGAGCTTGTTTTGAATTTGCAACTGTGGCATACAATTTATCCAATCTCACGATCATCTCGGAAAATGATGGCCTCACAGCAGGGTTTGTATCCCAGCATTCTTCAATCAACCTGAAGAAAATACTCATCATTTTTCAATTTAGCTTTAAGAGAAATTGTTGATATCGTCACACAAAATGTTTCATATAGGAATAGTTAGGGGAAGTATCTATCATTCAATAGTATACGAATATATACTAGATTGGCCAAACATAGAACAGTCCAGATTAGAAGATGATAGATATGGACTAAGAATTGGCTCATGTTAGTAGCAGAGTTCAAGGGTCTACATACATTTACTAAGAATGCCACAAAAGAGGCTCAACCCTTTGGGATAGTTTCTTTGATGTGGAGTGACCAAATATTTATAGCAGGGGATGAACCTCTCTCTTTAGTTCCTATCATTGTGGGATTAAAGATGTACAAGATACTAAGATTGAATACACTGAATAACAACAACAATTATCCTAACACTCCCCCTCAAAGCAGGAGCATATATATCATGTATGGGCAGCTTGGTAAATAAGAGAAAGAACATGATAAAAGCTAGTGGTTTCTTAAAGGGACTTCGTAACGAATGAAAGAAGTATAAAGCTGCTAGCCCATAACTTCATCTTAAACGAAGTGGCAATCCACCTAGATGTGTTTGGTTTTCTCGTGGAAAACCGGGTTGCTAGCAGTAAAATAACAGCTTGGTTATCACAGTGCAGACGCGATAGCTAGGTCTAACGCCAAGGTTGATCATCAATGTTCTCAACCACATCATCTCACAAATAGTATGAGTCATAGCCTTATAATCATCATCTCACTCAATATGGATGCTACTATCTATTTCTTGCTTCTCAAAGTGATGAGATTTCTATGTGCATTAAGCCAGATATAGATCTCCTATAGGTCTTTGATCCTACATAGTGGGCATCAGAATAAGACTTGATATTGAGATGTCCATCGTTAGTATAAAAGACCATTTCTAGGGGACCTTTTCCCCTATCTTAAACTCCTCAATACAGTGGCATGCATCCCAGTGACATCATTTGGGATTCTCCAGTAATTGACTAACTACACCAATAAAAAAGAAAGTATTCAATCTAGCAACAATTAGGTACATCAGCTTAACCATGAATCTTCTGTACTGAGACTTGTCTATGACATCCTTATCATCGTCAGGCCATAACAAGGGATGCTGCTCCACAGGAGTATCAACCAGTTTATCACCAAGTAACGCGGTTTCTTCTAGCAACTCCATAGCACATTTCCTTTGAGAGGACAACTCCATGTTTGTTGTGACAAGTTGCACGAATACGAACACATACAGATAAGGACACAATAGGGTTACATGCCTTGTCAGTATCTTACGATTTGATCTGCTTTTGACTCTTCGTGATCCAGATCCCTTAGATGGATCCCTTGATGTCAGTATCTTACGATTCAGATTGTGTATGTTACGATACGATCCTATTTGGACTTGTCATGATCTATATGGGTATGGACAAGAATCGTACTCGGATCACATGATCGTACGATCTAGGTCGTGGAATCAGAATCTGACCCGGATTGGACGATCCCGGCCCATGTGGATCCAACTTTTGGTTGGGACCATACTAACTTCTTTTGAAATTAAGATTTTATTTTTTTCAATTTTAAGTTTCTATATAATTTCATGTTCTACACTACATATTCTATTAGATCTAATCTTTCCATTGTGATCTTTTTCTTCTCCCAAAATTAGGATTTTGAGAAAAAAAATTCAATTCTTCCTCCTCGTTTATGTGAATCCTTTCTTTTACAGTTGTGGACTTCTACTGCTTAGGAAAGATAGAAACATGTGGTTGTAGTTCATGGAATTCTGGTTGATGTGACTTTTAAATTGTGCTCTCTTTCCTACTTGTTCTCTTTGGTTTTGGAAGATAAAATAGAAAAGTGATTTGACACGAGACTATTGCACAGTTGTGGACAAAGATTGAAAACATCTATGATGCAAAAAGTCCATTTATGTTCACCTAACAAAACTAGTGGGGATGTTGACCCTTCCACTCAAGAGTTTCCACGTGTCAAACTAGTGGTCAAAACTAGCGTGGAAGTTCACCAAACCACTCATAAAGTGGCTTTAGGTTTGATGAAAATGATACGTGACAACTCTTGAATGGAAGGGTGAACATCCCCACTAGTTTTGGTAGGTGAACAAAAATGGACTCATGATGCAAATAGTGTAACTTTTAGGTTTTTAATATTTTAGGATTCAACTAACTATAGTTTTTGAGTCAGTTGACTTTTATGCATGATATATGCTAAAGTGTACTTGCTTGTGGATTTATTTATTAATTATACATGATATCTTTTATATATGAATTTTTTATAGTGCTTGGGTAGTTTGGCTTAGTCTGAATTTGCTTCCTAATGCTTATGTCTACAGCTTGGTTTTGCTTGGGATATCTTGCAGAGAGTTTTAGAAGTTTGGCTCTGTGTGAAGCACGCTATGGATGAAGGCAGAGAATGTTGGTGAAGTTTGAAAATGGTTGGATCGAATCTGTTGGTATAAGTTGTTCAATGGATTTGGCTAAGTTATAAATGAGCTTGTATTTTTATGATGGAAAGTTATGCAAGACATATTCAAGTTGGACAAGAAGGAAGAGGCTTCATGTATTTTACTGAGTTCATCTGTTATGCAACTATGGATTTTGAAGAGAAGGCATATGTGCAAGCGGAAAGAGTTGCTACATGTGTATTTGTGGTGTGTTGATAGGCTTGCCCAACTGTGTTGATCAGAATGGAATGTGTTTCGTGAATATTTTGGGCCTTGATCGACGTGTTTAGTCAAGGAATAGACATGAAATTTGAATCAGAGTGCGCAACGAAAATTTGCATCAGAGATTGAGTAAAAAGTTTTTTCATTGACCAATTGTGTAGATGGAGGTGTATGTTCTTTTAAGTTTTGATGACGAAACTTTTTTCTGAGTGGTGTATTATGTAATGTCCCGCTCCTTGCGGTGCATTAGACAGGATGGCTTGGAGGGCTTGGTTGGACTTGGATTCATGCAAATGAATCATGTAGAGATCTTGGTATTTGAGATGGAAGTATTTTTTATAGTGGGTGGTTTTGATCCTTCTCTCATTTACCTTCACAATTAATAAAATGATGCTATTAGTCTTTGTTTCTGTATACCATGAGTCTTTTAATCTAAGTAAAAAGAACCAAGATAAAAGAGAGTAATATCATTGTTGTTAACTTTTTGCTATAGAATATAGAATACTGAAGTATTGATATAGGCTTGCATAATATAGTGTTGTGGTTAGATTACCATATGGAATATATAACTGTTGTTATGTCATCATGTGAAATATTGTACTGTTATTAACAGGCAGAATATGATAATGTGCATCAGTGATGGAATTTGTGTAGAAATATTTGGGACCATTGGGTCGCCAAAGTAGAATCCCTGGACTGGAAAGTAAATATGGTAATCCATGCACTGGAAGAATGGTACGAGATCGCTCGAGGAAGTGTGGTAGTTGAAAAAAGAATGTGTCGTATAGTTATTTCAGTTTATGTACAATCTTGTAGACAAGTTGTCTAATAACCATACAAATACGTAAATAATTTAACTATAAAACATACGCATGTATTTCGGGACCTTCGGTGAGGCTAGCTACCTACACGCGAAACAATCGTCGGCTTACCATGAATAGGCTAGGATGACTTGTGGTGCCAATAACATCATATAATTAGACTGCATAATAATGGCAATTTGTCTGCAGACTTATCTATCTGTTTGCAGGAACGAATTCATAACACATTTATATTTTATCAAGACTAACAATTATTGTTGGGACACTTATGACACATATATACTATGAATTTTAACATGGTTTGCAGGAAAGAATGATAGTGTTAGGTAAGATTCACTGTATTCATATATATATATATATATATATATATATATATATATGAAACTGTTAAACCGATGTCACATGTTTGTACTTCTGAAATGTTAACTGATCCTAGACAAAAATAGAAAGACCACATAATAATTTTATCTTCTCTCACATGATTACCGTATTGGTTTAGTTGAGTTGGCTAGAGGACACTCACCAGTGCATTTTCAATGTATTGACCCCCTCCCTAGATGCGGAGTTTGCTCGAACGTATTTAGGAGTTGGAGCTCGGATTGACAACTTGAAGATGTTCGACCGGAGATGATTTCTTCTACATATAAAAGGTGTAATGTATGAAACATCGTTGTTTATATAGTTTCTTGAGTTGTAAGCCTTATGGTATTATAGATTGTAATAATATCCAGTGTTGTAATTGAGTTGTTCTTTTGATCTCGAGTCATAATTTCGCTACAATATTATCAATAAAAAGAATCATTTTTATATATTTTGTGTCTATTCAACTTTTCTGCTTATTTTCGTTGCAATAATTTTGTTTCTGAGATGTTTTACCTAAGATTCGCAGTATCGGTATCGAAATCGGTATCGGACCATTCCTATGAAATTTTGGTATCGGTAGTATCGACAGTATTGGCGATTTCAGATGGAGTATCGAATTTTTCAGTATAGGAAAGCAAATAATTTTTAATCAATTTTTAATATTTTAGAAAATATATTTGATATATTTAAGCATAACTTTAAATATTTTCAGTGTTGTTTCTTAGTAGTTTTGAAATTGAATGAAATAGTAGTCACCCTTACCAATTGGTTTAAATACGAGAGATAAGTTTTCTTCTTTTACATGCTTTTACAACGTTACACCCTTGTTGAATTGTCTTTCCCGTTCAAATTTATTTGCCAAATTGATCGAAAAAGAGATCCCTAATGTTAGTATTAGTCAGTATCGGGTATCGGTCGGTATCGGATCGGGACATGCCAAACAGTATCAGTATTAGCCATACCGGATCGATATCGACTAATATTGCAAATTATAGTTTTATTGACCGTGATTGATCTTGCCTTGTACAAGTGCAATTTAGACTTGACGACATCACACCCAGTGACGATTGTTGATTTTACGGAGCCGGGACGTGACAGGACCTTTCACTTTAGAGAAATTGCCTTCAAGTCAAAGTCAACATAAAATGGTAAAATTTTATATTAAAACCCTTTTCTTTCCAATTACAGACCACTATGGTATTATGTGTGTGTGTGAATATTTAATAGATAAGAAAAGCACATAAAAAGTTTAGGACTTACAATAAAAATAAGATAACCTATAAGATATTAGATAAATTGAATAAAATTATTAACTTATAGTTATCTTATTCAAATAACTCTAAACAAATTACAAACATTGATTTTTATACATTAAATAAGTTATATTGTATATATCTATATATCTATATTTTATATAATCAAATAACAAAACTTAAATTTTTGGTATCTATATTGAACTAAATTATAAATAAGTTTATACTACATATATATAGTCTATTCTAAATAAAATAAATATATATTAATTTGTATCTTAAATTAAATACAATCTATATTATGAAATAAGGTATAACATGTAATCTATATTGTTAAGTAGAATTTTATATATATATATATATATATATATATATATATATATATATATAGATTAAATTAAATACAATCTATAAGTCTTGTTTTCTTGAAAATAAATAGTGGAAAGAACTTATACTTATATATTGATACATATAAAAAAAAACTATATTCGAGTCTACAAAAATCTATAAATACTTAAATATTTATGGATTAACCTATATTAAATATTTAGGCTTCTTGGATCATCTTAGACTTGAGAAATGCATGGGTTTTTCCTAGTTAGCTGTCAACTCGCACTATCCATCCATTCGAAGGCTAAGACAAGTATAGTTTTACTTTATGCTTGCCATTATTTTAAATGTTGCTACACTCTCTCTTTGTTCTTGATCCATGCTTACATGTCATTTGTCACGAGAGAGAGATTTATAGACTTGCTAGAATTCATGTTCATCTATTTCATGTTTACTTGTTTACCATGTTATTGTATCTATTATATCGTGATCATGTTTACTAGTGAGTGTGGGCGAAGGAATATCGTTAGCATGCATGTGGTCTATGAATCAAATCATTCATTTTATTGTCTAATCATGAAAAATAGCAATCATGTACCTCACGCATTGATTGTCGTATATCCCATAGTCGTCCACATGCGGAAAGTCGATATTCTAAAGACACTATACACGAACTGTTATTTCTTGATCTTTCCACGCTAGATTTCCATATTGTCATTGTTATTCCTATTGCTATAGATCATGCTTCTCCTATCCTACCTTACTATGGCCATGATATTATTATATAGTTTTTTTTTCATGTTCGTGTTAGTAGTTACATCATAATGCGTAGCCGTACTATATTATTGTGTTTTGCTCCAATTCTGACTGGATATGTTGACAATTTTAGGCAACTGGCTACCTTACACTATGGATCATTTGGTAGAAATATGGATGCTCCGATCATAGGTAGTTTAGTTAGTTTTTTGAATTCAAATGTTTAGCGGATTTGTTTCCGAATTTAATTTTGGTGTAATATTGGATTTTGTAAATTTGTTATTGTTGTGAATGAGCAAAGGGTAGTGTTGTGATCAAATACTTAATATATGTGATGAAGTTTGTAATTGAGATCTAGACAGGGTAATACCGCCGATGATGTGGTGTAGTCTGGACTTGACCAAGTACTCATATCCCAAAAAGCAGAAGCGGGTCATGACAAAGATAGTTACCTACATTAAACGAAATACAAACACAAACACGGAACTGATAGAACACCATTTTCCTGTCTCCATGCAACATAAACCACACCTATAAAGTAGTAGCAAGGTTGTTCAAAATCTTTCGTAACAAAGTGTTCTTTTAATATTCCTTGGTCTTGTTGATGCCCTGTCATATTGAAATACCATCCATATGGACCATCAAGATGATGACCCTAAACTCCCTAAACTCATTGACAAAGACGGACTAATCTGTATGACTATACCGAAATCCTACTATTGTTATCACATGGTTAGGTTTAGGGTTAGGGTAGGGTTTGGTTCGGGGATTGAACTTAGGATTAGGATAGGATTCAAAAATGGAGGCTAGGGTAAGATAGGATTTTGGGGATGGCGGGAAGGTTTTACTTTGATAATGTAGAGAGCTAGGTCCAAGATGAACTAAAGGTTTGATACCACGGTGAGAAGGAGGCTCAACTCGATGGAATAGTTTAATTGATGTGGAGTACATATTTATAGGAGGGAATCTCAGAAATCCATTGTGCAACTAAAAGAAAGAGAAGCCAAGTTTGGACATGCTAGACTAACAATACTAACTATTCTAAAAAAGAACTTGGCTTTCAAGTGCCTTTACTAACTAGGTTAATACTAAATTACACGTTAAATGTCTGATGCACCAAGTTTACATCGTAGACAAGTAAACTCCTTATTTTCAAAAAACAACATCAACACAATGGTTCTAGATGTCTGCTAACATGTCCACCGATATGGGAGTTTCATAGGTAAAAGGACAGATTTTGCAAAATGTCATTTATTTCACTTTACAATATATAGACCAACATAACAGGCCCAACCCAATATATTGGCCACTATTCTTCACTTAAGGGAAGGGTTTTAACTGTAAATTTAGTTACTCTTAAAGTCGACTCTAAAATTACTTAACTCTTAAATTGTTGGTATATTTTAAACTTTAGATTTGGGTAAATTTAGAGTTATGCATAATATCTTATTAAATTATGGATTAAGTCCTATAAATTGATGGTCTATCCCAGTGTATTGCAAGCAAACAGTCAAAAAACGTTCTAAGCAAAAAATACTCAAAATTTATGGAGATTTTGTGACTACTTTCTCTTATATTATATTATGTTAAAGTTACGAGGGTTTATGCAGTTTTACCGTTAGATTAACAATATTGATATATGATAGTAGGTGGTTTCTAGGTCATACCAAACAACCAAATTAAACTGTTATTCTATTTAGGTTGGATATGAACTATTATGATCAATTAGGATCCTTAAGAACATAACTATTGATAGATTAGAGATTTGATTCTTACATTGAATAAAAAAGGAAGAAGAATGTTTATGCCGAGGTGAATGTGATACAAGTAAATAAGATCAGAGTGCACTTTCATATATAAGGAGAGAAGCAAAAATAGGATCTTTCATCTACTTTCTTATTCCTCTTCCTTTCCTTTGTAGGAAAGAAGAGGTCCTTTAGCTTATAAGTGGTGAGATTACCTTGATCAATGTTAGTTAACTAATGTCCCCAAAAGCTCGAGATGGTAGGAACGGACCAACATTACATATTATAGTTCTTAACATCCCCCTCTGGTCACGTGTTGGCCGGTACTGCACGTGGATGAGCCTAGAGGTGCACTTGGGCTAAAGCCAAATGTAAGGAGGATCACATGTGGAAAATTAGGTGTATAAACCAATTTAATTGGTGGATGAGGGGATTTGAACCCAAGACCTTTCGTCTGATAGATCTGATACCATGTTTGTTAACCAATGTTCCCAAAATCTCGAATTGATAGGAACATGCCAACATTACAAATTATAGCTCTTAATAATAAGATAGGGCAGGGAGCTAAAACTTTGTAAACAATGCCTATATCGAATCTAAACAATGTCAGAATTCCTCACTGCTATTTCTCAATAGTTTTTTTATTTGCTAATAAGATCATTTAAACAAAAGATTAAAATTAAGGCTTCCCATGTCGCAACCGACAATTTGGAACATATATCCAATTCAAAACACACAGTCCAGAGCATATATCCAAACCAAATATTACTATGAATCAGCTCTTCTTTCAGTCTACAAAAATTGCATGCATATACGAGATGTAAAATACACAACTTGTGAGCAAGTTGCATCGTTTTGGCAAACCAAATGAAAAACTACCTTCAGCATTTGGCCTTTGAACCCTCTCCTAGAAATAAGATCAGAGAAAAGAAAACTTACTCCTTAAGATCAGGAAGAATACTTTTTGTTTGTTTTCTTAATGGTGGTCGCAATCCTTCTAAGCAAATCATTTTGATAGTGTCTTCAGGGGGCTTTGGGTGGAAAGCTGGAGTACCTTCAATCATCTGCACCCACAAAATGTAGCAGAAGAAGAGATTAAACAAAAGGCAATTTCTAGTCAATTAGTCAAAATTAAGGATCATCTGGTCAAAAATATTTCTAGCAATATCTTTTAGGCCTTGGAAACTTAAATCATACTAATAAAAGGTTACCCCAATATAGCTTGTAGACATTTGGATCTACTTTGACTAATATTAGTTTATTTATTTATATATATATCTTGATTTCTTATTACAAATAATTCACTATCAATATTCTTGATTTCTTATTACAAATAATTCATTATCAATATTAGAAGTCTTGTCCATTAACATAAATAGGTTATCATTAACAATGTAAATTGCATCTATGATGTTATGAAGCAAAGAAGCAATTGAATTTAAATTAACAGATTCTTTAGGTATATGATAAACTTGATCATATTTGTTTTTATCCTTAATTCCTTCTTTAGGAAAAATTGATCTTCAAGAGTATTGCATGATTTTATGAGATTTCTGAAAGGCTAGAACTTAATCCAAATTTTGTAGTTTTTTTTCCTCTTTAATTGCTTTCTTTATCAGATATTTCTTTCTTATTTTTCTTCACGATTATTAAAATGTATTGCATATAATTTTAACTAAAACTATCTGACATGTGACCATAAGTTCGCCGGTCTGTTATTCCATCCCATGTTATGCAAGAGCCACCATAATTTTCTGAGTGGGTCAAGCATTCTTACTTTTAACCACCCCCAAATAAAGTCATTTCAAAGAACGAGGGCACAACCTTATTTGCATAATAAAATTGTCCAGCATTTTTAAAAGAGTTAATTTCCAAAATGATGTCTGTGGAATGTCATGGTCGCCATTTTTGTGATCGAACTTTTTTTTGGTTAATTTGGTATCTACACTTTAAATTTTGGTTTAAAGAGTGCATGTACTAGTTTTCGTTGGTATTTTGGATGAAAATCGTTAAAAATTGACATGTGATTGTCACGTCTTATTTTTAAGATTATTTTTGTCATGGCCAACCGATACATCGGCTATAATTGGTTGTAGAGCGGTCATTTCGTACTCGACAAAAGCTATTTGTTTATGTTGAATTTCTTCAAATACCAATATTCTTAGTCGAAAAACAAAAACATGACAAAATAACTATAAAAAATAAGACACATGTCCATTTTTATCGATTTTCATCCAAAAATACCTAAGGAATATAGTTCAGACACTCTTTAGACCAAAATACAAAGCTTAGGTATCAAATTAACCAAAAAAAAAAAAAAAAATCGGTCACCAAAACGGCAACCACTACATTCTTCAGGCACCATTTGGATAATTAACTCTTTTTAAAATTAATAATAATTAAAGAAAATAAAAATTACATTGTTATATGAAAATCAATAACAAAAAACTGCATCACGAAGACTACGTTCTAGTGGAGAGTTTAACTAGAATCCGTAGTAGCTAAATTGTAAAGACAATAGTATGCTAAGTATGATAATGCTTACATAATGTTGCCAAGGCTCGGATACCAATTTTACAAGGAAGCTGAAGTGAGAATAAACTAAGAAATAAGAGCAAGAACAACAATAACAATGCCATGAAGTAGAAAAAATGGCAAGCTATCCATTTTGCAATCTTGAAGTCTGTGACTACAACTAAATGCTGGCTTGTGCACATCTTCAATATGTATGCTATTTTTTTTTGTATAATCTCCAACTAATAGGTAATGATATTTACACCTTACATTCTTTTTTTATTCAGAAGAAGCCTTCTCGGACACAGATCACATATCACAGGTGATGACCATATCATGGGTAGAATCCACTGTGAGTGTGAGAGCATTTTGTCCAATCTTTAGCAGGTATACTTGTACAAGAATTTCTCTCTCATTCTTCTTTCCTTGTGCATTTCCCAACAAGTTTTATATCATTCAATGCAATACTGCACCAAAGAATCATTGCCAAATAGTGAATGTAATGCATTAGCAATCTAGGAACTATTATCTAACCTTTCAGTCTGAAACCAAGGGATCCTAATGCCTGAAACAAAAGTTTGTTTGAACTTGGAGATGTATACCAGGAGATCAGCCATTCTAATGTCAGGCAAAATGCACAAAATTTCGCATCAAGAAGATATTTTTCAGCAATAGCCCATAGTTTGTGTAACCATATCACCGGAATTTGTATTTTTCATCCTAGGATGGACCAAGTACTTTCAAGGTATTACCTACTATTTCATTTGTTGTTTAGAGTAGAACAATGCCCTGAGATAAGATAAGAATCCCTTGTGGCCTGCAACCACCTAAATTGTAAACACTCAAGGTAATTTCATTTGCCTCATTCTGTATTGACATCCCATGTCCATCTGTATGACCCGAGACTTCTTACAATTACACAAGTTTTCTGCCTATGTGACCAGTTACCTTCATATACAATGCATGTTTTCTTCTTCCTTGCCTCTAGTAATTCCCTTTTGTTTCAACTTGTCTTTAATGTAGATCTTTCAAACTACACATGATTCTTTCTCGAATCTTGCGTATCGGTGATAATTATTATACCGTTTATTAATTCTAAAATAGGTACTTGATCCTTTTCATACTTAGGAAATGTGAGGGCATGCGAAGCTTAGGTTAGAAAGTCATCAAATAGTATGCCAAGTAACAGAGAGGTGCTTTTAGAAAAAGAACAGATATAGATTTAATCTTAAGAAGAGGAGGAAATGGTTTTTCCCCCAATATATCAACTCGAGAGATGGAGGATGCTGAAACTTAAATGCTTGTGGAATGTTCCCAGGTTGACCCATCAACTTGTTTACTTACTGCTATGACAATAGGTGGTAACAAACAATTGCCGTTGACTTGATAAATAGAGAGGTGTTGGAATTTTTTTGTGGAATGAATAATTGGATGATTTCATTGATGAGTGAGTACATAGTTATAGGAAAGAGTCGGCCTCTCATTATTGGATCTACCTGATGTGGGACTAAAGCCAAAGACTAATACTTAACACCCTCCCCTCAAGCTGGAGCATAGATGTCAGTCATGCCCAGCCTGTTACAAAGAAAATGAACACGAGGACCTAAAAAAGACTTCGTAAAAATATCTGTTATATGATCTCCGGTTCTCACATGGTGAAATGTTATCACCCCCTTTTGGTATTCATCACGGACGAAGTGGACGTCGATCTCAATGTGTTTCGATCTCAATGGAATACAAGATTGGTAGCAATGTGGATGGTTGACTGGTTATCACACCACATATATGCTGCTTCTAATTCTGCTTCTTCTTCCAATTCCTTTAGTAGATGTTGCAAATATAACACATTTGTTGTGCCATGAGCAATGGCTCGGTATTTCTCTTCTGAACTCGATCGTGAGACCACACTATGTTTCTTGTTCTTCCACAACACTAACTTTTGGCCAGATCTGGAAGACTCGCACCCCAGTCAGCATCTGTAAAACACTCAAGACGAGTATGTCCCTAATTCTCCATACGAATTTTTTTTTCCGGATTCTGAGCTACATAGCACAAGACCCTGAGAACTGTCTGCCAATACGGAACTCGTGGAGAAGCCATAAATCTACTCACCACATTTACAGCAAAGAAAATGTCCGAGCAAGTCATAACCGCCAAGTAATTGAGTTTTTCAACCAACCGATGATATTGATCAGGATTTGTCATCAATATCCCCTTATCGGGAAGTAATTTTATCCATGAATTCATGGGTGAGGTTGCTCCCTTAGTTTGCATCATTCCTACTTCAGTTCATAGTTTAAAGTATCGGCCGATACCGATCCGATACGGCCGATACCGATACAGTTTGACATGTCCCGATCCGATACCGACCGATACCCGATACTGACCGATACCGACATTAGAGGTCTCTTTTTCAGTCAATTTGGCAAAAAAAATTGAATTAAAAAGATAAATTAGAAAGGTTGTAAAAGCATAGTAAGGTTGTAAAAACATATAAAAGAGGAAAATTTATCTATCGCATATAAATCAATCGACAATGATGACTACTATTTCATTCAATATCAAAAATACTAAGAAACAATACTGAAAATACTTTAAATTATGCATAAATGTATAAAATATATTCTCTAAAATGTTAATAATTTACTAATAGTTGTTTGCTTTCCGATACCAAAAAATCCGATACTCCGATCCGAAACCGCCGATACTACCGATACCGCCGATCCCGATACTCATAGGAATGGTCCGATACCGATTCCGATACCGATTCTTTGAACCTTGCTTCAGTTACTATATCAAGAATATACATCCTCTGAGACAATACAATGTCTTGCTCGCCTCTTTGACTTCGATGCCCAAGTACTTCAATGCTCCCATATTTTTGGTTTGAAACTGTACGCCTAGAAATTTTCTCAGCTCGACAGTACCTTGACTGTCATCTCCCGTAATCACGAGTCATCAACATAGACCCCAAGTAGTATCCGTCTGGCTGATGTCCATCGGTAAAATATTGAATGATAATTTTTCGATTGGCACATACCAAATTGATTAACTACATGTGAAAATCGACCAAACCAAGCACGAGGTGCTTGTTTGAGGCCATAGAGTGCCTTGGGCAGATGACACACTTTACCCTCCATTGCAACGAACCCAGGAGAGAGTCAGCCTCTCATTATTTATAGGAGATAATAATTGGATGATTTCATTAATGAGTGAGTACATATTTATAGGAGACCCGATGTTAGGACTAAAGCCAAAGACTAATACCTAACAATCTTAAATTAATGTGAATGAGTAGCTAATCTCAGCTAATCATGGCATGTTCAACTATAGCTGATCTAGCTTGTACAGTCAACCATTCATAACTCATCGGTTCAAACAATTTATCTGATTTTGCTATCAGAAGCAGCCTCCAGAAGATTTCACCAGATAAGGAGATCTTATTTCAAAACATAGCATGCCCACAAGCAATACTGCCCATAACAACGCCGGAGATAAAGAGAGTAGCAGCATAGCATGTGTGTGAGAGAGGTGAAGATAAACTTCCAGATAAGAGAGAGAGAGAGAGAGAGAGAGAGAGGGAGAGAGAGGGGGGGTGGGGGGGGGGGAGAGAACAGCATATAATCAATTTTATACAAACTTTTATCCTATGTTAATTTTGAAGTAACAATCATATGTCAAGCTTTTACTTTTTCATGGTGTGAAATTAAGATTTTAGTTGAATACGACTATACAAGTGAATAAATCAGAATCCAACAATTGCTAAGTAACATGAAAGGCTGTTGCTTAGGTTACCTCATATAGAATGAGACCAAAAGAGAAGGAATCAACACTTCTGTCGAAAATTTCATTTTTGTACACTTCAGGTGCAATATATAAACCTGGAACGAGCAATAAAATATTAATACTGAATCCCACGAGCATGATGTGTTTTAATAACTGAATCATGACATATCATGATGCAAACATACAGATAGGAAAGAAAAAAATAGTACAGAGGTCTTCACCAGAGGCTCAAAGCACATAAAATTATTTAATCATGTACGAAGATGGGATGCACGGTTAAAGTTGATTAGGCATTTTATTGTCACTAAAGGTCTGAAATCACATCTTAGGGAGAGAAAAGAAAGTTCCACGTGTCTAAAGGAACACACAGTACCTTAATTAAGATGTTAATTTTCCAGTGGACATTAATATTTAGGGAACATTTTAAATATCCTAGGGAATCAACCACATCTTTAAATAGTCTAAAACAGCCCAAAAGAATATAGGATTTGTCGAAAATTCACATAAAAAGTTTCAAGTATTTGCAAAAGAATGGAAGAACAAGTCCATTTGTTGCAAATCTAATTATAGTACCATGTAACTAATGGTCTCAGAAACTGCATACAAGTTGTAGCTTTCTTCAAACTTGACCTTTCAAGAGTATACGCTAAAGATTATTGGTGTGTTTCTACCGTGATCATCATTCCTAAGGATTAAACTAAAGCATAATTATGGATGAGAAAATGGGTAGTCAGGAACTTGGCACCAGGATAGGTGGTTGATTTCAGGCTGACATGCAGTCATTAAAACTCTAAAACTCTGTTCTTCGATGACACAAAGTAGAGAAAGAGTGATGATTCCTTTTGTCTGACAACAGATTGAAAGATAAAAAATAGTATATTAGTGGAGCACATTAGAGGTGGTACCAAGGATAAAATGATATTTGTTGGTGGATTCCCCTACAAAAAGAAAAAATTGAAGATATTCAAGATGAAGTATGAATAGAGCAAGAAAAGGGAACTTGTAGGTAAATAATTACAAAAAATAGATACTAGTTAACCCCCCTTTTTTTGTTCATTCATTTTGTTTTTTTCCTTTAATTAACTCGAAGTTCTTTCTTGAAATAATTCCGCCTTCCTTAAAATATCATGAGAAAAATCATCTTTAAGCTGTTTGGACATGTTCAAGGGGTATGCCTCTTGCCTGCTTTCAAAAGTTATGCCAAAATTGAACTAGCTTTTCACAAAAAAATTATAAGATAAACAAACAGCTTTTGGAACTTCAAAAAAAAAAAAAAAAAGCAGGAGCAACCATGATAAGCAATCCCAAACCCAATCATTGTATTGGCTGATATTGGAGAAGAAATAGTCCCTATGAGGCAGACAGGAATAAAAATATTCAAATACAGGACCCCAATATTTATCTATAAAGGCTTTTTTTGTTGATTTAGGCTTGTTGACATAGTTTAATCCTTATAGGTTCTTGATGTTGTAGCTGAATAATTTGTACAAGTAGTTGATGTAATGGTTTAATTCTTATTAGTAACTTGATGCCAAAGTTTGTTAAGTATAAGAAAAATAGTTTTGATTAGACGTTTGGAGTTTATGGGTTGTCACTCACAGGATAATTATTACTGACTTAAGACATGTAAGTATGCCCCCTAGACATCTTATTGCCTAGATTAACGCTTTAAAGCCTGATAAGCTGCACTAGCACGTAAGTGACTTCTAAGAAGTTCACATGCTAGCCGCTCTGCTTAACTTGCCCATTTTCCAAACATTGTTGACAATAGTAAACAGCTTGTAGATCATCTTCCTGAGACGCATACAATAAGGAAAAGAAAACAACCTTGAACCTCTCCCAGAACACTACAAGTGATCAGCTCCAAAGTCGAGCAATCATGTTTGTCTGGTCTTAGTTAAAATGTCAAAGAGTAGATAAATTCAATCAGAACCTACCCATTGTAAGTCCACAATATGTAAATCAAACAAAAAAAAAATCAAAATAATACAACAAAAATGCATTTACATATGAGTCCTACCTTCCACGATTAAGACGTTAATGTAACTCAACTAACTTGTAAATTATGAAGAACATAGAATGTGATCAAAATTATTGGTTGAATTTGAACTCTCTCTTCGGGACAGCATGCACTATTCGCAAGTTCCAAATTACAATTCCTCTAACATTGAGTTCCTTGAGAAATAAATGGACGTAATGTAGTGTATGAAGAATTCAAGTTTCTTACAACGTAAAGAAAAATTGTGGTAAAAGAAGGTATATGATTATGGTCCACACAACAATATAACTTACTTCTATTGTTGGCGTGATCTTCCGGATGAGCCAATTTTACTTTGCTTTGTGATACATATGACAGCTTTATCAATCCAAAGCCAGCAACTTTCAACTGGCCACCATCATCCAGCAAGATATTTCTGGCACCTTACCAAAAGACCAAACATCAAAATACAGTACATAAACAAATGAAAACAAATAATCCAAATAAAATCGCTTTTTTTTAGTAAGCTAGATTGAGACATTCTTATCTTACTTCGGCTTTAGATCGCAATGGATAATTGAGTCTGGTTTGCACTCATGAAGATAATTCATGCCCCTACATACAAAGACAAGGGAAATATGCTGTTAGAAAATTCAGGGATGCATAATTCACTCACAAATAGACTATAGGATAGGTTTTTCCGAATCCTATATAACAATTGTAAATAATGGTATGCAATTAATTGGGTTGCTTCTTGGCAAGTGGGAGGAGGTTCAAAGTCAACCACCCTCTCCGTCCTCTTTAGTTGCATGAGCTTGAACTTAATGACCAAATAAGTAGGGTTACCTACTCGCCAACTGTCCAAGATTTTATGGAAAAACCCTCTATCACTCATAGCTACCTTGTCTACAGATTTGGCACCAGCATTGAGGATTAATGTCAAGGTTGAAAACCAGTCATAAAATAAGTTGGTCTTGTCATGGAGCTATCTCGTGCTCCCTACTTCCTAGCTGCCCCATTATGATGGGAGATTACTTGGATGATGATGATGATAATGATGAGGCCTTCTAGTTGCAAAAATACACTAAAAAGAACAAGCATGAATTATCGCCTACTGTCCTAGGTCTTATGGAAAAACCCTCTCTCGCTTAATAGCTACCTCGTCTACATATTTGGCACCAGCATTGAGGATTAATGCCAAGGTTGAGAACCAGTCATAAAATATGTCGGTATTGTCGTGGAGCTATCTCGTGCTCCCTACTCCCTAGCTGCCCCCATTCTGATGGGAGATGACTTGGACGATGATAATGATGATGGTGGCTTTGAGACCTTCCAGTTGGGAAAATACACTAAAACAAAAAGCATGAATCATCATATGTGCATCAAATGTAAGGGAACATATTGTAGAAAATTTTGAGAAATCTATTTGTAGGCATCATAAGCTAGAAACAACAACAAAGCCTTCATCTCAAACTTTTGTATTCGGATTGGCTATCAAACTATAAGTCCAGAAAACAACAGTAGACCAATTCATAAATGCTTAACTTGGCTTACATCTAGATCGAACTTACAGCATTTGACAGAAGAAACAAGTTCCTTAAACATAAACAAAACTGCTGTTCTTCACTTTTCTCAGCATGACTAGTTTCAGATAATATAAATGACACATAGCAGAAGTTCTTTTATTTTCAACTGTACAAAAGCAGAGTACATACCTGGCAATATCAAGGGCAAATCTAAGTGCCTTATGAATCTGCAAACGTCCTTTTCTCTGAAGATAGAGCCCCAAATCACCCTGCATCTCATGGAAAATGGAAAAATCCTATAAGTTAAAAACCAACATGTTAAGCATTAATCTGGCAGAAAATTAAGGATTCAAATAACTGACATATAAACACTGATTACAGATAACCCAAAATGCCTTGACAAAGGCTAATTGAGACAACTATTTGTTCACGTTTGTAAGATAAAGTATCTTACTTTTGGATGGTACTCCGAAATAATCATCATGGGTATATTTTGGGTGACAGCTCCCACAAACTGTACGACATTTGGATGGCGAACCTTTTGTAATAGAGTCAGCTCTTGCTTGAAAGAATTTCTGTAAAGGAAAGGCGTAGAAATGAAGAAAATATTGTGTACAAGGAAAACAATTATAGAAAGTACAGATAATCTTTTGAGTGCATTTGAGAAATGTAGTTCCACAAAGCGTAGATGGCGTGGGAATGAAAATTTAAAATGAAGTTATTAGCTTGCCAGTTTAAACCAAAGACTTAAGCTATGAAAATGAACTGAAGTGTATAAAGTGAAACTAACACACCCCTTCACATCTGGCAGAACATATACCTACAAAAGAATTGAATGGCAGCAACAAAAATATGACAAATCGAGGTTAGAGGCCATGCCTTATAAAATCTATGCTCCAGAGCCACAATAAACCACCACTTTGATACAAAATCAAAACTACTTTGATATAGCCAACAATGTACATCAACCTGAACCTAAATTAAATAAAGAAGGAATGGGCGAAGGCACTTCAATTATGGAGCAAAATTATAGACCAAGAATATCCAGCCCAAAAAATTTGGGATAAAGGCTTTTACTTTGTTGTATTTTTGTAGGGTAGGAGTTTTCAAGGAACCAAGAATTGGAGAAGCTCGGCAAATTTTACGGAATGCACTTCAAGAGATGGAAGAGAAATATGTACTTCTTGGTGGCACTAAGGTAGTAAACATCCTGAAGGGAGAAAAGCAAGAAGAGGTAACTGTAGCGGATATGAATGTGTTGCTTCATTTACAAACGATAAAGGCTATATGCGAGATTTCAATACATGCTCAGTCTAGGACCTTTTACAAAGGAATAAAAGTACTTGATGCTTAATCGATTATGTGATACACTGCTAGCTTTTCCAAAAATATTAAATAAAAAAAAAGGTAAAAAAAAAATACATAGAAGAAAAAAATAGAAAAGAATTACAGCAGCTTCAAATTTATAGGATATCAATGACACATTTGCAGGTCTATGAGCCTCTACAGTTCAAATTAACATATAGGAAAGATTGGACAAGTACAACATTGAATATGCACAAGAACTCTAGTTTGGTAAGCTTGATAAATTCAACAAGGTTTTCAAGATATCTGTGATTTATACTATTCTTTGTGAATTAACCATTATTAAGTTAAATGGTTGAGGACATCAAACTGATGTCCAGTAGAGTCTAAAGGACCGACTGAACACAGCATGGGAAACTCCAAGGTCAGAAAATTCGCTATATGTGTCATTCAGAATAGATGCTTTTACTAAGCCATCACTCTTCGAAAAATAGACCCCAGAAAAATGTTTGAATTCCTAGAAAATATGAAAGAGATCCAGCCCTCTTTTGCACTTTATGAGATCATGAGGAACCACTAATACCATCCTATATACCTTTATTTGACTATATTTAATTATTAAATGGCTTACCGAATCATAATTGCTTGTTTGACTAAAAACACTCAAATGTCCTTTACAGAACACTTACCTGAAATAGTTCCAAACAAGTCATTGTCATCGTCGTCCAAGCCTCCTCCATCCGTATGGAGTTGGCTATGGAACATAAGAAAAGTCCATAAAGATTTGATAAAGTTTTTATGATCGGTTGTCGACCTGACGTCAACCCTCTAAGTTGGTGCTAAATTCCTAGTCAAGATTTCTATGAGCATGAGAGGACCATACCATAAAACCTAGATGACCAGTTGGTGGGTAGTAGACCTACCTTTTGGCTATGCAGTTTAAGCTCATGCAACCACGGAGCATCCTCCAAGTTCCCCTAGACTATAAAGAGTCTAGACGAAGAGGTACAATGATACAAATTGCTATTGGAAATTGCATTCATCTCCATGACACATTAAGACAGAGAACAGAATGGCATTCCCAAATGAAAAAGTTCCAAACAAGTGATTACATTTAATCTCAGGGATATTTTAAGTTTTTAACTTATACAGATGACGCCAAAATTGTGGGATAAAGGTTTGATGTTGTTGTTGTTAGATATTTTAATCTATGTTATTCAAGTTGACTTCCAAGGAAGATGATTCTAACAAATTGCAAATAGAGGTTGCCTTGTACCACATCTCTATATAATATGTTAAGCATTTTTATAACAAACAATCAAAAAATCACTTGATTTCGGTTTTATTTTAAAATGATTAAATGACTGCCAAAGTCCAAGGGAAAAGGAGTAAGACTACATAAGCTCAATTGGACTAATATGCAGAACTAGAATATATTGTAAAAAAGAAAGAGTAAGCAAGTACATGCTATCAGGATCTGAATATCTATCTTTGTCCAGTACTTTCAGAGAAACCTTTGTCCCGTTCCACTTGGCCACTTGATATGTGCCCTGTTAATAGTATACAGAGAAGATAGATGTTACCAAGATTTTACATAAATCCATACTCCTATATTGTTCAGAATAAACTACTGTAAAAACCGTGTCATTCATTATTTCATCTATAAAAAAAACAGTTGATCATAACAACGTACAATTCTTTTACCCAGATCTTCAGGGTTGGCTACAAAAATCCTCTGCTTGAATTCGAGTTATTTAGGGGTACCCCCTTCAGAACCTAGTATCTAATGCATTCTCTTTTACTGCCCGATCTGTGTCCTTTAGGTCTACTCACAGTCTAACAGCTTATTCAATTAAGATTCTATCAGACTATCACTTCTAACTGGGCAAAATTTAGCCTTTGTTGGACATAATTAAGCCAAATGAAATGGTTTTTGAACATCTTATCCTTGACAGCCACCTTCAACTTTGCATAGAGACAAGCATTTTTTAATTCCCCATTTCATGGTAATGTGGCTCATCAAGTTCACAAAATCTTGGAATGCTATCACGAGACACTCCCAACCTGCAAGAAAGGTTGATATGGCGTCGTTGGGACCATAAGTGAAAGTATTAAAACTTCTCTCTTCATTTCTTTGGGACACAGCATAAACTAATGAATCTGTTCTCACACATAGCTTCAGGGAACTGTCCAACTTAGGATATGTTTGACGACATATGCATGCAGACAGATGTTTAGCAACATAAATACTACTTCTGAGGTTGAAAATTTGCTGTATATACAAAGCCAAATTTCAGCGTAATAATAATGGAAAGTTACATTATCGTCAGAAGTAATCACAAAAAAGTAAACTTTTTTATAGCGACATTCAGAAAGTGATCATGAATTGTCACTGATAGCATAACAAACTAATTTATCAAATTATGGTGGTGAAAGAATTGAGCATGCCTTAAAGATGTCCTCGCCTCTACGGAACTGAAGCTCCCCAGGGTTCACCTCGTACTCCGGCACATCCCGGGGATTTGAAACAGTCATAGGAGTCTTTCTTGTTTTCTGAAGAAAACAAAAGGTATCAAAAAGTTCTTTCCCCTTAGGTTGAAAGCGAAAGAGCAGGTTCACATACCGTAATTTTAGCTCCCCGTGCTTTCAATATGTTGTACACTTGAATATTTCCATAGTACTTAGCATCAGCAGCCGGCTGCATTTTTCGTATAAGATCAATATCAAAATCAGTCAAAATAAATAAATAAACAATTGGAGAAGAAGAGAATGAACGGATTGCTTTGTTGAAATCTCTGCCATGATGGATATATATTTAAAAGTATTCTAACACACCTACACAAGTCAAATACCCTTACAGTGGGTAGAGACTTTTCAGTGTGTTGAGATTTACACCTTCAACCATAAAAGTATGTCACCAACCATCCATGAAGAGGGTTCCACCAAATCATAGCCCGCGTACGCGCAAACTGCCAACCAGGTTTGCAGGTGCATAGGTTGGTGAACTTGGCGTAGGAGGACGACTGGCATTCGACTCTGCGCCACATTTTGCTTGTGGCTGAAAAATCCAGCTTTCAGGATTCATGATGGAAAACGGAGCAATCTACCAGCAGTTGACTGTTTACTGCCTGACAGTCAACCCTATGACACATTTTGAAAATGGCAGATTGGAGGGGTTCGTGTGGGTGCCGGTCCAGACTCCAGTCACCTGATAAGTCAACTATGCACAGAATATGTACTTTGTATATTATCCTGTCTTTTGTGGAGGATATAGAAGGGATCTTAGGGTTTCTTGTACATAAATGAGGATATCTTCAGCAGCCACTAAATAGGAGAATAGCAAGGGAGATATTGGATTCTTTTGCTTCCCAAGAAAGAGATTGGGTTAGAGTCATATGATCGGCTAATTCTTAACACGAAATGCAGGAAATCATCAAGGTGATCAAGGTGAGTGATTGTATTATTGTGAAAGAGCCTTTGGGGTCTTGTTCTTGGCTGTCTTCTTCACGGTTGTACTCTCTATTGGTAGTTGGAGACATTGGATCTTTTGATAGGGGATCCATGGGCATTGCAATCATATTGATCATACTCAAAGATTAATTGGACTGTCCAGTTGTTGTTTTTCATATCAAAGGTGGGTTTCTATGTATATTTTGGTGTTTACAATTGTAATTTGCTTTGTGCTTGGCTATTATTATTTCCTTATTTATTTCTTGCCAAAATCGGATTGGGGAAATTGAGAATAGGGTTGCTACTGCCAGAAAGCCGGATCAATGTCCTAATCTAGGAAACAATAGAACAAGTCACAACTCGCATGGCCACACTTACAGGGAGTAACCAGATGATTGGAAGCCAAAGATCAAATATCTTGATTTGGAAGTCAATAGATGGAAAATCTCTTATTCTGCTAAGATATACATAAGCCTTCAAAGGATTGTCACATAAATGATGATGGAAGAAGCTTAAACAAAAGGCTATTGGATTTATTCACCAATTGTTGCATAACTTTGTGATCCGTCATGTCTCTGCCGAGTGCTTAGCTGGTATTTGTGACACCGAGAAGTTTCTGGAGTAACGTTTTTGGTTGCTTCATAACATTTGGGAGTTACAAGTTGTTGTATCTTCATTTCTTGATGTTACAAGTTGGTGTCATGACCTTCATTTGAATTAATATTGAATAATGGAATGCATTGCTTTGCATTCATTTTAGGACGATGAAGAACTTATGTAACCTTCACTTCAATCAATCATGTGCATGCATCTTCCTTTATATTATGTAACCATGAGTATGTAAGAAAAGGAAATAAATGGTGAAAATGAAACCTTATAGAGATGGAATTCTTCTCTTTTGATCTTCCTTTAAGTAGATTCCTTTAGGTAGACCCAATTATCATTGTTCTTTCTACTCATCTTCAACATTTCTCCTACGTCTCCTACGATCCGGTGTTACGTGGTATCGGAGCTTTGGTGCCATTGTCAATCGTCGCCGACATCAAGTCAATGCTAACCATCCCATGGCTCGGGAGCATGACTTAAGGGACATAGAAATGGACGAATTAAGAAGACAAGTGCAACAATTCCAAGAGCGTTTGGAGCACATGGAGACTTTGCAACATGACAATGTCGTCATGTCTCGGTGCATGAAGCTTCAGATCATGTCGGGGAAGACATTAACCCCTTCCACCGTGCTTTAGCATCGAATGATGAAGAGGCAATTCCTCGTCCTCGAAGGGATTATGGAGGCCGAAGAAATGTGGATCTAAGAGTCGACATACCAAACCTTGAAGGTCACATCAAACCCAATTAGCTCATAGATTGGCCCAACACCATTGAGCAAGCCTTTGAATACAAAGAAGTACTTGAAAATCGTGAGATCAAGATCATCGCCATCAAGCTTAAGAAGCATGCCTCAGTTTGGTGGGAGCAACTCAAACTTCAGGAGTTCGTGAAGGGGATCCAAAGATTAGATCATGGAAGAAAATGAAGAAAGAACTCAAGAAGAAGTTCTTATCTGAGAATTATTTGCAAGATACCTTCCTCAAGCTCTATTATTTCTCTTAAGAACATCGCTTCGTCGAGGAGTACACGGAAGAGTTTGATTATCTCATGATGTGTTGTTGTGTAGCCGAACTGGAGGAACAAACTATTGTCCGCTATCTTGGTGGACTTCTTAAGAAGATTTTTGATATTGTGCAACTTCAACCTTATTACACATATCATGATATTTTCATGTTAGTGACAAAGGTAGATTGGCAACTCAAGTCAAAAGGAGGATCGTAAACTGACAAATACTTCAAATATTCGATTTCAAAGCCATGGAAAGAGTTACAACCAAGGAAGTTCTTCTTAATCCTCAAAACCTACAACTTGGAAGTCATCTTCTATTAATTCTTCTACTTCCAAAGTTGTGAAGGCAGCTAGTTCAAGTCATCCCCCATTCAATGCTACAAGTGTCAAGGTCTTGGACATATTGTCGTTGATTGACGTAACAAAAAGATCGTATATCTTGTAGAGCAGGCCTTTAATAAGGAGCCTCTAGAAGATTTGCAACCTATATTTGTCTTGAGGAAAGTGTTACATATGGTCATGAAGGTGAAGCTCTTGTTATTCAACGTGCCTTGAATACTTCTCATGTTGACAACAATCGGTGGCTTCGTCATAACATTTTCCACACACGATGTACCTCACATGGCAAGGTGTTTAATCTTACTATCGATGGAAGAAGTTGTAAGAATACACTCACAACTATTGCCGCTCAAGGTAGAGGAACATCCACATTTATAAGCTTTTTTGGTTTCAAAAAAGTATCGATGTAAAAGTAAACGAAAGATGTTTGGATGAATTTTCTATTGGTCAAAATTACCATGATCAAGTAAGGTGTGATGTCATTTCCATGGATGCATGTGAACTGTTACTTGGTCGTCCCTCTTAAGGCCTTCCAAAATTGAAAGTATTTCTAAGCCTTCTAAAGGGGAGAGAACCTACTTTCTTTCAAAATCTGAATCCAATAACGAATTGGAAGGATGAAAAGAGGCTTATGCTCTTATTTTGTTGGAAGAGAACATACAAATTCATAATATTCTTCATGCACCGAAGTCTCTTTTGAAGTTTTTCATGATATTGTATCTGAGGAAATTCCACCTGTGACTTCCACCGTTAAGGGAGATTCAACAATTTAACGATCTTGTTCTTGATGTTGCTCTTCCCAATAAGCCAGCATATAGCACGAGTCCTAAGGAGAATAAAGAGCTACAACAGCAAGTCGATAATCTCTTAACAAAAGGATTGTTGCGTGAGCCTTGCGCTGGTGCCAAAAAAGGATGGTTATTTTCGCATGTGTGGATAGTAGAGCGGTAAACAAAATTACTATTAAATACCATTTTCCTATTCCACATGTTGATGATTTGCTTGATCAACTTCACGGGGCTTCTATTTTCTCAAAAATTGACTTGCGTAGTGGCTACCATCAAATACGTATGAGACCAGGCGATGAATAGAAAGCAAGAGATGGACTCTATGAATGGCGAGTGATGCTTTTTGGACTTTCTAATACTCTGCAAGTACTTTCATGAGGTTAATGAATCATATTCTTAAAACCTTTTATTGGCAAACTCACCATAGTATATTTTAATGATATTCTTGTCTATAGCAAAAGTCAAGAGGAGCATATGGAAAAACTTCAAAAAAAAATTCAAGTCTTGAGAGGGAGCAAAAGCTTTATGCTAACTTGAATAAGTGTGAATTCATGACAAATAGCCGTGTGTTCTTAGGCTATGTTGTCTCGTCTGACAGCATCAAAATGGATTCATCTAAGGTGGAGGCTATCCTCTCTTGGCCAACACCTACTTCTCTTCAAGAGGTTCGAAGTTCTCATGGTCTTGGTTCATTCTACCGGCGGTTTATCAAAGGCTTTAGTACTATCATTGCTCCTATTATCAAATGTTTAAAAAGCAGCAATTTCAAATGGAGTAAAGAAGCTCAAGAAAGTTTTGATCTTATAAAAAAAGTAAGATAATTGAGGCTCATATCCTTTCTCTTCCCAACTTTGAAATTGTCTTTAAAGTTGAGTTTGATGCTTCCAATGTTGGAATTGGCACGGTGCTTAGACAAAGAAGGTAAACCAATTGCTTTCTTTAGTGAAAAGCTCAATAATTTCCGTAAAAAATATTCCACTTACAACAAGGAACTTATGCTATTATTCGGGGCTTTGAGTCATAGGAGACCTTATCTTATATTCAAAGAATTCATACTCTTCTTCGACCATGAAGGCCTGAAATACATCAATTGTCAGCACAAACTCAACAATCGACATGCAAAGTGTATACAGTCTTACACGTTTCATATCAAGTACAAGGCATGAATTGTCTTATATGCATTCCAAATTCTTTTATGTGCTATATGATTATGAAAGAAGCTCATGAAGGAAGACTTAGGGTCCACTTGGTTCATTGTAATGTAATTATAATCATAATGGAATCAAATTTGTAATGTAATTGAGTTTGTAATGTAATAGAGTTACAATTATATTATCTTGTTTGGTTGGAACATGTAATCAAACCATGTAATGTAATACCAATTATATTTAAATGTTTGATTTACCATCTAATGTAATTGAATTTGTACTGTAATGATTTTTTTTTTTAAATTACGGAACAAAATAAAAAATATAATGTAAATGTAAATATAAATATAAATACAAAATACAAAATATAAAAGAATAAAATAAATCAAAATATCAAATATCAAAAATCAAAAATCAAAAATAGAAATAAATAAATAAAATATAAATAAAGTGATTTCTACATTTTTTTTTTGAAGTTCTTAAGTTTCAAGTTATAATGTAATCACAATTACATGAGTTTTATGATGTAATTGGTTTTAAAATAAAGTGACGTAATATAATCAAGGTTGTAATCGCGATTACATTAGATCCAATTTCTTTTATCCAACCAAACACTCGGATTACATTAACAACTTAATGACAATTACATTACATTGTCCAACCCTGCAAACCAAACAGACCCTTAATGCACAATTTAGGAAGGAACAAAACTTTGGCCATTCTCTGAGGATATTTCGATTGGCCACATATGCATCGAAATACCAATCGTTATATCTTACAATGTAGGAAATGTCATTTGGCCAAATCTCATTCTCAAAATACCGATCTCTATACTCATTTGTCCGTTCCTAGTGCGCCTTGGGAAGATGGTGAGCCTATATTTTGTCGTAGCTTGCCTCGGACGCAAAGAAATAAAGATTCAATTATAGTTGTTGTTGATCGTTTTTTCTAAGATGACTCACTTTATGCCATGTAGCAAACTCTAGGATGCTTCTCATGTGGCGGATCTTTATTATCGGGCGATAGTCAATTGTGCGAAGTTCCAAAGACTATCACTTCCAACCGGGATCCTAAATTTGTTGGCAATTTTTGGCGTAATCTTTGGAGGAAGCTTAGCACATCTAGTCATCTCTACAATTTAGCTCACCACATCATCCTCAAACTGATGGCCAAACCGAAATCGTGAATCGTCCTTTAGACAATCTTTTGAGAAGCTTGGTTGGAAAGAACATACGTCAGTAGGATCTTACTCTTTCTTAAGCTGAATTTGCATACAATCGTTCTTCCAGCTAAACTATCGGGAGAAACCCCTTTGAAGTGCATATCGACGAAAGCTATTTGGTCTATTATACTTGATTCCTCTCCTTACAACTAAGAAGTATAGTAGGGGCGTTGAAGAAGAAGCCAAGTATATCAAAAGACTTGCACGAACAAGTTTGTAGCATAAAGCAGAATGAGAATGAGAAGTATCGCCAAGTTGCCAACAAACATCGCAAGCTTGCAGAATCCAAAGAAGGAGACTTGGTAATGATCCATCTTCACAAAGAGAACTTTTTGTATAATAGTCATGAAAAACTAAAATTAAGAGTTAGATGGACCATTCAAGATTCTTCAACGAATTGGGGAGAATGCGTATAAGATTGAATTGTCGAATAATTATGGAGTATCTGCAACTTTCAATATAGTCGGTCGCTCTCCATATCACGATAAACTCGAACTCATGGGCGTCTCCAACCGGAGGAGAATGACCGAGAAGTTTCCGAAGTAACATTTTTTCTTGCTTCATAACATTTGGGAGTTAGAAGTTGTTTCATCTTCATTTCTTGAAGTTACAAGTTGTGGTCATGGCCTTCTAGAATAAATATTGAATAATAGAATGCATTGCTTTGCATTCATTTTAGGGAGATTGAAGAACTTACGTAACCTTCATTGCAATCAATCATGTGTATGCATCTTCCTTTATATTATGTAACCATGAGAAGGTAAGAAAATGAAATGAAGGGTGAAAATGAACTTTTATGAAGATGGAATTCTTCTCTTTTTAATCTTCCTTTAGGTAAACCCACTTATCAT
The DNA here is from genome assembly GCA_036927795.1 of Iris macrosiphon. Classification (NCBI taxonomy): domain Eukaryota; kingdom Viridiplantae; phylum Streptophyta; class Magnoliopsida; order Asparagales; family Iridaceae; genus Iris; species Iris macrosiphon. The sequence continues at coordinate 51,778,195 of JAYESA010000012.1, read as the reverse complement.
TGTTCTCCCTACTTATCTTCAATGTTTCTCCTACGTCTCCTACAATCAGGTGTCAACTTGTGGCCGAAGTGGGAGAGCCTGTATTAGGGAACAATACCTTCTTTAAAAGGCAACACATCACTTCAAAGTACAAGAATTAGTCTTCAATTGTCGTAACTATGGAACAAGATGTATAGCATAATCAATTAACTAGAAGCATAATCAATTAACTAGAAGCAGTTGAATATGTGGCAGTTCTAGAAGTAAATTGCATCGCAATCATAAGGAATCGAGGACGGTTGCTATTTTTGTTGAAGAAGATTTAACAAAAAGTGAAAGAATACAAGAAGGATAAGGAGTGATAAGAAACAAGGCTAATGGTATGGGCCGATACCTATAATCAATGTTATAAATTTCGATAGTTGGATTCGGTGCGCCAAAGGGGCGCCTAGCTTCTAGACCGTCTAGGCGGCCGCACAGAAAAAAAAAATCAATTTTGAAATTTGAAATTTGGATTTTATTTTATTTTTTTTGAATTATTAGTGATTTTTTTAAAAAAAATTTGAAATTTTTTTGACTTTTTTTTAAATTTCAAATCTGGAAATTTCTAAAATTTAAATTTTGAATTTTTTGAATTTTTTTTATTTTTTGCCTTGGCCGAATTGGCTGAACAGGGCCCGAACTGGCGAACAGGCCCGCCTAGGCCCGAACAGGCGCCTAGGAGGGCTGAATTAGGGGTTTTTACTTTCCGGTGCGGCGGGTGGCCGCCTAGTCCGATTTTTAGAACACTGCCTATAAGTATCGGTCGCATCGGATTATTTGGCCTATTAGCCACAATGATATCGAGTGACACTAGCCTATATTGGCATTGGGTCTCTTTCTCGGATCCGGTATACACCCCATGGAGACATTGGTCGGTACCAACTTTGTGACTATCTTTCTCCATTAATGAAGGTTGTGAAAAAGCTCTAGGCGGGCGGCACCCGTCACCAAAATCGATTTTGCTTCACGACTTTGAATTGCCAAAACCGATTTTGCTCTATTAGATTTTGGCAAACCACCCGTCACCGAAATCGGATCCGTAAAACAACTCCCTCTTGGAGACCGATCAGTTGTCATGGGACCGACAAACTGACCATTAATCTTTAACGCATCTTCATTCGTCGCTTTATCTCGACGAACCAAATCCTCCTTATCCCTTAAATCATCTTGAAAACTCATCTTCACAAGTTTTCGACGACCCACAAACTCTTGTCGAATATCCCTCGAACCTCCATCCGATGTTGCGGCTTGCATATACACCTCAGCGGTTTGAGCCTGTACATGCCACAACATATATCTCCTCGAGCCAGCAGTTGAAAATCCTTCGTAAGCTTCCAATTTTTGTCCCCAAACATACTGTGACAGCCATCATCTGCCAGCTCTTTATCAAAACCAAGTTGTAGCACGAACTCGGTACATGACGAACCCCCTTGAGAATGAGTTTCGCGTCAAGCTCCATTGTCAAGTGTACGTCACCGATGCCCACAAATGCAGTCGTCCCTTTGTCGCGCATATTCACAACATCTAAACCTACCGTCTTGGTATGACGTAAAGATCATCCTCTACGGAGTGGCGTGATACGACGCCCCCGTGTCTAAGACCCAATCGTTGTCATGATACATGCCACAAGATTCCTCTGTGTCGGTTACTGTGATGATGAGATCTCGCATAGCCATAAAATCTACTCGATCATCCTTGTATTTATTGATCTTTGAGCTTTATGTGATTCCTTTTAGAATAACCAATTTTGTCACAGTGATAGCAGCTCTCCTTGCGGTCCACACTCGCAAGATCCTGAGAACTCCTCATATTCTCGTCTGTGACCTAAGTCTTCCCTTCTCGTAAGAAGGAACAAGAGCGGACTCCTGCGGCGGTTCTATCTGCTGACGTCGGACCTCCTCATTCAACAAGATACTCTTGACTGCCTCAATTGTGACAATCCTATTAGGCTCGGAGTTGCTCACAGACACCACAACGTCTTCTAACTTTCTGGTAGAGAACTCAAAAGCAGCATGACTGAAAATCATTGCCAATCACCATCTTCATTGTCAAGAGCTGATTGATGATACCATGAACCTTGTACAGATGTTGTGCCACCGAAATATTGTGTACTTCGAGCTGACGAGTTGGAGAATAAGAGACGTCATGTTGCCAGCTGTCTTCCGTTCGTACAATGAATGAAGCTTCTCTTATAATGGTTTTGTTAAACTCTCCATAGACATGTGATAAAAAAAAATGAATTGTCTAGACATTGGCGGATGAAACCAACAGCCTTCTGATCCAACCTTTTCTGGTCATCAGCAGATTTGTCCGATGGCTTGGCGTTGTCCTCCTCCTCCAACAGACCATGCAAATCCTTGCACCAGATTAGATCCTTCATCCTTGGTTTCTAGACCACCTAGTTCTCCCATTTGAGGGTAATCATATGTGTGTTCATCTGCTCCGTAGATATGGTTTCATCTTCTCTCTCGAAAACCTAAGAGCTCTAATACCAAGTGTTGGCCACATGACGCAGCGGAAACGATGCCAACCCGCCTGAAGATAACAAATCCTCGTCTTATGCAAGCACCAAGACAGATCAAAACACAATGTGTTTGGTGACCATGTTACCTGAACAAATCTCAATCTATATATATTTTAACAATACAAGATTGATACAAAATATGTTGAACCATTTGCCCCAAAGTTCAACCCCTCACCAAACTTAAGAAGAAAGCAAAAGATTACAATAAATCACTCACCCAATCTTGTGACGATCTCCCTGAACGAAGAAGACAACACTCCGAACAGATATCCTCTTCTAATTGTCTTGAATGGCGAGCCCTAAGAACAAAGCACGAACTTTCTCTTAGATTTTCTATGAACATGCATCATTGAACCTCTCGTATGAGCTTCTAGATGGCAACCTCCCTCAACCTCCATTATATATGATGAGAAACCTAATTTAGGGTTTAGAAAAACCTAAAATAGACATGGTCGTCCAAATTTAATCACACGGTATTTATTAGATGCTGATTGGACCCACGTCTGAACCAAATTTCGACAGACGGTACCGTGGTATACCGTCGATGTACTACTAGACACGCAGAAAAAGCTCTAGAATGAACTGTCCAAAATTTGGTATATCGTCGTTGCTGTTTTGGCATAGTTTGAACCTTGATTCAACCACCAGACCTTCATCATCTTTGCCGCAACTTCTGTTAACGCTCCACGAAGCCAGACTGCAGTGTTCTAAATGGCGGCCGCCTCGACCGCCTAGGCGGCGCCTAGGTGGTAAGTGGTCTCTCTCTGCACCACTTTTCGGTAGGCGGTGGAGTAGGTGGTAGAGTAGGCGGCCAACGAAGCTTCGGCGGCGTAAGCGGGCGCCTAGGCGAGCAATACCTAACAAGATGTTTTGGCCAAACGATTTTACAAGCATTATGGACCTATGGTTCACTTTTACAAGTCTAAAACTTAATAAATCTTTGTTCTACAACATAGTTATGCATGAAACATCCTTAAAATATGTATATAATGCAAAAAACTATGATAAAATAGTAAAAAAATATCCAAAATGTATTAATCGTCTATGCGGTGCCTAGGCGGTAGGCGGACTCTTTCCGCCGCGCACCCGCCTACCGCCGTTTAGAACTTTGCCAGATTGTCCTTCACCTCAAATCGAGATTGGACCCTAACATCAAGACCATCTATTGCCTTCCACATACCTCAAATCGAGGGTGGACCCCAACATCTAGACCATCTATTTCGGGCCCCAACATCAAGACCATCTATTGCCTTCCACACACCTCGAAACGAGATTGGACCCCAACATCAAGACCATCTATTGTGGTCATAATTTGTCTAGAAACAAATAAATAAACAATAGTATATATTACAGTGCAAACGTTTGAGTAGTATTACGGTAGAAGTTGATGGGAAACAACAAATAATACATAAACAGTATGCCTACATGTATCAAATGGGCCAATTTGCAACTAAATATCCTAAACCTTTTCGGATTTGCTAATTGCTATCCTAGACTTTTATAATTAGCAAAAAAACACATTGAACTTTTCCAAATTTTGGAACTTTCTACTCCTATTCGGTTAACAATAGTAACCCTACCTTGTCGACATAAGATAGCAAGTTGCAAATTCGTAAAAAAATGTTTATAGAGAGACATGCTTATTTGACAATATACATGATTGTAGAAAAATTTTACAGTCCTGACTGGATCCAGGATTTATGTTGGAATGTCAAAAAATTTAACAATCAAGTATGTTGGTAGGACTGTCAAAACTAGTATGTTGGTAGGACTGTCAAACAGTCTGTGGACAGTCTCTTAGTAAAAAAAATTAAGTGACAAACTTGTAAATAAAAATATAATCTGGACAGTCCCCAATAACTTTTGTAGTGCTTTTTTTTAAGTAATTATCTATTTTTTTGAAACCATGTTCGTCGCATGACGTCACACTAAGACATATCAAAATCAGTACCCTTCATATTTGTTAATGGTACCCTACCTGTTGACATAGGATAGCAAGTTGCAAATCGGTAAAAGTTTGTTTAGAGAGAGAGAAGTGTTTATTTGTAACTAACTATCTTGAACTATCATATTTTTTGAGTATTACTAAAGACACTACAAAAGTTACTCGGGATTGCCGAGGGTTTTTTTTTAGTTACAAGTTTGCAACTCAAAAAAATTTACTAAGGGGTTGTCCGCTACATAATAGATATATGACTGTAGAAAAATCTACAGTCCTGACAACATACATGACTGTAGAAAATTTTCTACAGTCCTGACTAGATCAAGAATTTATGTTGGACTGTCAAAACTTTTGACAATCCATTATGTAGTGAGCAGTCCCTTAGTAAATTTGTTTGAGTGGCAAATTTGTAAATAAAAAAAATGGACAGTCTCGAGTAACTTTTGTAGTGCCTTTAATAATTATCTATGTTTTTTGGAAATCATGTCCGCATGTCGTCACATGACGAAATCAGTGCGAAGTGTCCGAATGATGTCCACATCTTAACCCGTGTCCGTACAAGGGAAAAAAACATAGCTTATTAGAGCATCATTAATAGTTGGGACTCTCCAATGCAATTTGGGGCCCAAAATAAAAAATTAAAAAAAGGTAAATGTAGAATGGGTTGGGTTTGTATAAAAATAATAGGAAATGATAAAGTGAGCTCCGGTCACAAAGATTTTGTGGTCAAAAATTGATGTGGGAAAAAAATAATGTAAAATCTAGAATCTAGAAAGTTAGACTCCAAATTAGAACTTACTATTCTACAAAATAGATTCCTACAATCTAGAATTTAGAAATTGGGAGACCCAACCTATAGTTCCCATGGACGGAATGGAATCAAAAATCTAAAAATTGGAACTTAGGAATGGGAGTTACTATTCTACAAAATGAGCTTCACATTTTTAATCTAAAATCTAGAACGTGGGATGTGCCTTACTAATGATGCTCTTACCGTGCTTCCCCAGCGGTCCCTGGCGTCGACGTTGGCCCTGTGTGCCAGCAGCAGCCTGACGACCTCGACGTGGCCCTCGCACGCTGCGATGTGCAGCGCGGTCCTCCCGTCGAGGTCGATGCTGTTGACATCGACCCCCTCCCTGAGCATCTCCTCGACGCCCGCCGCGTCCCCGTGGTGCGCGACAAAGAGCAGCTGCATGGTGGCGTCGAGGTTGTCCGGGACCGTGAGCTCCTCGGCGGCGGCGAGCGGGGAGCGGCGGTGCGGGTCGAGGGAGGACTGGCGGCCGAAGATGAAGCGGGAGGCGTTGCTGAGCCGGGGGTCGAGGGAGCTCTGGCGGTGGAAGCTCATGCGGCTGCGCAGGGCGGCGCTGCGGTTGGATCCGCCGGAGAGCTGCCGGGAGATCCCCCGCTTCAGCTGCCCCACCACCTCCATTGATAAAAATATATATACAACTTTTTTTTCTTTCTTCTTTTCTTGGGTTTGGTTTCACATTTTTGTTTGAAGAATGTGGGATCTAGGAATTGAAGGAGAGAGAGAGAGAGAGAGAGAGAGAGAGGGAGGGAGGGAGGGGGAACGGATGGAAGAGAGTGGTTAAGAGGAAAGGAAAAAAAAATGGAGGGTCGAGGATAAGGGGATTCCTTTTATTCCGGGTTTGGACAATGGGTTTGCTTAAAAAGGGGGTGAAGGAAAGGGAAAGAAAGCCAAAGGGAAAGTGTTGAAAGTGTCTTGAAATTATAGGATTATTTATAGAATATTTATTGGGGCACTCACATTTTTACACTTATAGAATATTTATTGGGGCACTACACTTATTACTTGGGGGTAGCCCAAAGTTATTTTTTCCAAAATTATAAGTTTGTCACTCATAAAATTACTTGGGGCTAGCCCACACCAAGGTATATAAGTGAACAAAATTTCTATTTTAGGTATTTTTTCTTGACTTGAAGAAACTCTCATTCTCCAAGTGAAAACCTAAATTTGAAAATTGATAGTTGTGGTCCCAAGTGGAGGAGAATTTTGCTTTGGTGATTGTCCAACGAATATTCTTCCGGTATGTCTTCGACAACATACGTTGAACAAGTTTTGAGATTGTCAGAAAAATTTTAGTTTTTTTTACTATTGTAGGAACAATGCATGAAAATATCTTCGATGACGAAGTCGGATCATCCAATCCATTAAATATGCACTCCGAACGTTCCGAAGAACATGTCGGTTGTTCTGAAGGACGTACGGTACGTCAAACGACAACCCTAATTCGACAGGCATCGTATTAGGACTGTAAAAATTAGACAGTCCTATATAAAAGTAGGACTGTCATTATTTTGACAGTCATATATACAAATATGACTGTCAAACTAGTGACAGTCCTGGATAATTATATGAAGTTATTAATGTTTATATTATTTTATATTGGTTATAGGACCAACCTTGTACAGATATTGTGGTACATCCTGCTATTGGTGTTAATGTGGATGATATATTCTCAACGGATATTCAATTTGTAACCCAGGAAGAAGCATTATAGTGGTGCAGAGAAGTTGGAAGACGACATAACGTAGTAATTGTCATTACAAGATCCATCAGATCTCGGACGGGCCAAAAATATGTAGAGCTGGGGTACGAAAGAGGAGGTGTGTTTATGGAGCATCATAAAAAAGGGTGTTGTTGAAAAAAAATTCCTAAGAAAAACGTTGGGACGAGAAAATATGGTTGTCCATTGAAGGTGTTGATTGTAAAAGTAGAAGATGTGAAGTGGATAATCGAAGTTAAGAATGGAAGACACAATCATCATATTCCAGGGACACTTACGGATCATGCCTACGTGGCACGGTTGAAGGAGGACGAGAGAAAGTTGGTTGAAGAAATATTCCTTTCCGGAGTTGCACAAAAAAAAATTTATTCTGCCGTGCGACAAAAAGAAGATGGGAACAAGTCTACCATTAGGATCATCTATAATAGTTTGGCCAGAGCAAAAATTAAAAGTATGAAAGGAAGAATGGCGATGCAGCAAGTATTAAAGTTGCTTGGGGAGCATCACTACGTGGAGTACCATAGAAGACATCCACAAACTTATGAACTCCTTTCGTTGTTTTGGGCTCATCCTGATTGCACACACTTGGCTCGGTCCTTCGCAGACGTGTTGATCCTTGATTGTATATATAAGACCAACAAGTTCAAGATGCCTCTTTTTCACGTTGTTGGGTTTACGTCTACGGGAAAAATATTTACAGTCGCTTTTTGTTTTATGAAGAGTGAGACAGTAGATGATTACACATGGGCGTTGAGGAAACTACAATCCCTTTACACATGTTACAAAGAGCCCTCTGTTTTTGTTACCGACAGAGAATATGCGTTGATAAATGCTATAGAGATTGTATTTTTTCATGCGCATAGACTACTATGCACTTGGCATGTAAATCGAAATATCCAAGCTCAATGCAAGAGAAAATTTGAAAATGTGGACGGTAAAATCGACATGCTTCGCTTCGAAAAATTCTACAGTGATTGGAGTCTTGTATGGCGAGCAAGTACTACAGACAGCTACGACACAGCATGGTACATGTTCCAACACAAGTGGGAGACGAGTAATCCGACATGCATATCTTATATCAAAGATACTTGGCTAGAACCACATAAAGAGCAATTCGTGTTAGCATGGACCAACATGGTGAAGCATTATGGCACAATCACTACGAACCGGGTCAAAGGATCACACTCAAGTTTTAAAAGATATCTACGGTCATCGATCGATAATTTTGTCTCCGTTTGGCAATCGATTTATTTGATGATGACTTTCACGATGAACGAGATTGTAGCATCATTTGAGATGAGCCTAAATATTGCAAAGCATGAATACAAGCATGAACACCTCTTGGATAGTTTAATCCATGTAGTATCTCACAAGGCATTGGGCTTATTATTTGAGGAGATTGGTAGGTCGAAGTCGGTAGGTTATGATCCCGAGGTCTGCGGTTGTTCATATCGACATTCACTCAGACTTTCTTGTGCACATGAGATCAACGAATATCTTCGTGAATCTATACCTATTCCAATAGATGTTGTTGATCAACGTTGGAGACAACTGTCGATAATGCCGAAGGTGGAAGTTTAAGATAATTTCTTTGCTTTGCCACAAGTGAAACTTCTGCACGCAAGGTGGTGTGTCACATCGGAACCGGAGAGAAGAACCATTGAGGTTAAAATCCAAGAAATTGTAGTCCCGGCAACAACTCGATTGCAAGAGCCATCTGTTGTTCGAACTCCTAAGGGAAGACCACAGTCAAGAAAGAGTAGAGCAAAAAATAAGGAGGAGGAGTCAACTAAAAGAGATCCATCCTTGTTTGAACATATTGAATGCAGTTTGGAGGCAAAGTCCGTAATGGATGGGGTGGTATTTCCGCAGAAAAAGAGTAAGCTTACTATTCAAAGGGGGAAGAAACAGAAAACGAATGATGCAGTCATGGCGGAGGGTTTAGATAACTTTTCTGATTCTTATAGTATATACATTGAAAATTTCCTACCTGAGATACGGAATTTCATTTGGTCTATTGTTGATGTTCCTAAGGATGGACATTGTGAATATCATGCACTAGCAAGACAACTAGGCTATTCAGTTGAAGCAGGATGGAGACAGGTTAGGGAAGAGTTGTACGAGGATTTGGAGTCTCGACTACCCTTCTATAGGCAGATACTCGGCAAAAAAAATGTTGGAGATTTGTTGGCAAGCATACCTTGTACGAAAACAGTTACCGGACCAGACCATTACATAGATGTCCCGCCTGCTGCTTACGTATTCTCTAATATGTATAAGATACCTATTGTAATTATCTCACAAGGTATTAACAATACTTTATTTCCAATGTATGCTCCCCCGGCCGAACACGAAGTATCCACTCTATGTTGCATAGGGCTTGTTGGACAACACTTCGTCATCCCAAGGTTGATCGTTCATTCTCCTATTCCGCCACCTTCTATACTTTGGTATAAACACGCACCAGAGGAAGCGATCGCATGGACGACACCCTACACGGATGCAATGGCTGCCTATAAGAAGATGATGAAGATGGAGGATCCAAAAATCATGCCGAACGACTACTTTGATATTCTAATCGATTGATACTGTATATAGAAATGTATTTTGTGCAATGAGCCATATATGTTTAACTATATATTGAACTGTATGTTGTGTGTATGTTGTGCAATGAATGGAGCTATCTAATTGATACTAATCGATTTTGACTGTATGTTGTGCATTGATACTAATCGATACTAGGACTGTCAATATGTAAAAGTGCCAGGAAAGTCAAAATGTTGACAGTCCTAGTATACACTAGGACTGTCAACATTTTGACATTCCTAAACTTTACCCACTGTCTATTTGGCTTTTACGCCAACCATCATTACGCCAACATGATGACGGTGCGTAAAGTTCAGGACTGTCAAAATGTTGACAGTCCTAGTATATACTAGGACTGTCAACATATTGACAGTCCTAATCTTTACCCACCGTCTATTTGGCTTTTACACCAACCATCTTTACGCCAACATGATGACAGTGGATAAAGTTTAGGACTGTCAAAATATTGACAGTCCTTGTATATACTGTAGAAGCATGAAAAATACGTTGGGAAATCATACGCGTAAAACCCTCAACATGCAGGAAGTCCGCGTAAAACAGAGCTCCAGCACTGGGTGGCGTGAAACATAAAGAGCCATCGGCGTACAGCAGAGCTTCAATGCTAGTTCAGCGTATAACATAGCTCCGGAATAACCCGCGTAATACAGTATTTCTAGACTGCTTCGGCGTAAAAAGGTTGCTACATCGCCATTTCAGCGTATAATCCATCTGCTTTTAATGCAGCGGGAATTTGTACGAGGATCTCTTCGTATTCCTCGAATGAACCTGTTAGTTGAAGTAGTGAACCTGACTCCTGACAAAAAGTACTGCACGACGATCGAAAGGACGGCTGTTATGATGATTCTGCACAGAGCCTCAAATTATCGTTTAGTGACACAATCCTTGATATAAGATGTCATTTACGCATCCAAGGGATACGCTGCCTGTTTTACATAGGCAGAGATAAGCTTTTACGCTCAGGAAGAGACAAAACCAACTGTCACGTCAAAAGCTGTTCTTCGTACAGAACTCGAGGCACGTCTCTGCAGTTAATGCACGAGATGGGGGGCAGATCTCTGTATTTAATGCACGAGATTTGGTTCTACTTTCAAAGACTGGGTGAGCTATAATTAGAGCTAATACGTCCACATCACCATCCCCACACAATACGCCAACCAGGCTATTTTCAGCTATAGGAGCACGCTGTACGCTATCTCCTTGAAATACGCTGACTCGGGCTATATTTGCAAAACATCAAGCTTTACACAGCTACTTGGCTTCTACGCCAACTTGAACGGCTTCTACGCCTACTTGGCTTCTACGCCAATATGACAGCTACTTGGCTTCTACGCCAACATGACAGCTACTCGGCTTCTACGCCAACATGACAGCTATTTGGCTTCTACGCCAACATGACAGATATTTGGCTTCTACGCCAATATGACAGCTAGTCGGCTTTTACGCCATCAGAACAGCTATTTGGCTTTTACGCCAACGGGACAGTTATTTGGCTTTTATGCCAACCATCTCTACGCGAGGAGCAGTTATCTACGTGGCTTGTATGCCGAGATCTTCGATGAGCGATTATACGCATTATCTCGTAATGGGACACGCGTCACATGCCAATTCAAGAGATCATTCATACGTGGATAGCAGTTATTATAACCGCCGCGTAAAAGGTGCAGCTCCCTCTGCTGTTCGGCTTCTACGCCGACGGTAGCTAAACTCTATAAATAGAGACCTCCGTCCACGGAGGTCGGAAGTTCGAATCAGAGAGAGGAGAACAACAGAGGTCAAGGTCAAGAGAGCACATATAGAGAGCTTTGGCAATGAGAGTTCAATCCCTCCTACAGTCTTTGAAGCTTCTTTTTCGTCTTCTACAGCACTTCTTCGTCATTGTGTGGTCCAAGGGACAAAGTGATCAACCGCAGATCAGACTCCTATAACAATATTTTTCCAGAATCAAACTTTTGTACTTAACATCCTCATATAGGATTAATTGTACTTCTTTTTCTTGTTTGTAAACCAAAGAAAGGGTTTTGTATAAACCTAGTTTCAATTTCTTTCATTTATTATCAAACACAATATGGCGACTCTGCTGGGGATCTCTTTCTCATCTGACGAGAAAGCCATTGCTCAACACGATGCTGTGTCCGTAGGATCAACGAAGAAGACCTTGGTCGTCCAATTCGACCAATCAGCCTACGAAGATATGCTTCGAGCAGGGGGTAGCTCTCATTCCCTCTCTGTCCAAGACAACAGGAAATTGCGTAAAGTATGGATGCCCCGGGCATCCTCTACCATTCCTGTGGACTCTCTCTCTCCGACCAATAATGTTGTAGCATCTCAACCTCCGCGCCCCGCACGTAAAACTTTGTCTCCCGTCTGTGACGTGGCAGACAAAGCTTCTGGCAATGCCTCAGTGCTAATCCAGAAGTCTACTCCGCGCCCTGCGCGTAAAACTCTGTCTCCCATCTGTGACGTGGCAGACAAAGCTTCTGGCAATGCCTCAGTGCCAATCCAGAAGTCATGCGCGTAAAATGCAGTCTCCCGTCTGTGACGTGGCAGACAAAATTTCTGATAAGGCCTCAGCGCCAATTCAGAAATTCCAAAAGTGCCCCGTGCGTAAAAATATATCTTCCCTCTGTGAAGAGGCAGATGATCCTTGCAATCACCGCAAGGGAAAACAAGTGGCGAACTTCCCAACCTCTCGGCCTTTACGCCATCAAGAGAAGAATCTGTCCGCTCTCTAGATTACGCGAGATGCTGATGGCCGATTGAGGACTTTCTCAGTTTTATGCCAGCCTGAGCAAAGTTCCAGATTATGCCAGGTCAAGCCCCTCAGCGTAAAGAAGGCCCAGTTCGTGGATATATACGCTCCTCATGGATCATGTGCTACTCATATGGCTGAACTGCTGTATACGTATGGCAGGGAGAGAGTTATGGTTCCCAATATCCGCATTCCAACTGACGTAGAAAGGCAGAATAAGCCTTCTTCTTCTTCTGTTAATCCTCCTGACTTGCGTAATTTCTTGATCCAGAAGCGCAAAGATAGGGAATCTTCTAAAATTGTAGTTAACTATTGCTGTTCTAAAGCAAAACGGTCAGTTTTCGACCGGTTGAACTACTCTTTGTCTTTACAAGAAGAAGAGCCTACATTCGCATCAGTGAACATGGCTTCACACATTCCTAGAGGAAGGTCAAATTCAAGACGTCATCCCTCTAGGACTCCAAGCCAAAAGAGATTCAACAGACTCCTTGAGAATATTGAAGCTAGTGTGTTTCGGAACACTCGTTCAAGGTCACGACAATCGGATTCATATTCTTCTGATTCCGACACTGGGGGTCGCCAATTTTTCGAATGAGATGATGAAAGTATAGATTCAATCTCTACGGAGATCAATACTGGTCCTTCTATAGCATCCAGAGAAATAGGAGTTTATGCCATTGGAGATGAACGCGAAGAGGCTTCCCCATCAGGAAGTACTGAGCAACGCATCGCTGTACTGGAGATATCACTAAAAGAGATGCAGTTCATGATGGAAAATATGCACCAGATGATGCTGACTCAACATACAACTGCTATAGCTCAAGCATCGGTCCCTCTGACTCAAATACGTGTGGGGGTGGACTTACCACCATCCAATGCAAACCAGGAGCCGGTTCTAGATCAAGAGTTAGCGGCTCCTCAACTCCTTAACTCGGAGAATATATTGCCTCCTGCTGGAGTTACAATACAACCGATCTTTCACCACTCTACGGTCCCTTTACCAACTGAAGATCCGATGCAGGCAGTGCGGGAATTGACAGCCCAATTTGATGCCTTGAAGCATAAGGATCAGCTCAAGAAATTAGGAATCAACCAACCATACCCAGCTATCTGGGATGAGATCCCTTTTCCACCTAAATATAAACCACAGGCTATGGTTTTGTTTAAGGGAAAGACGTCACCGAGCCAGTACATGAACTACTTCAACATGATGACAGTGTTATTGTAAGGGAATGACGCCCTTCTCACTCGAGTGTTTAAAGGCTGTCTGTCTGGAGTGGCTTATCAGTGGTACCGTAGTCTTGCGGACAACTGCATTACTTTCTTTGAAGATTTTAAGACTCTGTTCTTCGCGCGATTCTACGAGGGTGGGATGGACATGTCTATGTCCTCTCTCATCAAAGTAAAGCAGAAGGAGAAAGAGAACGTTTGCACTTTCATCGAACATTTTTGTCAGGCCACTTTGCAAATGCCTCCCGAGTTCCAAATTCGGCATTGGTGGACATTTGCAGGAAGAACCTTCTTCCACTAATCTCGATGTTCACAGGACCATATCAGTTCCATGATTGGCCCTCATTTATCATCTCAGCGGTAGCCGCTGAAGACAACAGTCGGAAGGCGTGTGATAATGGAATCATGATCTCTACCTCTGATAGAGGGAAGAGGTCATCCTCCACCAGCGACCATCCCCATGGTTCCAAAGGAAAAGAAGCTCTGGCGATCAATACGTCCAAGCAAAATACTTCGACAACCACACAGACGAAACCTGGGACTTCCAGGCCCATTGAAGCATATTCTTTTGACGACGACAATATTTCGAGCATATTCGATTGTCTAGTCAAAAGCGGCAAGCTTACCCTCCCCGAGGTAAAGCCGCCTAATAAAGTCGGCAATACCAATAACCCTAAGTACTGCATTTTCTATAGGTACATACATCACCCCACAAAGGCGTGTTATGTACTAAAGAGAAAAATCCAGGAGTTGATCGACGCTAAGGCCATCACTCTGCATAATAGCGAGAAGACGGTCACTGCCAACATGATCTCTCTCCAATTCGGCAATCTGCCTCCTCGAAGTTTCGGATGGGGTTGTACCTATTTCCCGGACGATAATGAACATTGTTAATCTCCCTCCGGCCAGGGGTCAAAATTATGACCTGGTACCCCTAACTACCCAGCGTGGTGAGATTATGTGGGTTCATCCTGATCTGGTATCAGAGATCAAGGAAGAGACTCAAGCTGCTAAGGCTAGGTCTAAAAAGAACTCGAGGCATAAACTATGCCACATGGTTGCAATATCCTCGACAACAGAAGAAGAGGCTTTGGCTACCGGAACCCGTTCAGGGAAAGCCTACCTCAAGGACTATGGAGGAAATCAGAAAGATGCAACGGCAGACACCTCAGCTACCAGACTTCCAGAGCCTGAACCTGTCATACCAGAGGCAGGTCCTTCTAGACCAACTTTGGCGGACAAGGGCAAGCAAAAAGAAGTGCGTTTTGATAAACCTTTGAAGAATATTCAAAACAAAGGTTTGGAGAAACCATATAACTTCGACATCCTGGCCCAATTAGCTAATACACCGGCCATACTATCCATTTTCGAACTAGTCAGGCTTTCCAAAGACACTCGTCAAGCCTTGAGTGAAGCATTAATGCAGGCGGATGTATGCTTGACTCAGCTCAAGTCACCCGATAAAGAACCTGTGGCATGTCCTCAATGCCATAGTGTGATGGAAGTGGTCCCTAACATCACTTTCACTCAAGATGACATGCTGTTGAAACATAACAGGCATGACAGACCCCTCTATTACACCGGATACGTCGGTTCCATGGAGGTAGACTGGATTCACATAGATCCGGTATCATAGATCAGCATTATCTCTCATAGTTTGCTTAGACCGCTGAGGATTCCTACCAGCGAACTAGCTTACACCACCACTACAATCGTAGATTTTAATGCCAGGAAGAGCAAACCATTGGGGAAGATTCGTCTGAGGATCCAGATTGGAGACCTTAGATCAGTGGCTACATGCTATGTCATTGATTCAGAGGTGTCCTACAATATTCTGCTGGACAGACCATGGATCCACGAACACAATATTGTTCCTTCGACTCTACATCAATGCTTCAAATATATAGATACTCAAGGAACAGTACAAACGGAGTTTGCTGACCTTAACCCGTTCAAAGGAGTAGAGTCCTACTATTCCGATGCCATATTGTACACCCAAGACTACATGAAGGAGGTGTCAGGTAAGATGGAAGAGGAATCCCACCGGGAGCCAGAAAAACCCTCTGCCGAGCAACCCCTGTCAATCAAGGTGAAAGGGCGGACTACTCGTCCTAAAGTCATGGAACCCATGGCCATCCACTTGAACAAAACCAAATCAAGAAGAGGAGGTGATCCTCTAGTGATCACTTTGAACCAAAAGCCTCCACCTTTGGTCATCAACCTCCGGCGCAACAAGCATCCAACTGATGTAAATAGAACCGAGAACGTGGTTTCTGACGATAATAAAGATTCTCCTTTCCAGTATATTGACGCTCAAATTCCAAATCAGGAATTCTCTCCCCATAACGATATAGAACCTATAGCACAAAAATTCTTGGAAGCTATAGACTCCTATCATCCTTATGTGTGGGAAGTGGCGTCAACATCCAATGTCATTGCAACATACGGGCCACATGAAGATTCTATCTTTATTATCCTACCTACTCGCAGCAATTAGCATCCAATAGTCTTCGGTCGCATGCGCAGCAAACCGACTGTACAAGAAGACTTTCACGAGTCCGATGTTGGGAAAATGCAAGTTCACAGATATAGCCCACAAGCTTTGAAGATTATGCAAAGTATGGGTTATGATCTGAAGTCAGAACCAGGCCACAACTATGGGAAAGGCAGGCGAATGCCGTTGCATGGTGATCCCTACTGTCAACGAACTCGTTTTGGGTTAGGGTATACCATTTCCCTCGCAACTTCTGAGTCAAGTAAGGATATCTTTTCCTCTTCTCAAGATGTTCGTCGACCTCCGGCTCATATGCTGATCTCGAACAAGCACCATTAGTAAATAATATATTGACAGGTTCTCTTAAAGCAGACGAACAAGAATCTGAACCGTTTGAGAATGACTCTGGGCTCAGCAAATGGATACACAATGGGAACTCCGGTTCGAGCAGAGAGAATCGCCCACTAAAGATAAAGTTATCCAAATCGATATTGGGGATAAACTTTCACCAAAGCCGATATTTATCAGTAACAATCTTTCCGAAGAAGAAAGGGAAGAAATAATCCAGCTGATAAAAGAATATATCAATGTCTTTGCGTGGAATTATAAGGATATGCCAGGACTTGATCCTAAAGTGGCTACCCATAAGCTCAATATATTGCCCAATTCAAAGCCTGTGAAGCAATATCAACGCCGGTTTCGTCCAGATATGATGGATGCCATCGAAGCTGAAATCAGGAAGCTGATAGCCTGTGGATTCATCCGGGGAGAACAATATCCTGACTGGGTCGCCAATGTTGTCCCAGTCATGAAGAAAAGTGGGAAAGTACGTATTTGCATCGATTTTCGAGATCTGAATGCAGCCTGTCCTAAAGATGAGTTCCCTCTTCCCATTACAGACGTCATGATCGATAATACGTGCAGTTTTGAGCGCATGTCTTTCATGGACGGATTTTCAGGATATAACCAAATCAAGATGCATCCTGAAGATGAGAAGCATACTGCCTTCCGGACACCATTGGGGGTATATTGCTATACGGTCATGCCCTTCAGACTGAAGAATGTCGGGGCTACGTACCAACGAGCTATGAGTAACATATTTCATGAGTATTTATGCAAAACAATAGAATATTACGTAGACGATATTGCTGTCAAAAGCCGCCTAAAGGATAATCACATCCAAGACTTGAAGACAGTGTTCGAGTTGATGCGCCAACATCAACTCAAAATGAATCCTACAAAGTCCTTTCTTGGTGCATCCAGTGGCAAATTCCTGGGATTTGTCATTACCGCTAAAGGCATTCAAGTGGACCCTGATAAAGTAAAGGCCATCTTAGAAATGCGACCACTCCGTAATCTGAGAGAACTCAGGGGATTTCAAGGTCGTCTGGCTTATATCAGGAGATTCATATCCAACCTCTCTGGGAGATGTCAGCCTTTTTCTCGCCTGATGAAGAAAGGGGTGTCATTCATATGGGATGAAGCCTGTCAGCAAGCATTTAATGATATCAAACGCTACCTCACCAATCCTCCAGTTCTGGTGCCTCCCGTCATAGGAAGACCATTTTTGCTGTATGTTCGAGCAATGGATCATTCTCTAGGGGCTCTCCTCGTACAGAAGAACAACGAGGGTCATGAATAGGCTATCTACTATTTAAGCAGGATGATGGTCGGAGCTGAACACCGGTACAATCCAGTGGAAAAAGAATATTTGGCCCTAATGTTCGCCATTCAGAAAATGCGACATTACGTTACGGGCCAGACTGTTCATATCATCTCCATAACCAATCATCTTCGGGTATTGATGAACAAGCCAAGCGTTCTTAATTCCCGACTCGTGACTTGGGCGATGTTATTAACACCATATGATATGGTATGTCCCTCAGAAGTCCATCAAAGGCCAAGCATTGGCTGATTTCTTAGCTGCTCATCCGATTCCGAAAACCTCCAAACTATACGAGGACATTCCCGACGAAGTTGCAGAATGTAATTCCGCAATGGAAGGTGATACATGACAGCTATTCTTCAATGGTGCCTCCAGAACTGGCCCCAGGGGAAATGTGGTTTCAGGAGTAGGAATTATCCTGGTCATTCCTGATAAACTCGTCATCTATCGAGCATATTCTCTTAGCGAACCCTATTCTAATAATGTGGCAGAGTATAATGCTCTACTAATCGGGCTCCAAGTCTCTAAAGAATTGGATGTCGAATACCTGGAAGCTTTCGGTGATTCTCTGTTGATCGTCAATCAGATCAGAGGAATATATGAAGTTCGCAATCCAGACCTCATTCCTTATCACCAAGCAACGATCGAGATAGCCATGTCTTCAAAGGGTTCTTCCTAGAGCATGTGCCTCGATCTCAAAATTTGGAAGCTGATGCCCTAGCCAGTCTAGCTGCAGATCTAGCTATTCCTATAAGGAGGCAGAATTCGGTAATTCTTCTCAATAGAGATCTGTTCTATGTGAAAAATAACTTTCACATAGAACGCAGCTACGCTGTAAACACGGTTCCTCCCAAGAGAGACTGGAGAAGTCCCTTTATAGACTTCGTGTCAGACGGAATCTTACCAGAGGATCCTAAGGAAGCAGTATCCATCAAAAGACGATCATTACGCTTCTATTTTGATGCGTCTTTACAATGTCTATACCACCGAATATACGATGGACTGCTATTACGATATCTCTCCGATGATGATGCAAAGCGGGTTATCCGAGAAGCTCACGACGGTGTATGTGGAGCACATCAACCCAGTCCTAAGTTACAGGATCGTATCAGGAGGATGGGCTACTACTGGCCTACTATGATCGCAGATGTAGTAAAATATACAAGACAATGCAAGGCCTGTCAAGTTCATGCAGATTTTATACATCAGCCTTCTGAACATTTACATCCTACGATTGCATCACGGCCTTTTGAAGCATGGGGTATGGATATCATTGGTCCTATTCACCCGTCTTTTTCTAGAGGACATCGGTTCATATTAGCTATCACGGATTATTTCTCCAAATGGGCAGAGGCGATCCCTCTTGCCGAGGTGAAGACATCCAACGTGATCAGCTTCATCAAGCATCATGTCATTTATCGCTTTGGGATACCCCGAAGGATAATTTATGACAATGGGCCTCAATTCATCAGCCAAGCATTTCACCAATTTTGAGATAAAAATCGGATACAAAATATGGCCTCTACGGCATATAATCCTGCTGCTAATGGTTTGGCAGAATCTTTCAACAAAACCATTATCAAACTCTTGAAAAAGTTCGTCTCTTCGAATAAAAGAGATTGGAATGAGAAGCTGGGAGAGTGCCTCTGTGCATACCGCACAACGGTACGAGCACCGACGGGTTGTACCCCATTCTCATTAGTCTACGGGTGTGAAGCAGTTCTCCCCATTGAAATCCAAATTCCATCACTCAGAATAGCAGTAGCTAATGAGTTAACTCAGGAAAATAATGATCGACTACGGCTTCAAGAGCTAGAAGGATTAGACGAAAAATGCCTTCAAGCTCAATAACGCATTGTATTCTACCAAGCGCGCATCTCGAGAGCTTTTAATCGAAAAGTGAAGGAGAGAGTGTTCAAAGTTGGCGAGCTAGTTCTAGCTGTGAAAAGGCCAATAATCATTACACACAAGAGTAGGGGTAAATTCCAGCCCAAATGGGAGGGCCTTTATGTGATTGAAACGGCGTTTTCAAATGGCGCCTACAGATTAGCCAAGCCTAACGGAGATCTGATAATGGCTCCTATCAACGGCAAATTCCTGAAGAGGTACTATGCTTAATCTCCTTTGCTCAATGGAGTATGGTGAAGATCTCATTATGATAATACTACATACAAAAAACTACTTGGATCATATTCTATCATGTTCTCATGACCTCTGAATAGATATGTTTAACTAATTTGGAACTTCAAAACCTATCACGTCCATATTACCTCTGATAGTATTTTGTATACAAATTTAGTTGGATCATATTCTATCATGTCCATATAACCTCTGAATAGATATATCCAGCTGAAGCTTACCGAAAGTATATTACGTCCATATTACCTCTGATATTACTTTCACCCTGGCCTATCATTTATATTCAAAAATGATGGGTCCACAAAGTTAGATAAAGTTTCTTTATTATCTCCGGGAGGAGAAAAATTACATAAAGAAGCAAAGAAGTACATCATTGGGGAGGAGCAGTTAAATCGCGAATATGTCGCGCCAAAGCAGCCATCCTCTCATTCCTGGAGTTCAAGACGTTAGCACGAGCCCGCTCTAGTCGTACCTCATCATTGCTCAGGAGGGACAGTTCGGACCGAGCCTGAACAAAACCGGCGCAGGTGACTCCTGCACGTGCCAAGTTCCGCTGAGCTGTATCCAGTCGACCATTCACCACATCTAGAGCTACTGATGACTGGGAAGCCCACTCCTTTGCCTGAGCGGGTTTGGCTTCCAGTTTGCGGACCCTCGCTGCATTTCCCTTATATTCGGCCTTGCACTTTGTTTGAAGAGGAATAACCTCCTCCAAGACGGCCTTCCCTTCATCCATCTCCTGCTGCTGTGTCTGGATGGATTTATTTAAGCGTTCCATCTGTTCAGCAAACTGCGCAGTCAGGGATTCATATTCAGCCTGAATCAAGTTATCGATGCTGCCTCGAGATAATTACAAATATTCGTTAATGGGTTATTCTAAACCATTAACTATTTGCTCTAGTGCATTAGCCCTTTCAGCGTCACCGAAATTCCTAATCTGCGCTACAATAAGATTAGAGCACATCTTGAAAGCCTCGAAGCCTAGATTCTTCTCCAGCACCATCGATATCAGCATTTTCTAAGTGATGTAAAAAATACTAGTAAACTGCTCAACTAGCATGGCGAGATTCGAATGAACGTTGGGAGTGGCTGCAATATCGGTGAATCCCCTTCCAGGAACGACTACAGAGGGTGTCGTCACAGTCGTCGCTTCAACAGATGGCGCGACAAAAGTAGAGGCACTAACAATGGTCGAAGTTGTTGGCATGCTCGACAAAGGAGGCACAGTCGAGACAACCGGCTCATCCTCCTCTGATATTATTTGGACTGGTACTGGCGGAACAACATCCGAGAATATTGTGGATGAAAGATCAGCAGCTTCAAAACTTGCTCCCTCAACGTCGGACGCCGCCACTTCATATGATGGGTCCGTAACAAAATCAAAGGTTGCGTCTATTCTGCCCTCCCCATAGATGTCTGCACTTGCAAAGAAGATAAGAGAAAGTTAATATCAAACTGATATTAATTTTCCTAAAAGAGGAGTAAAGACAATATTTACCCATGGCCGATGGTATATATGTCGCGTCCGCAGCCAGTACAACTAAATTATTTCTTAATGATGCTAAGCGAGCGATCATACCTGGAGAAGAGGATCCACCAACTGATACTGGCGGATAGTCTTCCCAGTCTTCACCAAGATCCACTCGAGGCTCATTGGGTAGAATCTCGCTGGATATACTTACAAACGCGGCAGGGGTTACTCCCGTTACTGGTCTGGATAAAGGTATCTGGAATCTTATTATGCTCGGCCTCGAAGGCGATCTTGTAGCACTACCAGAAGCAGTAGTAGCAGCGATCTCGAGCAAAGAATCTCCGGCACTGTCAGCTGGAACTATGGAGGTTCCCTCTCTAAAAGGCGAAGGACCTCTAAGCAAAGAATCATCCCCAACAGGGGAAACGACAGGCTCACTCCTAGGAGCCCCCTGGTGGAAGCCATTTTTGGACCTCTGGCAGTCTTCTTCTTGCGAGGGGAAGGCTCTTTCAGAGTCGAAGCCTTCAGTTTCTGGGGGATAACGAAAGGCTCTGCCGGCGGAGTTATTACGCCCCTCGGTATTGTCGTCAGGAACTTGTCTGCCCCGGCGGTATCCTCATTCTCGTCTGAGGAAACAGACGGAACCTCCTCCCTGGCAGTAGACCTATGGTGTCACGACCCGATTCCGTAGAATCGTTGGGGCGTCCCCCGAATCGTGATGCCGTGCGGGCCTGGGGTTGCGCCCGCACAAGGCTAAAGTATTTTGCATAACGAGCACATATTCAGAGTACGTAGATAAATTAAAACACAGATTTGAAACATAGAAAAGTTCTCTTTATTGATAATGAACATCTATTACAAACTCCTGAATGAGTCACTAATATGCCGAACGGCTTACAAAAGTATTGACTCAAAATGAGATAGCAGTCCTGTACATTACATCCCTTTATAAACTTCAAATGATAAAGACCTCCAGGCTGGAGGACGGCTTTGCCACGAAGCTGCATTGTGTATGAAGAGTTGCAAGCTTCTGACTCCAAAATGCTTCAAGGGGCGCGGTGAAGATGCGCCAACAGCTGGACTGGATCGGGAAGACGACTTCGGCTCCTCGCTCGGTTCGCCTTGGTGCGGAGAACCTGTTTCAACGAGGGTCAGCATGTCGAAACATACTGGTGAAGGCGAGCTAACCGAACTATAGCATGTCGAAATATACCTGCTTTTGTTGGACTGAGAATCGTGCTTCTATATTGTCTTGAAACTTGAGCTGACTCTCTTCCGCCCGCTTCTCGGCCCGTTCATAGCGAGCCTCGTCCCTTTGTTGGTTTTCCTCCAATATCCGCAATATTTGCTGGATGGGATCGATGCTTGGCGTGGCTCGCTGGCTCCTTGAACTTCCCGAAGTGCCCGAACTACTTTCTTGGCCTTGCGTTTCGTCCGGGGCTTGCGCTGCAGATTGCGCTAGAGCCATTCCTTCAAAAGAAGGTAAATTACATTAGAATCATAATGTATTATGGACTTATTGCATGAACGTATCTCATTTTAGCATAGCGAGTTCAAGAGTTCGCACAGGAATTTGATCATTAAAGGAACTTTCCCAGCACGAAGTCTAAGGAACTTTGAATCTGTGCTCTGATACCACTATGTCACGACCCGATTCCGTAGAATCGTTGGGACGTCCCCCGAATCGTGATGTCGTGCGGGCCTGAGGTTGCGCCCGCACAAGGCTAAAGTATTTTGCATAACAAGCACATATTCAGAGTACGCAGATAAATTGAAACACAGATTTGAAATATGAAAAAGTTCTCTTTATTGATAATGAACATCTATTACAAACTCTTGAACGAGTTAGCTAAAATGCCGCATGAGCTTACAAAAGAGATGACTCAAAATGAGATAGCAGTCCTGTAAATTATATCCCTTTTCTAAATTTCAATAGATATAGACCTCCAGGCTGGAGGATAGCTTTGCCACGGAGCTGCATTTGTGTATGAAGAGTTGCAAGCTCCTGTCTTCAAAATGCTTCAAGGGGCGCGGTGAAGATGCGCCAACAGCTAGAGTGGATCGGGAAGACGACTTCAGCTCCTCGCTCGGTTCGCCTTAGTGCGGAGAACCTGTTTCAACGAGGGTCAGCATGTCGAAACATACTGGTGAAGGCGAGCTAGCCTGACTATACCAATCAACACGTTATTTTAATGAAGATACATATTTTGTGGGTTTCTATCTTGCCTTAGTTCATTTACAAGTAAGCAGCATATAGAATTTACTGAAATGAACGTGCCACCGTTCGGTGGATTTTACCTGCCCATCTAAATTACCTGGACAATACTTACCATGTCTTTCCTGCCACAAAGACACAAGTTAGTTTGCAACAGGTTTAAATGTACACGTTGGGATCACTGGCTAGAAGCCATAATGGACCGTTTAGTCTTTGAACGAGGATGGTGTGCAACGAAGCACGTGAGGCGCTACACGCCATTCCATTCGCACGTGAGACTATCGTGAAGTTCTGCCCGGACCAGATCGGTGCCAGTGCCCCAGCAACCGTCCGCAGGAACCCGTTACCTTGTGCACAAGTTGTCCGTGATCAATCGTTCGTGGCACGTTAACATTGATGCAGTTGAGGCACATGAACATGAGATAAGCAACATTGTATGATTCGTTTTGCATAGTCTTCCTGACAGTTTATTTCATAATAAGTGTATTCCATACTTAGCACAATTTATGGAAGAAGATGCATTCTAGTAAACTTGAAGCATGTAAAGAACATTCATATGAACAAGCATGCAGTTTAGTAACCGTTTCCAAGTTGAATGACAAGCAATATAATCCAAGTCTATTTCCCTTTTATCTTGGTTTCTTTTATTATTACTTGGTATCGTTTGATTGGGGCAAGGGAGAGTGCAAGATTTTATAGATGTGAAGCTTGGAAGCAGGGCTAGCTAATCGGGTTGGTAGCCACTCACTTAGATTGTTGGAAGGGAGAAGGAAAGAGGCGTTTCACGACTCCGCTCGCAAGTCGCCTATTGCTCGTTCACCTGCATTACGAACAGCTCGATTAATACCTCTTCTACTTATCCAATCTCGGAATTGAAATGCAGTGCAATGAACGAAAATAATGAAATCATTAAAACCGTTCAAGAAAAACAAGCAAATCCCAAAACCAACTCAAAGCACGAAAGCAACAAGCGACATCAAAAACCGAGGCAATAAAAGATAACAGCGGAGAGGTCCCTCCTGACTCTGCCGCTAAGTCGATCCCGGGGGCACGGTCCACTGAATATGGGAATCAATTCCGAAGAAACAAATCCATAACGAGGACGAGTTCTTAATTCAATCTATCCCGATCGAACGATACCGTCTTGTGTTTCTTAGCCGCGATCTTTGCACCGGGAGAACGGGGCGCTACATACGGGAGGGCATCCTAAAACTTCTATGCACATCAAAATTGCGATGGAAGGTATTTATGGACGCATAGAACTGCGCATAGGAGTGAAGGATGCGCAACTCCATAGAAAGAGAAGTCACGGGCACAACAAAAGTTATACCAGTACAGCCTGTGATGAAGTATCGCCATCCCCTAGCTCCATCAATAAGTCCACCTTTGAACTTGAAGGTGGTAATGGCATTCCCCACATGCAGCTGATCATACCCAAACTGCCTGGCGAACCGACTGGGCAAATAAGGCTCCAGGTAGCAGTGGTCATTACTTCTGTATAGCAAATGGGAAGGTCTAATGCAGACCAACCAGTAGAAGGCTTCAGGAGAAAGAATGGTCCTCCCATGGCCCTCATCCTTAAGTTTCTTCCCCTGTTGATTAATATGTATGGGGGGACAATACAGAAGATCTTCCAGCTGTGGGCAATATTTAACGCCCGTCGGCAATCTGTGACGGTCGCCACGATCCAAGAGAAATTCTTGTAATTCAACAAGAAGTTATTTTCTGAACCGCTGGCAGGACCGGGAGACATCACCCTAGGGTTGTGAAGAATCAGCCATCCCATCAGGTACAGGAAGGGTAATTCCACCCTGGGAAAGCTTTCACGCTGCGTCTCATCAGCAAGCAGCCCATCAGTAAGGGCCCTCAGGCCTGCTTGTATTCTACATACCATAGCAGGAAGCAGGCCCAGTCTTGCTCCGAATACTAAACGCACTGCAGGCCATAAGGTGTTGCGATGGATGCGATCTACAGACGCTATGCCAGGCACTACCCAGCGACGAAGCCAGACGGAGAGGAAGCCAGCTAATTGAGCTTCCCTTGACAGAGGCTTGCGATAATGCCTCATATAATTGAAGGCTTTTGTGCCTGCAGCATAACCCCCTATCTCCTCGTCAAAAATATGATCTGAAGCCCCCGCGTCTTCAATAAGGTCATCGACCGTGTTAGCATTCAGCATGCTCAGGGGGTTTAAGGGCCTATCTCGGCTATCTACCACCTTGTCTGGTTTAACATTTCTGGCATGGTGGAAGAAAAGATAGGTGGCCCACTTGTTGATGTGAGCCAAATCAGAAGGCTCCTTGTAGAAAGTGGTGCAGGCAAGATAGTGGCACATCAGCTCTTGATATACTGCCACAGCCCTAGGGTTTGTATCCTTCAACTCCCGGTTTGTAGGGACGTACTCCTCATAAGGAGTGTCCCCCATTGGCAGCCTTGAAATTTCTGCCATCTCATGAAGGGCCAGACCCAACTCCCCTAGCGGAGTGGTGTAGAAGCATAAAAAATACGCCGGATGGCTATACGCAGCATATTAATGCAGAGCAGCATAAACAGAGGCCTTCAGAGCCATCAAGCGTGCAACAGAGCTTTTTTCGCTAAACACAGCGTGAAAAAATAAACTCAAAGGACCATCCGCGTAAGGCAGTACGTCCAAAACCGCTTCAGCGTAAACAGAGTGCTTCATCGACTCCTGGGCGTAAAACCCATCCTCTTTCCAATGCAGCATTGAAGTGTACGAGAGACGCTTCGTATTCTCCGAAATGAACCTGTCAGATTCTGCAATGAACCTGTCAGATCCTGCAAATGAACCTGACGTCTGGACTTCTGACAAAGGGATACTGCTCGACTACCCAGACGACGGAATGATGGCACAGCACTGCGACCCAGGCTGTCATTTACCGCCATCTCCTTTGCGTAAACTGCTTTTACGTGCACGAAGGGATACGCTGCCTTGTTTTACACAGGCAGACATGAGCTATTTATGCTCTGCAGTAGACAAACCGCCTGCCACATCAAAAGATGCACTCCGTACGGGGCTCGAGGCACGTCTCTACGTCCAATGCACAGAGCGATGACAGTTGCTCTAGGCACGTCTCTACGTCTAATGCACAGAGCGGTGACAGTTTCTCGAGGCACGTCTCTGCGACTGATGCACAGAAGGGCTGCAGACCTTCAAAAATATGCCTCTGTATTTAATGCACAAGATGGTGGCAAATCTCTGTATTTAATGCAAGAGATTTGATTATATCTTCAAAAGCCGTAATTTCGGCTAAGACGTCCACATCAGCACTCTGGCACGGTACGCAGCGGCTTCTACGCCCATTCAGCTCCTGTGCTCACTCGGCTTCTAGGCCCATTCGGCTTCTACGCTCACTCGGCTTCTACGCCCATTCAGCTCCTGTGCTCACTCGGCTTCTACGTCCATTCGGCTTGTACGCCTATTCGGCTTCAACGCCCACTCGGCCTCTATGACCACTCGGCCTCTATGACCACTCGGCTTCTACGCCCACTCGGCCTCTATGACCGCTCGGCTTCTACGCCTATTCGGCTTCTATGCCTGCTTGGCTTCTACGCCATGGTGACAGACATTGGCTTCTACGCCCACCTTTTCTACAGAAGGGATACCTACCTACGTGGCTTCTACGCCGTGATCTTCGTAGCGATTATACGCGTTTTGTCCCTTAGTTGGACCCACGTTACACGCTCATTCAAAGGATCATCTGTACGCAGGCATTGATTATTTTAACCGTTGTATAAAAGGGTGCTGTACTTTCCACTCCTCGGTTTCTATACCGACGGAGTGGTCACTGTCACTAAAACTCTATAAATAGAGACCTCTATCAATGAGGAACAAGGTCGACAAAAATTGGAGGATCGAAGGAATTGGTCTAAAAACTTCCAAGAAAGATCGAACCAAGGGTCAAGAGAGAGAGAGAGAGAGAGAGAGAGAGAGAGAGAGAGAGAGAGAAGAATCCGGAGCTCAGGCAAAGAGTAGGGATCGACGACTTTGGCATCGTGCATCCACCCTCTTCTATAACCTTCGAAGCTGCTTCCTGTCTTCTACGGCACTTCTTCATCATCGTGTGGTCCAAGGGCTAAAGTGATCGACTGCAGATCAGACACCTATAGCAATATTTACCCAAATTAAATAAATTGTACTCCCACATCCTCGTATAGGATCAAATTGTACAAGTTTGTTTATAAACCAAAGAAGGCGGGTTTTGTGTAAACCCCATCTTGAATACATTTTCATTCTTTCATTTTCCACCACAAACAAGATGGCGACTCTGCTGGGGACATCTTTCTCTTCTGATGAGGAAGTAATTGCTCAACACGATACGGTATCTGTAGGAACCGTGAAGAAGACACTGGTCGTCCAATTTGACCAGTCTGCCTACGAAGACATGCTTCGAACCGGGGGTAGCTCTTACCCTCTCTCCGTCCAAGACAACAGGAAGTTGCGCAAGGTCTGGATGCCCAAGACCTCCTCTTCCATTCCTGTGGACTCTCCGATCTCTCCGACCAATGAGGTTGTAGCATTGCTCCCTCCGTCCCTCGTATGTAAAATTCAGTCTCCCGCTACGCGCGGTACAGACGAAACTTCGGGCAAAGCCTCAGCGCTAACCCAGAAGTATCCACTGCGCTCTACGCGTAGAAACCAGTCTCCCGCTACGCGCGGTACAGACAAAACTTTCGGGCAAAGCCTCAGCGCTAACCCAGAAGTATCCACTGTGCTCTACGCGTAGAAACCAGTCTTCCGCTACGCGCGGTATAGACAAAACTTCTGATGATGCCTCAGCGCCAAATTGGAAGTACAAATCACGCTCCGTGCGCAAGACAACATCTGACCTCTATGGGGAACCAGATGAGCGCTGTGATCTCCGCGAAGGAAAGCAAGCGGCAGAGTACTCAACTTTTCGGCCTTTACGCCAGCGAGGGAGCAATCTGCCTACCCTCCGGATTACGCGGGAAGCCGATGGCCGACTGAGGACCTCTTCAGCTTTACGCCAGTCTGAGCAAATCTCCCAATTATACCAGGCGAAGTCCCACGGCGTAAAGTAAGCTCAGGTTGCGGAAAGATACCCTCCCCAGGGATTATCCGCCACCCAGATGGCCAACCTGTTGTACACAGGTGGCACAGGGAAAACCATGGTGTCGAATCTCCGCATGCCCACTGATAGGAACAGAAGGAACAAGCCGTCATTTTCTTCTTCTACTCCTCCTGACTTGCACAAATATCTAGTCCAGAAACGTAACGAGAGGGGACCTTCCAACATGTCTATTACGCCCCCTGGCGAGCAATATTGTAATAGTCATAAGATTATGATTGACTGCTGCTGTTCTAAAGCAAAACGGTCGGTTTTCGACCGGTTGAGCTACTCTCTGTCTTTCCAGGAAGAAGAGCCCGTGCATACATCCGTGAACATGGCTTCACACATACCTAGAGGAGGGTCGAGCTCAAGACGTTATCCCTCTAGGCCTCCGAGCCGAAGGAGATTCGAAGACCTCCTCAGGAACGCTAAAGCTGGGGTATTCCAAAATACCCGTGCAAGGTCACAGCAAACAGCTTCGTACTCGTCTGATTCCGACGCTGGGGGTCGCCAGTCTCCCGGATCAGATGCTGAGAGTATAGAGTCGACTTCTGCAACGACCTATACTAATCCTTCAATGACGCCCCGGGAAATGGGAGTTTATGCCGTTGAAGATGAACGTGAGGAAGCTTCGCCTTCAGGAAACGCGGAACAATGCATCACTGTACTGGAGACATCTCTGAAACAAATGCAATCCATAATGGAGAACATGCATCAGATGATGCTAACTCAGCACGCAACTGCCATGGCTCAAGCATCGGTCCCGCCAACTCAGATAGGTGTGGGGGTGGACTTACCACCATCCAACCCGAGCCAAGAGCCTGCTCTAGATCAAGAGTCAGCAGTTCCTCCGCTTCCTCACTCAAAGAATATATTACCTCCCGTTGGAGTCACGATACAACCAACTCCGTACTACACCGTAGTCCCGCTTCCAACTGAAAACCTGATGCAGACAGTACGGGAGTTGAAAGCCCAGTTTGACGTCTTGAAGCACAAAGATCAGCTCAAGAAACTGGGAATCAACCAGCCTTACCCAGCTATCTGGGAAGAGGTCCCTTTCCCTCCGAGGTACAAACCTCAGACTATGGCTCTGTTCGAGGGAAAAATATCACCAAGTCAGTACATGAACTATTTCAGTATGATGACGGTGTTGCTACAAGGGAACGACGCCCTCCTTACTCGGGTGTTCAAAGGCTGCCTCTCAGGAGTAGCCTATCAGTGGTACCGTAGCTTGGCGGACAACTGCATTACTTCCTTCGAGGACTTCAAAGCTTTATTCTTTACGCGATTCTACGAGGGAGGAATGGACATGTCTATGTCCTCTCTCATCGAAGTCAAGCAGAGGGAAAAGGAGGACGTTCGCACCTTCGTCGAACGTTTTCGTCAGGCCACCTTACAGATGCCTCCAGGAGTTCCAGACTCTGCGTTAGTAGACATCTGCAGGAAGAACCTCCTTCCCGTAGTCTCGGTGTTTACAGGACCATATCAGTTCCATGATTGGCCCTCGTTCATCATCTCGGCAGTAGCCACCGAAGACAACAGTCGCAAGGCGCGCGACAATGGCATCATGATCTCCGCCTCTGACAGAGGCAAGAGGTCATCTCCCAGCAGCGACCATCCTCGCAGCTCCAAAGGAAAAGAAGCTCTGGCGATCAATACGGCCAGGCAAAAGACTGCGACAACCGCATAAGCGAGACCCGGGACTTCCAGGCCCGTCGAAGTCTACTCTTTCGACGACAATGATATCCCAAGTATATTCGAGTGTCTCGTCAAAAGTGGCAAGATCACCCTTTCGGAGCTGAGGCAGCCCCAAGAAGTCGTCAGCACTAACGACCCCAAATACTGCATCTTCCACAGATACGTATACTACCCGACAAAGGCGTGTTACATACTGAAAAGGAAGATCCAGGGGTTAATCGATGCTAAGACCGTCACTCTGCACAACACCGAGAAGACGGTCACGGCCAACATGATCTCTCTGCGGTTTGGCAATCTGCCTTCCCAAGAAGTCTCGGACGGTGTCACACCCATTTCCCGGACCACGATGAACATCGTCAATCTCCCTCCAGTTAGGGGTCAAAATCATGACCTGGTATCCCTAACCACCCGGCAGGGCGAGATTATGCGGGTTCATCTGGATTTGGTGTCAGAGCTCGAGGAGGAGACTAAAGCTACTAAGGCTACGTCTAGAAAGAGCTTCAAATGCAAACCATGCCATATGGTCGCAACTTCTTCGCCATCAGACGAAGATGAGGTATTTGCTGCAACCCATTCAGGGAAAGCCTACCTCAACGACTACGGAGCAAGTCAGAAAGATGCACCGGCGGACGCTTCAGCTGCCAAACCGTCAGGACCAGGCCCCGTTGTACCAGATGCCGGTCCTTCAAAACCAACTCCGGCGGACAAGGGGAAGCAAAGAGAAGTGCGCTTTGATAACCTATGAAAAACATTCCAAATAAAGGTTTAGAGAAGCCATACAACTTCGACATACTGGCCCAACTGGCTAATACACCAGCCAGGCTGTCCATCTTCGAGCTACTCAGGCTCTCCCAAGACACTCGTCTAGCCCTGAGTGAAGCACTGATGAAGGCGGAGGCATGCTTGACCCAGCTCAAGTCCCCCGACGAAGAACCGGTGGCATGTCCTCAATGCCACAGTGTAATGGAAGTGGTCCCAAATATCACTTTCACTCAAGACGACATGCTGTTAAAACATAACAGGCATGACATGCCCCTCTATTACACCGGGTACGTCGGTTCCATGAAGGTCGATCGGATTCACATAGATCCGGGATCGTCGATCAGCATCATCCCTCACAGTCTGCTCAGACCGCTGAGGATTCCTACCAGCGAATTGGCTTACACCTCCACTACAATCGTGGGTTTCAACGCCGGAAGAAGTAAGCCGTTAGGGAAAATTTGCCTGAGGATCCAGATTTTCAACCTCAGATCGTGGACAACTTCCCATACAACTTTTCCTTCCTCAGCACATCCAACACAATCCTCAAATGCTCCTCATGCTCCTCCGGTGTCCTCGAGTATATGAGTATGTCGTCGATGAACACCACCACGAACTTGTCAAGGTACTGGTGGAACACCTTGTTCATCAAGTTCATAAATACCGCCGGTGCATTAGTCAAACCAAACAGCATCACCATAAACTCGTACTGACCATACCGAGTTCTAAAAGCAGTCTTCGGTATGTCCTCCGGCTTCACCTTCACCTGATGGTAGCCTGATCTCAAATCTATCTTAGAAAATATCTTCGCACCACTCAACTGATCAAACAGATCATCAATCCGTGGCAAAGGATACTTATTCTTGATAGTGAGATTATTCAAAGCCCTATAATCAATGCACATACACACCGATACTTATTCTTGATACTTATTCTTGATAGTGAGATGGTCCTCCCAAGAACCCCCAAAATCTAGTACACAAGTGCGCAACATATCCTCGAGAGTCTGGATAGTCCGCTCAGACTGCCCATCTGTCTGGGGATGATATGCAGTACTGAATTTGAGCTAAGTGCCCAAACTCTCCTGCAAACTCCTCCAGAAATGAGAAGTGAAACGACTATCCCAATCTGAGACTATGCTGATGGAAACTCCATGTATCCTAACGATCTGCCTCACATACATCTCTGCCAGCTTCTCCGTAGACAAACCCACCTTGAAAGGCAAAAAGTGGGCCGACTTGGTCAACCTATCAACAATGACCCAAATCGCGTCTTTCCCTTCTGGAGATCGTGGAAGTCCGGACACAAAATCCATAGTAATGTGTTCCCACTTCCACTCTGGAATGGGTAATGTTTGAAGTAACCCTCCTGGCCTCTGCCTCTCGGCTTTCACCTGCTGGCACACTAAGCATCTGGATACAAACTGTGCCACTTCCCTCTTCATGCCATACCACCACACACTCTCTCGCATATCCTGATACATCTTGTTAGCACCTGGATGTATGGAATACTGAGAGCGATGTGCTTCCTGCAATACCTTCTCTCGCAACTTCCCACTAGGCACACACAATCTAACTCCATGCCCCAACGATCCATCCTCTGCAATAGTGAAATTATCCTCCAATCCTGCCCTCACTTGAGCTCTGATACTCCTCAAAGATACATCATCATACTGTGCTGCCTTAATCCTGTCCATCAAATCTGAGTGTATCTACAATCCCCACATCTGCATAGCACACCCAGGAACAATCATCTCAATGCCCAAGCTCTTCAAGTCCTCCAACAAATATCGATCCTGCGTCAAGAACATAGCTACCGGATACCTGCTCAAAGTATCGGCAACTACATTGGCTTTCCCAAGATGATATTGCAAAGAGATATCAAAATCCTTCATCAGTTTCAACCACCGACGCTGCCTCATGTTCAACTCCTTCTGCGTGAAAACGTACTTCAAGCTTTTGTGGTCTGTGAAGATCTCCACACGCTCTCCGTACAAATAATGTTTCCACAACTTCAGGGTGAATATGACAGCTGCCAACTCCAAATCATGGGTAGGATAGTTCTTTTCATGAGGACGCAATTGCCTGGATGCATAGGCAATCACTTTTCCATGCTGTTGAAGAACACAACCTAAACCCTTTCCCGATGCATCACTATAAATAGTGAAACCTCCGGACCCTGATGGCAACGTCAAAATAGGAGCAGACGTCAACCTCTTCTTCAACTCTTCAAAAGCAACCTGGCAAACCTCCGTCCAAACAAACTCCACATCCTTCCTTGTGAGTCTGGTCATCGGCTCGGCAATCCTCGAAAAATCTTGCACAAACTTCCTGTAGTAGTCTGCCAATCCCAAGAAACTCCTGATCTCTGCTACCGAACTCGGAGTCTTCCAAGATTCCACTGCTGAAATCTTCTTCGGATCCACTGAAATATCATCACCAGTCATAACATGCCCCAAGAATTCTACCTTGTCCAAGAAAACTCATATTTGGACAACTTCCCATACAACTTCTCCTTCCTCAGCACATCCAACACAATCCTCAAATGCTCCTCATGCTCCTCCGGTGTCCTCGAGTATATGAGTATGTCGTCGATGAACACCACCACGAACTTGTCAAGGTACTGGTGGAACACCTTGTTCATCAAGTTCATAAATACCGCCGGTGCATTAGTCAAACCAAACGGCATCACCATAAACTCGTACTGACCATATCGAGTTCTAAAAGCAGTCTTCGGTATGTCCTCCGGCTTTACCTTCACCTGATGGTAGCCTGATCTCAAATCTATCTTAGAAAATACCTTCGCACCACTCAACTGATCAAACAGATCACCAATCCGTGGCAAAGGATACTTATTCTTGATAGTGAGATTATTCAAAGCCCTGTAATCAATGCACATATGCACCGATCCATCCTTCTTCGGTATAAACAACACCGGGGCTCCCCATGGTGAAGAACTCGATCTGATAAACCCCTTATCCTGTAATTCGTCCACCTACTTCTTCAACTCGACCAGCTTGCTGTTGTTTACTCTATAGACATGCTGCGAAATTGGTTCTGCACCTGGCACCAAATTTATAGAAAATTCAATATCTCGATCTGGCGGCAATCCTGGCAATTCCTCAGGAAAGACATCCAAGAATACTGCTATCAACGGATGCGGCAACTCCTTGTCTTCCACCATAGCTCCACAAATAATGCCTTTCCCCTGCTCCGCAGCTCCTCTAGCAAACTTGAACTCTGGCTCTCCTGGCGAACCAAATAAAACTCTACCTCCTCTACAGTCTATGCTAGCACGGTGCCTATTCAACCAATCCATCCCAAGTACAATATCGTAGCTCGGAAGTGGCATTACAAGTAGACACGCACTCAACTCCCGGCCTCCCAGAGTAACTCTCCGATCCTTACAAATATCATTAACCAGGATAATGCCTCCCCCGGTCATGATCTTGCAAGTCCTAAGCAAAGACTCAGCTACCAAACCATGCTTCAGAGCAAAAGAAACAGATACAAAACTATGGGAAGCACCACTATCAAATAAAGCTAAAGCTGGAATGGAATCAAGAAGAATAGAACCTGCGATAACATCTCCGGTGGGTTCCTCCTCTTCGACGGTCATAGCAAACGCTCGTCCCTGTCGAGCACCTCCCTGCTGTTGATGCTGGACAAAACGCTGTTGCTGTGTCGGAAGTGGTCCCCTCGGCTGTGCTGCAGGTGGTCTCGTCTGTGTCCTCGGAGCTGGAGCTGCTCCCTGAACTGCACGACGAGGACACTCCCTTGATTGATGCCCTTCAGTACCACAATACAAACAAACTCCTAACCTCCTCCTGCAAACTTCCCAGATGTGGCCAGGCTTCTTGCAGAAGTTGCATAGAGCTTGCTGTATCTGTCTCTGCTGCTGAGGTGCCTGGTGAAAAGGCGCTCTAGCTGGAGTCTGGTTCTGTTGTGGCTGCTGGAAAGGTCTGGACTGGAAATGAGGACGTTTGGCAGATACTGCACTGCTGTTGGCCCCCAGAAAAGAATCACGGTCTCTCTTGGTCTTCAAACCCAGATCCCGCTCAACCTTGCGTGCCTCCGCAAGTATCTCCGAGTATGTCTCATAAAAAGACGGAATGAGAATCTTCACTTCCCAGTTTAGACCCTCTCGGAAACGAATAGCTCGAACCTCCGGCTCCCTCACCAAGTACTCTGCAAATCGGCTCAACCTACCGAACTCTGCAGCGTATTCCTCCACAGACATGCTCCCCTGAATGAGACTCTCAAATTGTCTCCCCAAGTCAAGCCTGTCTATCCGGGCAAAAAACTTCTTCTTGAAAAGGTCCTTGAATACCTCCCAAGATTGTCCTGCGTCAACTAGAACCGGCTCATTCCTGAACCAAGTGCGAGCGACGTCGAACAGTTGAAGTCCTACCGCCTCAACCTTCAGATCTTCAGGAAGATGGGACACCCTCATAAGACGCTCAATGTCCTCGAGCCAATCATCAGCATAGACGATGCCCTCCGTCCCTTTGAAAACCCTAGGCTCCAGTTTCTTGAAGTCCTGAATGTTGCCTGGCCGAAGCTGAGCAACTTGAGGAACAACCTGCTGCTGGATCGGAACTCCTCTCTCAACTACAGCACAAGCAAGCTGATGAGCACTCTCGATGCCCTGCCGTAGAACGTCCGTCTGCCTCTGATGTGCCTCTGACTGAGCCCTCTGTGCCTCGAGCATCTCACGAAACAGTGTAAACATCTGTGACGCCTCTGCTGGCACAGGAGGTGGAGGTGGAAGCCCCTCAGATACAGCTGGCATAGTCCTCTGAGTAGGTGGTGGACCTCCGAAAGCAGCTGACACTCCAATCACCGGAGAAGTGACTGGTGCAGGCCCTCGGGATGTCGCAGACCTCTCAGAAGCTGCTCTCCCCTGCTGTGATCTAGTCTTAGGCGGCATCCTGAGACAAAGCGAAAGAAAAAATCAATATGGCACAAGATGTAAGACATCAAGGAAAGGACAGTTTAAGGGTTCAAGTATCAATGTCAAAGGAGAATAGTTGAATCAAAAGAATTTTCCTAGATGTGATTGAGTATCTCAGCCTATATCCTATATCCTATCGCAGGCTCGCAGTAGTACAACTAAATTATCGCACTACCACGACATCACATACTTGTGAAGCTAGACCTGCATGGGCCACCACCAAAAACGTGTCACGACCCATACCCGGTGTAAGGATACTAGTCGGAAACAACGCCCAGCCTATGCCGCAGAATCGGCGGTAGAACGCTGTCTAGATAGTCTATCTAAAGTAATGAACCACCAATAATGATAGAATACTCAATCACAGAACTTAAGATGGAAATGAGCACGAATCAGATAAGAATAGAATAGTCATCATACAACTCATGAGTTTAAAATAATACATCAATGAGTCTGAAGAGTAACAAAATAAGCTGGAGATAAATCCAGTACAAAAGAATACTATCATACTACAAAGCTACAACTCCAGGGTCAACTGTCTCAGTTGGGATAAGTCCCTCTTGAACCAGGGTCTCAGAATCTAAACCCACAACATCCTGGGGTCCATAATAGGTAGGGTACTCCTCAGTGTCATCTGGAAAAATATATCCAGTCAGGAAAGGAGCAGAGTACATCTCTAACAGCAGTTCTAATCCATGATAAAAACTATGTAACAGTAAATAGCTGTGGATAAACAAGATGCACAAAATAGATACAAGAGATATATAGACAATAAGGAAATACTGGAAAGAAATATAATAATGAACAATATGCCAATGAAATAATAATACTAATGACTAAGTGTGTGAGTACTAGCTTAACATGTGATCTGCTTGGGCAAGATACAATGCGGCCTGGCTAATCATACGTGCGGTGCATGATCAACACTATTCGTTTACCAATACTTTATTCAATAGGGATTTGATCACATATCTATACTAATACTCCCCACCCCCAACTGGTATAATAGATCCAACCACGGTATGCTATGGCACTAGATTCCCCAAGAAGAGAGCGACTTCTCCCGAAAATCGGTGTCTGTACATGTACAAGATAACCAATAAAACAATACTTGCACCATATACACCATATAC
This sequence comes from Iris macrosiphon, assembly GCA_036927795.1. Lineage (NCBI taxonomy): Eukaryota > Viridiplantae > Streptophyta > Magnoliopsida > Asparagales > Iridaceae > Iris > Iris macrosiphon. Next base: position 51,740,976 of record JAYESA010000012.1, on the reverse strand, counting down.
CAAGGAATAACATCTCATGACGAGATCCGGATATACCAATCCGTGTAACCATAGTGTCAAGAGAAACATGTATATCTACACTAGATACAACGAACATAGAGGATATCATAAATGAGAAACTATCAGAGAATGTACTCGCCTGAAGTCCAATGAAAAGTCTCACAGATGTCTGACTCGGTGCCTCGAAACCTAGATATGGAATACCACATTAATACAAGGTCCCGGAAAGAGAACAAGTCAAACTAGTCAACTTCTAGGTCAATAAATTAATTCTAAGTTAAAAGTCAACTATGGTCAACTCTAAAGTCAACTAAAGTCAAACATGGTCAAACCAAGGTCATCCTCACAAGACATCTATACAAATAATATAGAAAATAAAATACAACAATTTAGGAATCAAATTAAATCCCAATTGATACCCACACAAAGTATACTAATAATACAATATTATACACTCTAAATAATGTATATACAAACCAATATTTATACAAATAAAATAATATATTATTATTAGTATTATACCTCACAAAAGCACATATATATATACATATATATATATACAAATATAATATATAATATATAAATTAAATCTGCCAAATCGTCACTGAAAACAGTGAACTAAAACAAAGATTTAAATAAAATAGCTTATAGTGACAGTCTCAACTGTCACAGAAATTCTGTCACAGAAACTCTATATATAAACCACTGCTGCTCAATTGGTGACAGTTAAACAACTGTCACAGAAAACTGTCGCAAATACCGCTGTCTAAATCCCGCCCGCTGCTATTAATGACAGAATTGTCATTAATAGCTACAGCGGCTGCTGCTGCCCACGGTATATTAATGACAGAAACTGTCATTAAAAGCTGCTGTCGCCAAAAGAAATATATATATAATCTATATATTAATAACTATAAATCAATATAATTAAATATATATATATACATATATAAAACAATTTAATAAATATATATACTTATATATATATATATACACATAAACTTGCACATTAAAATATTAATAATTACTAAACACAATGCACATAATAATGTACATATTTTACATGGCTAGAAGCACACATAAAAATACATTCATTAATATCCAAATAATTACATAATAATTATAAATAATATAATTACACATTTAAACACATAAATATATTTTATAAAACATTTATATATAATTTATGTTATTAACATAAGTACATATATAATTGCATGCAAGAAAGCTACATACATATATTTATACACCACATTAGAACACATAGAAATATATAGATCTACGCTACAATAAATACCATAATAAATATACTAAAATAAATATATAATATCTATATATATTTACTAGTTATAAATGAAGAATTTAAAGCATAATTAATTAGATCTACACATAAACACACCAAATTGGAGAGTATCACACCGTATCCCACTAGATCTAGGATACGCATGTGACACGAGTCCAACACACAACCAATTGCACCCCGAAGGACACAAACATGTCACAAATAATATTTATGAACAAATCAAAGTGTCAAAAGTAGATCTATGTGTCCGTGTCAAAATACGACATGTTCAAAGTCCCGTGTCGGAGGGAAAACCCCCAAAATGACACGTATCACCAAATAGTTGGGATATGAACCACATGTACCCAATATGGACACGACACAAGCCCCAAACACATAATCACATGTCCAATTGATCTATAGGATCAATTGACACACACAACAAAATATAAATTCAAAATTCCAACAAAATTGACACAAAAAGCACCATAACTTTCTCCATGGGTCTCCTATGAACATAAAACAAAGTCCTATGGGTAGTACATACATATGGGTTGATTTTACATGATTAAATCTCAGATTTAGAAGCTATTTTAATGAGAAAAACTGAATTATACCTATTGGGAGATGGATTCCCAATGAAACCTCCAATTGAGATGAACTTGCTTCCAAATTGTAGATCCTTGCTCCTCTTTGTAGATCCTTGCTTCCTCCTTCTAGATCCTTGCTTCTCAACTTTCTAATGGTGAATTAGGAAGAATTTAGGATAAATTTGGTGGAGAATTGGAATGGGAATAGAAAGAATTTGGGAGTGGAAAATTCTAGATCTAGATTGGAAATGAGAATGAGAGAAGAGAGAAATTTCCCCCCTCTTTTAATAGGCCGGTCTTGCCCCTCTCCCAAGCAATTATAAAATGTTCAATGTACCCCTTGGGGCCTCTCATGAAGAAATAATTAAGGAAGGAAGCTTCTAGTCTAATCACTTAATTAATTTAATCCATCTCCTTAACTATGGGCTTTCTAAATGGGCCAAATCTAACTATTTAATTCATGTTGGTCCATGGGTCCAAACTACACTAGTTGGGTCTACTAAAATAAGTCTAAAATAATTAAATAACATCCAACAACAATTAAATAATACAACAAAAATTATTTACCATGCACAATATTTATTTAAATAGAAAATTACTAAAATACCCTTTTTCCTAAAATGTGGTAGTGACAGGAAGCCAAGCCTCATCTACGGAAGAGGCAGACGAACGCCGCTGCATGGCGACCCCTACTATCAACGAACTCATTTCGGGTTGGGGTATGCCACCTCCTCTAAGTCGGACGAGAATATCTTCTCCTCTTCTCAGAACAGCTCGTCGCCCTCTGACTCACCTGATGCTCTCGAATAAACATTATCAGTGAATATGGTAGTGACAGATTCCTTCGAATCAGACGAACAAGAATCTGAACTGTTTGAGAATGACTCTTGGGCCCAACAAATGGATACGCAGTGGGAATCCTGCTTCGAGCAAAGGGAACCTCCCACCAAAGACGAAGTTATCCAGGTTGATGTTGGGGTTGAACTTTCGCCAAAGCCAATATTTATCAGTAACAATCTTTCCCCAGCTGAAAGGGAAGAAGTTATCCAGCTGATAAAAGAGTATATCGACGTCTTTGCATGGGATTATGAGGACATGCCGGGCCTTGACCCAAAGGTGGCTACTCATAAACTCAACGTATTGACCGATTCATAGCCTGTGAAGCAGCACCAACGCCGGTTCCGCCCGGATATGATGGACGCCATCGAAGCTGAAGTCAAGAAGTTGATAGCCTGCGGTTTCATCCGAGAAGAACAATATCCCGACTGGGTCGCCAACGTTGTCCCAGTCATAAAGAAAAATTGGAAAATACGTATCTGCATCGATTACCAAGATCTGAATGCGGCCTGCCCCAAGGATGAGTTCCCTCTTCCCATCACGGACATCATGATCGACAACACCTGCGATTTTGAGCGTATGTCTTTCATGGACAGATTCTCAGGATACAATCAGATCAAGATGCATCCTGAAGACGAGAAGCACACTGCCTTCCGGACCCCGTTGGGGGTATATTGCTATACGGTCATGCCCTTCAGATTGAAGAACGCTGGGGCTACATACCAACGGGCTATAAGTAATATATTCCATGAGCATTTAAGCAAAACAGTAGAATGTTACGTGGACGACATAGCCGTCAAGAGCCGCCTCAAAGATGATCACATTCAAGACTTGAGGACGGTATTCGAGTTAATGTGCCAACATCAACTCAAGATGAACCCTACGAAGTCCTTTCTGGGTGTATCTAGTGGCAAATTCCTGGGATTTGTCATTACCGTCAAAGGCATCCAAGTGGACCCTGACAAAGTCCAGGCCATCGTAGAAATGCGACCGTCCCATAATCTGAGGGAACTCCGGAGATTTCAAGGTCGTTTGGCTTATATCCGGAGATTCATATCCAACCTCTCGGGGAGATGTCAGCCCTTTTCGCATCTCATGAAGAAAGGTACATCCTTCGTATGGGACGAAACCTGTCAGCAAGCGTTCGGAGATATCAAGCGCTATCTCACCAGTCCGCCAGTTCTGGTGCCTTCCGTCATGTGAAGACCATTCTTGCTGTACATTCGAGCGAAGGATCATTCGCTAGGAGCTCTTCTCGCACAGAAGAACGATATGGGTCATGAACAGGCTATCTACTACCTCAGCAGGATGATGGTCGGAGCCGAACACCGGTACAACCCAGTGGAGAAAGAATGCTTGGCTCTGATGTTTGATATCCAGAAGACGCGGCACTATGTCACCGGCCAGACTATTCATATCATCTCCAGGATCAACCCTCTTCGAGTACTGATGAGCAAGCCAAGTGCTTTTAATTCCCGACTCACGACTTGGGCGATGCTGTTAACACCATATGACATGGTATACGTCTCGCAGAAGTCCATCAAAGGCCAAGCGCTGGCCGACTTCCTAGCTGCTCATCCGATCCCGGAGGCCTCCAAATTATACGAGGACATTCCCGACGAAGTTGTAGAATGTAATTCCGCAATGGAAAGTGACACATGAAAACTATTCTTCGATGGAGCCTCCAGAACTGGTCCCATGGGAAACGTGGTTTCAGGGGTAGGAATCGTCCTGGTCACTCCTGATAAACTCGTCATCTACCGAGCATATTCTCTTAGCGAGCCATGCTCCAACAATGTGGCAGAGTACAACGCTCTGCTAATCGGGCTCCAAGTCACCAAAGAGCTGGGGGTCGAGTCCATGGAAGCTTTCGGTGATTCTCTGCTTATCGTCAATCAAGTCAGGGAAATATATGAAGTCCGAAATCCAGCCTCATCCCCTATCACCAAGCAACGGTCGAGATAGCCATGACATTCAAAGGGTTCTTCCTAGAGCATGTACCTCGATCTCATAATCTAGAAGCTGATGCCCTAGCCAGTCTAGCTGCGGATTTAGCCACTCCTATAAGAAGGCAGAATTCGGTAATCCTTCTTAACAGAGATTTATTCTGTGTGAAGAACAACCTTCACATAGAACGCAGCTATGCTGTGAACACAGATCCCCCTAGAAGAGACTGAAGAAGTCCCTTCATAGATTTCGTCGCATACGGAATCTTGTCGGAGGACCCCAAAGAAGCAGTATCCGTCAAAAGATGATCATTACGCTTCTACTTCGATGCATCTTCACAAGGCCTATATCACCGGACCTACGACGGACTGCTATTGAGATGTCTCTTTGACGACGAAGCACAGCAGATTATCCGGGAAGCTCACAACGGCGTATGCGGAGCACATCAGCCCGGTCCTAAGCTACAGGATCGTATCAGGAGAATGGGCTATTACTGGCCCACTATGATCGCAGACGCGATCAACTATGCAAGATAATGCAGAGCCTGTCAGGTTCATGCAGACTTCATACATCAACCGTCTGAATATCTACATCCTACGGTTGCATCCTGGCCTTTCGAAGCATGGGGTATGGATATCATTGGTCCTATTCACCCGTCTTCTTCCAGAGGTCACCGGTTCATACTGGCCATCATGGATTACTTCTCCAAATGGGCAGAGGCGATCCCTCTTGCTGAGGTAAAGGCGTCTAATGTAATCAGCTTCATCAAGCATCACGTCATTTATCGGTTCGGGGTACCCCGGAGGATAATTCACGACAATGGACCTCAGTTTATCAGCCAAGCGTTTCACCGATTTTGCGATAAAAATCGGATATATAATATTGCCTCTATGGCATATTATCCAGCTGCTAATGGTTTGGCAGAAGCTTTCAACAAAACCATTATCAAACTCTTGAAGAAGTTCGTCTCTTCAAACAAGAGAGATTGGAATGAGAAGCTGGGCAAATGTCTCTGGGCATACCGCACAACGGTACGAACACCGACAGGTTGTACCCCATTTTCACTGGTCTACGGGAGCGAAGCAGTTCTCCCCATTGAAATCCAGATCCCGTCACTCAGGATAGCCGTGACTAATGAGCTGACTCAAGAAAAGAATGACCTGTTAAGGCTTCAAGAGCTAGAAGGATTAGACGAGAAATGCCTCCAAGCTCAACAGCGTATCGCGCTCTACCAAGCACGCATTTCCAGAGCTTTCAATCATAAAGTAAAGGAAAGAGTGTTCAAAGTCGGCGAGCTAGTTTTAGCCGTAAGTAGGCCGATGATCCTTACTCACAGGAGTAAAGGCAAATTCCAGCCCAAGTGGGAAGGCCCTTATGTGATCGAGACAACGTTCTCAAACGGCGCTTACAGGTTAGCCCAGCCTAATAGAGACCTGTTAATGGCTCCTATCAACGGTAAATTCCTGAAAATGTACTATGCTTAAACTCCGCTGCTCAAGTGGAATATAGCAAGAATCTCAATTCTGACAAAACTATTTCCAAAACGAAAACTAGTTGGGTCATATTCTATCATGTCCATATAACCTCTGAATAGATATGTTCGACTAATTTGGAAAATGCGATACCTATCACGTCCATACTACCTCTGATATCACTCTCGCCCAAATCTGTCATTTACATTCTAAAATGATGGATCCACAAAGTCAGAAAAGAGTCGCTTTTATTTATTCCCAAAGAAAAAAGAGAGCAGAATTACATCTGGAAAGCAAAAAGAAGAAAGGGTACATCATTATGGGGGAGCGGTCAGATCGCGAATCAGCTGCACCAGTGCAGCTATCCTCTCATTCCTAGAAACCAAGGCATCAGCGCGGGCCCGCTCCAGCCGTACCTCGGGATTGCTCATAAAGGACAGCTCGGCCCTTGCCCGAAGAGAGCCAGCACGGGCAGCTTCTGCACGCTCCAGATCCCGGCGTGCTGTGCTCAGTCGACCAGTCGCTACATCTAGACCTGCCAATGACTGAGAAGCCCACTCCTCTGCCAGAGCGAGTTTTTCCTTTAACTTGTGGGCCCTCGCTACGTTCCCTTCATGCTCGGATTGGCACTTCGTCTGAAGAGCAAGAGCCTTCGCCACGACAGCTTCTCTTTCATCCATCTCCAGCTTATGTGCTTTGATGGAGTTATCTAGGCTTTCCAGCTGTTTAGTAAGTCGCTCAGTCATGAGATCGTATCTGGCCTGGACCTCAGCTTCAAGGCTGCCCCGAGCCAGCTGCAAGTATTCGTTAATAGGTTGCTCCAAACCATTAACCATCGCCTCCAGGGCGTCAGCTACCCCAGAATCGCCGAACTCCCTGACCGCCCCGATAGAAAACTGAGAAGCCTTCTTCAGACGCTCGAAGTCTAGATTCTTCGCCAACACCATTGATATCAGCGTTTTCAAACTGGTGTAAAAGAGGCTGGTATATTGCTCGGTCAGTGCAACTAGATCCGATTGGACGCCAGGAGTGGCCGCGATATTGGCGAGTCCCCCTCCAGGAATAATTGCAGACGAGGTGGCCACAGCCGCCGCCTCGACGGGTGGTGCGACCGAAGGAGGTGCGACAACGACGGTCGAAGTCATCGGCATACTCGCGAGAGGCGAGGTCACGATAACGGGTTCGTCCTCCTCTTGAGATGACGAAACCACTCCGGGCGAGCTGGCCCCCGAAGATATTTTCTCCTCGAAGTCGGGCTCCTCCGAATCATCGCCAGGAGCCCGAGCAGAGCCAGAAGGCGCTTCAACGCTATACTCCCCGTGGACGCCGTCCCCTGAGAAGAGGACAAGAAAGTTGATATCAATATGATGGTAATCTTTCTAAGAGGAGACATAAAGATAATATTTACCCGTAACCAACGGTATATATGTCGCATCTGCAGCCGATGTAGCTAAATCATGCCTTAATGACGCAATATGACCTGTCATACCTGGAGAAGGGGGTGGGCCAACCAACATCACCAGGTGCTCTACCGAGCCTTCACCAAAATGCAGTCGAGGTTCGTCAGCTGGAATCTCGCTAGGCATGCTCACGGACACGGCAGGAGTTTCATCCGTTGCTGGTCTAGGGAAAGATTCTCTCATTTGTCTCGACCACGCAGGCGATTTCGTTCCACTACCGGAGGCGGTTGCAGCAACGGCAGACTCAAGCAGGGGTTCTCCGGCACCGCCAGCCAAAACTGAGGGTCCCTCTCCGAAAGGCGAGGAACCTCCAATCAAAGAGACATCCCCAACAGGGGAGACATCAGGATCCTCTCTAGGAGCCTCAATACCAAGAATGCGGAGAGGACGAGCAACCGTCTCCTTCCTCCTCTTACGAAGAGAAGCCTCCTTGGAAGCAGGAGCCCTTCGCTTCCCAAAGACTACCAAAGCCCCCGCAGGCGGAGGCACTTCACACCTCGGCACCGACACCAGAGGCTCATCCGGAGTGACGAACTCCTCACCCTCGTCAGAAGAAATCAAGGGGACTTCGACTCTTCCCCCGGGCTTGGGAGAAGGCACCCTAAAGCTTCCACGCATGTCAAAATTACGATGGAAGGTGTTGATTGCCACGTAGAACTGGGCATACGAATGGAGGATGCGCAGCTCCGTGGAGAGTGTGACGACCGGCACGATAAAGATTGCTCCCGTGCAACCCATGATAAAATACCGCCATCCTCTGGCTCCATCAATGAGTCCGCCCCTGGACCTGAAGCTGGTGACGGCATTGCCCACGTGCAGCTGATCGTACCCAAACTGCCTGGCAAACCGACTGGGCAAGTAGGGCTCGAAGAAGCAATGATCTTCGCTTCTGTACAGCAAATGGGAGGGTCTGATGCAGACCAACTAATTAAAAGCTTCCGGAGAAAGATTGGTCTTCTCTCCACCTAAATCCTCAAGCCTAATCCCCGACTGATTGCGATGTACAGAGAGGACAGTGCAGAGGAGCTTCCAGCCGTGACTGAGGCTCAGCACCAGCCGACAGTCTAGAACTGTGTTCACGTTCCAGGGAGAGTCCTTGTAGTTCAGCAAAAAACTACCCCCCGAGCTACTACCAGGGCCGGGAGACATCACCCGGGGGTTGTGGAGAATTAACCATCCCATCAAGTACAGGTATGGTAACTCTACCCGGGGAAAGCTATCACGCCGAGCTTCATCGACGAGCAGTCCATCAGTCATGGCTCTCAGGCTAGCCTGTATACGTGTAAACTCCCTCACCCAAAATAGGTATTTTGTGTATATTTTATATTATTATATTTATTATAGATGTTGAATTTATTTAGAGTATTCACTTAGTTAATTAGAAAATAAACTTTTTTAGTATATTTACTTATATAAATATTTATTTAGAATTATTTTTAGGCTATTTTAGATTATTGAGATTTTTTCATAATTTTTAGTTAATTAAAAACTAGTAACACTAATTTTTTAGGACTTTGAAGAATTTATTTTATGTTCAAACTTAATTAAAAATATTTTAAAATTTTATTTTAGGTTCTAAATAGTCTTATATATTTTCTAGAATTTTTTGAATACTTTTAGTATTTATTGGGAGTTATTTAGACTAATAACTAATTTTTAGGACTTGTAGAATTTATTGTGCAAGCCCAGAAATATAGAATGGACCCACATTATTTTCTAGAGTTTATAATATTATTATATATTTTCTGGAATTATTTCAGAATTTTTGGAATAATGTTAGTATTTATTTTTAGTTAAATGGATAAAAATAATGTTTAGAGCTTCTCCTAATTATAGTAGTAAACTTATGAGTATAAAATTGTTCCAAATATTTTTCCAGGGTTTATAGGTTCAAAATATATTTTATATAATTTTTTCAGATTTTTATGATTATTTTTAATATTTATTTGGAGTTATTTAGATTTAAAATGACTTAAATAATATTTTGATAAAGGCAAATAAAAAACAAATAATATAACAAAAACCATCGAATCAGATTCTGACACGTGTCAGCCTATAAATATCCTTTCAGCTGCAGGTACATCCCTATATATATATATATATATTATTATAACCCTAATTATCCCATTATTTTAGAGAGAGGGATTTTAGAGAATTGCCATCTAAAAGATATTGAGGTTAGATTTCTGATTATATAATTTATTTTACGAAATTATGAGTATTAAATTCTGGAAAATTCGTAGAGTACAGCATGTCCGAAAATAAACGTGTTTCAATATTTTCACGATTCCGGGAGAACCAGGAATCAGAATCATGAACCGTTTAAAGTTTTAGAAAGCTGATGTCGAGATCATTGACATATGTTTTTCCCAGAATTTAATACAAAGTATTTATATACTGTTAATTCTGTAGAACTTCTAGGTTAGAATTTAACCATCGGTGCATAATACAAAATTTGTATGTGCCATAATTTCCAAACGAATTTGAATTTGGATGAGCCATAAATTCCAGCATATTTTTAACGCTGAAATCTACAGAAAATCATGCATGAAAGTTGAGTTTGTGTCAGTTAACTTTTTGGTCAACAGATCGCCTCGATTTGCGTGCCATGAGTCTCGAGTTGATAAAATTTAGTTTCTTTGTACAAAATTTAGGAATTAACATAAAAATCAGAATAATAAGATTAAAATAGGATTTCAGAGTAATTATTCCAGAATTAAATAAATTAAAATAAATTATCTTTTGACGTGATAAATTTGTAATACATAGGCTATTTGGACTGTGACTTGGACTCTGATTCATACCAGCAGCAGGACCCCAGGCAAGATACCTTGCCAAATTGCTTACAGTATTTTACATGCTTAGTATATTTTTGTATATTTATTTCAATTACGTTTATTTATTGCATGTGTAGTTCCTTTCAGTCATTACTGTATATTAGATATGTTGACACACACTTGATACTTAGTATCATAGGGGACAATCATTAGGCGTATGGGCTTTTAACCACTCTGGTAAACCATAGTCTCTAGCATGCGCTATGGTGGTCGTGTCCGATGGTCGCTACCCGAGAGGTATGTCGATTGATGGAGTCCGAGGGTCGCTACCCCAGAGGTATGTCGGCTGATGATGTCCACTGACGAGCGTGAGGTTGTGAGGATTCGATCGAGTAGCCTACCCTTGTCCATACGTCGAAAAGTTGTCCTCATTTGCATTCATATAGATGGTCTTGTACAACGTACTTATTTATTTTTAAATTATATGCATGTTTACTGTATTCAAATTGGCTCATATTTTCTGTATCTTGTTACGTCCCTCTGAGGACCTGGTCCACTGCCAGGTGTATCTATTCTTGAGTATTTGCAGGAGCACAGATTGGATGGCTATATATGTTTCGTGGATGTCCTCTCTTCGAGCCCGTGATTGCTAGATGGTGTTCTTATATGGTGTTGTTATGTTGTACTTATTTTAATATTTGCTCTTACATTCGAGTTGGTAGTGGATTTGTTTCCATCCAACTATCATCCTTAGATATTTATGTTGACATCTAGTTATATAGATGCTGGTTATTATTTATATTGATTTTCTGTGGATGAGATTTAGATTGTACCCTATGGCTTGTGACATATGTTTATACCACTTGTGGATTGATTTTTATATTACAGCGTACGTATGGATTTTGGTTTCCATATATTGGAGTTGCCATATCCATGCGGCTGGCATGCTTACGTATTCCTAGTCCTACGTATTTTGGGACTAGGGTGTGATATATTTTTGTGGTGGCCCATGCAGGTCGAGAGCATATTGTCACGGTTACGTTACTGTACCGAACAAGCCTGCACCTAGGACTAGAGTATAGGATCTCATCCACAATTGACTATGACTCATCTTTCTTTTAATCTATTCTATTTGAATAATTGTATCCTGCTTGATTCCTGTACTCCTATAATAGTTCCTTTAGTATAGTCTCTCCTAGAATATAGAAGTTCCTGTTGTTAGATGATAAGTATGGTAACCTTCCTATTAAGAGTACAACTAGAGTGCTGACACACCACTAAGTTTAGGATGTCTAGTGAACCCTAGAATTCCTTATCTCTAGAATTGGTTTACCATTACCTCCTGATGTGTTATAAGGACTTGAGAGTAGTATAGACACTACTAGAGTTAGTTAGAAGTTTACCATTATGGTTGCCCCTAGCATTGAGAAACCAATAGAAAACCAAAGTGAATATTAGGACTGAACCTAACCCACGCCGTTAGATGAGTATTGGAGAACCATAAATTTAGATTCTTGTCTTGAGATAAGCAGACAGTACCTTAGAAAGCCAAGAGCAATGCATAGAATATTTTCCTAATCATACCTCAAACACAGAGACTAGCATACCCCTTTCCCTTGGAAAACCATGATGCTATCTAGAGCCCCTCTATTTTCATATATTGTTCCCCTGTGACCATAGCGTTCGCTAATTGTGCGACGATCAAAATTACGTTCTTCTTTTCTTTATCTTTCAACTCGTGCCACCTGACACTTCTGATAGTAGGCCAAGTAATTTATTTCTTTGTTAAGGACACTTAGTTTGCTAGGATTATAGTTGTAATCTTAAATTTTGAAATTGTGTGCTTAGTAGTTAGAACTTGATAGTTAAGTTATTCTTGTAGATTGAGACCTGGTGCTTATCCCTTAGTTTTAAATTACGTAACTTGTACCACACCTCAATACGAGTTATATTCCCTTTCCCTTGAGGCCAGTAACTGTCCCATTCTTACTATTGACACTTGCACTATGACTAAGAGTTAAGACGACCATGACCTATGTAATATAAGAGGATACCCTAACAAGTACCAAGACCCCTTCTCGAAGATCTTAACAGGAGCTTCTACGGTACCCTTAAGACTGTCACAGTATTAGTTTATTGTTTTAAGTTGGGTAGTATACCTCACAACCTAGTATCACATAATCTTTTGACCTATTATTGAAGTGTGATTGAACAACATTAATTGTATACTAGCATAAGATGACAGTGGTTATTCAGACAATAGAAGTTAGAGGTCCTTGCCCACATTTGGTCGACTAGCGACATAGACAAGGAGGTTGTATGATAACTGTAGGGATTGTAGAGTCTTTTATTATTGTTGCTTAGTTGTTTTGTTTTATGAACTTGAATTAATTTGTACCTCCTTTCATCATCATCTAGCGTACTTATATTTGCTGCACTACCTTGACTTATGCTGCTATTATAGCCTAGTTTTGCAAGCTTACTCTTTTATCGAGCTTGATCATGAGATATGTATTATTGGGGACGCCTACTAATATATTTCAGAATCAGTGTATTAAGGTCTAGCTAACCTTAGTGTGCTTGATTCGCCCTTCGTAATACTACTTTACGTGGATTGAGATATGTAGTGATTGGTAGACGAATATACTTGCCCCTAGATATGTCTGAGCGGATCGTATCGGTTATATAACTGTACTAATACGAGCATGTGAATAGGAATTACCAAAATAGGACTTCAATCCACAACTGCTTTGACAATTCCTATTTGAATTCTTTAAACGCCTTGATCCCGATACTTCTATTCTATTATCTCGCCCTTGAACTCTTTATTATTGATCTCCGTCTTCCCTTATTTCGGAAAGACGAAACCTCGTGCTTGGTATAAGTTTGATACACAGAGAGTACTAGATATACCCCATAGGACGATCACATACTTGAGGATTATTCTTTCGTAATTAAGGATATATCATATATGATATAATCGGCGTTGAAGTTTTGAGGATTGAATGACATGAGTAAATAAATTAAGGAATATTTTTCTTAAAGTATATAGCCTTCTGTGATAGATGGGTAAATTCTAAGTTGGGTAGCAGTGCATTGCCAACTTGAGAGGAATTTCTTTTAGATTGTGATCAAGTAAGATTAGATTGGGAGATTCAAGTCATTTTAATTTTGAGAAATTTTAAAAGAAGGATTAAGATAATGAGGATTTAACGAATTTTAAAATCTTGATATTGCGGACCAAATATTTATACTTTGAGCACATGATCTAAATTTTGAATATTGAAGGATTAATCATCGATTTAAATTTTGAGGATAAATATAGAATTTTAGACTTGAACAATTGGTGAATTAGATTTAAATTTTACAATTTGATGATTTGAATTAAAAGTTTAATTTTGATTGTTGGGTCACCTATTTAAAATATTGATGATGTAAATTGAGTTTAAATATTTAAAGAGTACAAAATTCTTAATTTGAGAATAGGAATAAGATTTGATTAGAATTATTTATTGTTCAAAGTCTAGAGAAGATTATGATAGTTGAAAATGGTGATATAAATTTTGATGTGGGATATCATATAGACTTGAGTTAGATTTGAATGTTGATTATTTAAAAAAAAATCGAGAAGAGATTACGACAGGTTGAATTTTGATTTAAACAGTGGTTATCTTAATTTTGAAGTGATCGCGATAGATTTGAATAGATTTTGTTATTTAAATTTTTGGAAGAGATTGCGATTGACGTATCTTATGTACGAATGTGAAGGATTTAACAAATTATGCATTATTTTAATTTTCAGGACGAAATTGTTTTAAGTCGGGTAGATTGTAAACTCCCTCACCCAAAATAGGATTTTGTGTATATTTTATATTATTATATTTATTATAGATGTTGAATTTATTTAGAGTATTCTCTTAGTTAATTAGAAAATAATTTTTTTTAGTATATTTACTTATATAAATATTTATTTAGAATTATTTTTAGGCTATTTTAGATTATTGAGATTTTTCCGTAATTTTTAGTTAATTAAAAACTAGTAACACTAATTTTCTAGGAATTTGAAGAATTTATTTTATATTCAAACTTAATTAAAAATATTTCAAAATTTTATTTTATGTTCTAAATAGTCAAATATATTTTCTAGAATTTTCTGAATACTTTTAGTATTTATTGGGAGTTATTTAGACTAATAACTAATTTTTAGGACTTGTAAAATTTATTGTGCAAGCCCAGGAATATAGAATGGACCCAAATTATTTTCTAGGGTTTATAATATTATTATATATTTTCTGAAATTATTTCAGAATTTTTGGAATAATGTTAGTATTTATTTTTAGTTAAATGGATAAAACTAATGTTTAGAGATTCTCCTAATTATAGTAGTAAACTTATGAATATAAAATTGTTCCAAATATTTTTCTAGGGTTCATAGGTTCAAAATATATTTTATGTAATATTTCCAGATTTTTATGATTATTTTTAATATTTATTTGGAGTTATTTAGATTTAAAATGACTTAAATAATATTTTGATAAAGGCAAATCAAAAACAAATAATATAACAAAAACCATCCAATCAGATTCTAACACGTGTCAGCCTATAAATATCCTTTCAGCCACAGGTACATCCCTATATATATATATATATTATTATAACCCTAATTATCCCATTATTTTAGAGAGTGATTTTGGAGAATTACCATCTAGGATTCCTTCATCTTCCACAAGCCATTGCGCATAGGTCCGGACTCCAAACAAGGCCTAGTTTCTTGCGTTAGAAAGATATTGAGGTTAGCTTTCTGATTATATAATTTATTTTACGAAATTATGAGTATTAAATTCTGAAAAATTCGTAGAGTACAGCATGTCTGAAAATAAATGTTTTTTAATATTTTCGCGATTTCAGGAGAACCAGGAATCAGAATCATGAACCGTTTAAAGTTTTGGAAAGCTAATGTCGAGATCATTGACATATGTTTTTCCTAGAATTTAATTCGAAGTATTTATATACTGTTAATTCTGTAGAACTTCTAGGTTAGAATTTAACCATCGGTGCACAATACAAAATTTGTATGTGACATAATTCCCAAACGAATTTGAATTTGGACGAGCCGTAAATTCCAGCATATTTTTAACGATGAAATCTATAGGAAATCATGCATGAAAGTTGAGTTTGTGTCGGTTGACTTTTCGGTCAACTGATCGCCTCGATTTGCGTGCCATGAGTCTCGAGTTGATAAAATTTAGTTTTTTTGGACAAAATTTAGAAATTAATATAAAAATCAGAATAATAAGATTAAAATAGGATTTTAGAGTAATTATTCTAGAATTAAATAAATTAAAATAAATTATCTTTTGACGTGATAAATTTGTAATACATAGGCTATTTGGACTGTGACTTGCTAGATGGTGTTCTTATATGGTTATATATGTTTCGTAGATGAGATTATTCTAGAATTAAATAAATTTGTAATACACCATCTAGTAATTATTCTAGAATTAAATAAATTAAAATAGGAGCACAGATTGGATGGCTATATATGTTTCGTGGATGTCCTCTCTTCGAGCCCGTGATTGCTAGATGGTGTTCTTATATGGTGTTGTTGTGTTGTACTTATTTTAATATTTGCTCTTACTTTCGAGTTGGTAGTGGATTTGTTTCCATCCAACTATCATCCTTAGATATTTATGTTGACATCTAGTTATATAGATGCTGGTTATTATTTATATTGATTTTCTGTGGATGAGATTTAGATTGTACCCTATGACTTGTGATATATGTTTATACCACTTGTGGATTGATTTTTATATTATAGCGTACGTGTGGATTTTGGTTTCCATATATTGGAGTTGCCATATCCATGTGACTGACATGCTTATGTGTTCCTAGTCCTACGTATTTTGGTACTGGGGCGTGACAATACGGCACACCATGGCAGGGAGCAAGCCCAGTCTTGCCCCGAATACCAGACACACAGCAGGCCACAGGATGTTCGGGTGAATGCGGTCCGCGGACGCGATACCGGGTACCACTACTCGACGCAGCCATATGGAGAGGAAACCAGCCAACCGGGCTTCCTTAGACAGAGGCCTGCGGTAGCGCCTCAAGTAACTGTAGGCTTTAGTGCCTTCAGGATACTTTCCTACCCCGTCATTGAGAATCTGATCTGGAGCCTTAGCATCCTCCATAAGATCCTCGACGACCTGGGCACTGAGCACGCCCAAACAGTTCACAGGCTCATTCTTGCCCTCCGAGACTTTCTCCGACTTGGCGGCCCTGGCCCGGTGGAAGAAGAGGTAGGACGTCCACTTAGTGGTGTGAGCCAAATCAGAAGGCTCATCATAAAAAGCAGTGCACACGAAGTAGTGGCACATCAGCTCCTGATATACTTTCACCACCCGAGGGTCCGAGTCCTCCAACTCCCGGTTGGTGGGACTCTTTATATGGGGTATCCCCCATCGGCAGTCTCGAGATCACTGCCATCTCATGGAGGGCCAACCCCAACTCCCCCAGTGGAGTGGCGAAGGTCCCGGTGAGCGAAATGTATCGCTCCATCAGTGCCAGAAACAGGTTAGGGCTGGGAGGCAACCCAACACTCGTCGCACTCACAGCAGCATACAGTCAAATGACCTCCAGCTCTCTCCGAAAATGCTTCAAGGACCAATCAACTAGGCAAGCCCATCGGAGGTTTGTTGGGGTGATCCACCCGTTGTACCGAGGATTCTTCTTGGGGTATTGTCACGACCCGCACCCAGTATAGGGGCACGAGGGCGTGGGTACGTCCAGCCTATGCCGCAGCATCGACGGTAGAACGCTGTCTAGGTCACAATAATACTATATAGCTAAACACCTGTCAATGATATCCATCTCACAATAATCTCACGAGGTAACTCAATCACAACAGCTATAAGGCACGATAAAAGATAAAAGGAACTAACATAGTTAATCACCATATCTCAAACATAAAGATAACTCACAGTCTAGCTGTCCAACACAAGTCTCCAATTAAACTTAACATAAGTCTAAATATAAACTGAAATAACCTCCATAAGTCTCAAGCATAAAATAAATACTATCTAGGTAGCTGTAGGCAAAGTCTCATCTAGAAGCATGGTCTCCTCTAGGATCTCTGGTACATAGTCTGCATCTATACCTGGTCCGTAGTGCGTGGTACAGAAATCCTCAAGATTCTCTGGAAAAAATATCCAGTCAGGATTGAAACGAAAATACACCGCTAACAGCAGTTCCACATATATTGACAAAAACTATAACACAATGTAAAGAAATACAAGACAGATATGAATAACTGGAAATAAGATACTGGAATAAGAAATGCTGGAATAATACTGGAACATCATCATCAACATGCATCTGACAAGGAATAGAACTACAAGTGTACGCAAGTACAAAGAACTGGTATGTAAGTGTGTATAAGAACAACAACTAGAACATATGGAAATACAAGATCAGTCTATCAAGATACATGTCAAGAATCATCTATCTAAGTGTGTGAAACATCAATATATCATGTGATCGGCTTGGGACTATATGACTTATTACTTGGATTAGCGATCATCTCCAACAGGTCAGGCTAACCAGAATGTAACAGCGACGAGGCATGTAAGGGTAAGGCTGCACCGACGTGAGATATGGGTGAGCTAATGCTGCATGTAAGGTTGGGTATGATCACATAAACTACTAATATTTCCCCGTTTCCCCTGCTAGCACGATGGATTCCCATCACGACTCCTCGTGACAGGTCTCAATGATGCCAACTCGTGTAAAGAACAGTGTCAGAGTCATGTACGCTATACAACAAGAATTATAGAGATAATCAACATAATGGAAACTATCAGAGAATGTACTCGCCTGTGGTCCTTAGCTGGCAATACCAATATCCGGGTTCCAAGGTACCATCTGAGTGATCCAATAGTCCAATAGATATATCATAAATACAATACTGTATCAGACTTTACACTAATACGCAATCAATTATCATGATCTCACAGACTATGCTAGGGGTCACGTCTGTAGTTGCTGTGCATAACAGACAGTCAATGGTACGGTCTTGCCAGTACGTCAGTGTACATATGGCAGTCTGCTAACATACTACATGGTCACAGGTCAATGTAATTATGGGGTATCCGGGGTTACATTCAAGTCATCTAATATATATAACACATAGTACATAATAGGATCTAACTTATTCATAATATCCATTAATTACAAAATAATAGACATACGTATATATATATACTCTAAATAGAATTAATACTCTCTATATATATATTAAACATTTGCTAGGGAGATGTGTACAATACGTAGATTTATGTATTTATACTAATTGAGAGATACCATGTATATATTAATTAGGTTTATATTCATGTAGGTATATAATACGTACATACAAGCACACCAATCTACCGTCATACGATACGGGTATACTATCATAGCTAATTGTACGCATGCAAGCAAGGAAGAATACGCGTGTGCATATACGCGTTACACGTACGCGAGAGGGGACTCGAACCTGGATGTGGGAATGAGACGTGCGTGTCACGGCATCGTAGAGTCGAAAGGCTGCTCCGGTCGGGTACAGCGAGTCAGTGGTCGTCCGGCTTGCGCAGGCGAGTCGTCCGGTCTGCAGCGAGTCGTCCGGTCTGCAGCGAGTCGTCCGGTCTGCGGCGTCGTCCGGTCTACAGCGAGTCGTCCGGTCTGCGGCGTCGTCCGGTCTGCAACGAGTCGTCCGGTCTGCGGCGTCGTATGGTCTGCAGCGAGTCGTGTGGCTGTAGCGGGGACCTCGGTCGGCGGCATCGGCACTCGAGCGGGCAGTCGGGCGGCTCTCAGTCGATGGGACGCAGGCGGCTCGGGGTCAGCGGTCCGATCGTCTTCGGCGTTCAGTTGCGGGAGGGGGGGTCGACCGTCGGGTGGTGGTCTGCTCAGGCCGCTCGGCTCCGGCGAGCTCACGTCGGGTTTCAGCGGTGAATAGGAAGATGGGAAAAAGGGTTCGGCTGGGGTATTAGGTTTTAGGTTTTAAGAAAAGAATAGCTAGGATGATATATATATATATATATATATATACAAGGGTGTGGGTTTGACCTAGAATATGTTGACTTTGGTCAATACTAGAAAAGACCTTGGCTTATTATGGAGATATTCCAATGGGCTAGGGTTCGAATGGTTTAATGAATTACGGAAATTGCATGAAATAGGACTATTGTTTGCTTGATTAACATTAAATGCAAGGAGGCGTTCTTCAATTAAATAGAAGTACAAAGGCTGGATTTACGTGGGACACAAGCATTAATTAATGGTCTGGCGTATCTAGGGCAAAGGTGTGAATCGGGTGGAAGACAAAACTAGCATAGCGTCCTAATTATCGAATAACGATAACGTGCACAATCAATTAAGGTCACCGTAAATTAATTAAAATTGATTATCATGCAATCATTACTCATTAATTACGAAAAGACGAAAATATCCCTAATCCAAAAAAGTGGGGGTGACAAGTCTACCCTCCTTAAAGAATTTTGTTCTCGAAATTTAAAATAACTATCACAAACAAGCAATCAATTAATGAATTATACCTCAAGTCTCGAAGAGATATGGATACCGCTCGCGCATTTTGTCCTCTCTCTCCCAAGTTAATTCTCCTGGAGAGTGATTTCTCCATGCAACACGAACCAAGGGAATAGTCTGGTTCCGCAATATCTTCTCTCTACGATCCAAGATCTCCACCGGTTGTTCAGGATAGCTGAGTGTCGGTCCAACTTTGATCTCCGAGTGATCTAATACGTGACTATGATCTGTCACGTACCGTCTCAGCTGCAACACGTGGAACACATTATGCACTCCATCTAGATCAGGCGGTAAGTCAAGTCTATAGGCCACTGTACCGACCCTTGCAAGAACACTGAAGGACTCGATGTATCGTGGACTAAGCTTTCCTCCTCTGCCGAAACGAATCGTGCCCCGTGTCGGAGAAATCCGTAGGAACACCAAATCGCCAACCTAGAACAACGATCTTAACATGCAACCTAAACAAAGCAATCACAACACAAACAAAACAAATCAAAACAATACCTGAAACTCTAGGGGTCTACGGTGGCTATCTGCCCAATGCCGCTGTCTGTCCTGCGCCACTCGCAGTCTGTCTCTGATATGTTTTACCTTTTCTGCTGTATCCACGACCATTTTTGGTCCTAACAAGGCTCTTTCTCCAACATCATCCCAAGATAAAGGGGTACGACACCTTCGTCCATATAAAGCCTCGAATGGTGACATCTCAATGCTGGCCTGGTAGTTGTTGTTGTAGGCAAACTCTACCAAGTGTAGATGATCCTTCCAAGAACCTCCGAGATCCAATACGCAAGTGCGTAGCATATCTTCAAGAGTCTGAATAGTTCTTTCAGACTGCCCGTCTGTCTGAGGGTGATATGCGGTACTGAACTTGAGCTGAGTGCCCAAGCTAGACTGCAGGCTCCCCCAGAAATGGGAAGTGAAACGACTATCCCGATCTGAGACAATACTCACAGGAACTCCATGTAATCTGACAATCTGCTGTACGTACATCTCTGCTAGCTTCTCCGTCGAAGTACTTACTTTAAAAGGTAAGAAGTGGGCTGATTTGGTCAACCTATCCACGATGACCCAAATTGCGTCTTTTCCTCCTGGAGAACGAGGAAGTCCTGAAACGAAGTCCATAGTCACGTGCTCCCACTTCCATTCTGGAATGGGTAAAGGTTGAAGCAATCCCACTGGCCTCTGTCAATCTGCTTTCACCTGTTGGCACACTAAACATCGGGATACGAAGCGTGCTACTTCGCGCTTTATACCATACCACCATACATGCTTCCTCAAATCTTGATACATCTTGTTGGCTCCGGGATGCATCGAGTACTGAGAGCGGTGTGCCTCCTGTAAAACTTCTTCGTGCAGCTCTCCACTTGGCACACACATCCTCGTGCCATGTCGTAAGGATCCATCATCCGCAATAGTAAAATCGTCTATCAATCCTGCCTGAACTTGTGCACTAATATTCCTTAGAGTCTCATCATCATACTGTGCCGCTCTAATTTTGTCTATCAGCTCTGATTGAATCTGCAGTCCCCACCTCTGGATCTCAGCTCCTGGAACTAATACCTCAATTTCCAAGCTCCCAAGATCAGCTAATAAGTGTCTATCCGAAGTCAAACACATAGCCATTGGGTACCTGCTCAAGGCATCCGCGACTACGTTGGCTTTCCCTGGATGATACTATAATGAGATATCAAAGTTTTTCATCAATTCTAACCACCTTCTCTGTCTCATATTCAGCTCTTTCTGTGTAAACACGTACTTTAAGCTCTTGTGGTCTGTGAAGATCTCCACACGCTCTCCGTACAGATAGTGCTTCCACAGCTTTAGGGCAAAGATAACTGCCGCTAACTCCAAATCGTGAGTGGGGTAGTTCTTTTCATGAGAGCGTAATTGTCTTGAAGCATAGGCAATTACTTTCCCGTGTTGTTGAAGAACGCATCCCAACCCTTTTCCTGAAGCATTACTGTAGATAGTGAATCCACCTGTTCCTTATGGCAACGTCAAAACTGGTGCTGTCGTCAATCTTCTTTTCAGCTCATCGAATGCGGCTTGACATTCTTCTGTCCAGACAAATTCCACATCCTTCTTGGTCATCCTAGTCATTGGCTCTGCAATCTTGGAGAAGTCTTATACAAATCTTTTGTAGTATCCTGCTAGTCCGAGAAAGCTCCTTATTTCAGCTACCGTACTGGGGGTAGCCCATGACTTCACTGCCTCTATCTTCTTTGGGTTAACTGAAATTCCGTCACCCGTTACCATGTGTCCAAGAAATTCAACCTTTTCAAGAAAGAACTCACACTTTGAAAGCTTTTCGTATAATTTCTCTCTCCTGAGAGTTTCTAAGACTATTCTCAAGTGCTCTTCATGCTCTTCTGGGGTTTTTGAATATACTAGAATGTCGTCAATAAACACCACTACGAACTTGTCAAGGTACTGGTGGAACACCTTGTTCATCAAGTTCATAAATACTGCTGGTGCATTGGTTAAACCAAACGGCATTACTATAAATTCAAACTGGCCATATCTGGTTCGAAAGGCGATCTTCGGTATGTTTTCTTTCTTTACTTTCACCTGGTGATAGCCTGACCTCAAGTCTATTTTTGAAAACACCTTCGTTCCGTTCAATTGATCGAAAAGATCATCTATCCTCGGCAGCGGGTATTTATTTTTGATAGTGAGGTTATTCAAAGCTCTATAATCGATACACATACGTACCGTGCCATCCTTCTTTGGTACAAATAATATCGGTGCTCCCCATGGCGATGAACTAGATCTAATAAAACCTTTGTCTTGCAGCTCCTCAACTTGTTTCTTTAGTTCTACCAATTCGTTGTTGTTAACTCTATAGACATGTTGTGAAATAGGCTCCGCTCCTGGTATCAAGTCTATAGAAAACCCAACGTCTCTGTCTGGCGGTAAACCTGGCAACTCCTCTGGAAATACATCCAGAAACTCCGCTATAAGTGGATGCGGTAACTCTTCTTCTTCCACCCTGGCTCCGCAAAAAGTGCCTCTGCTCCGCTCCTCTGTTCCTCTGGCAATCTCAAACTCTGGCTCTCCTGGTGGTCGAAATACTACTCTACCTCCGCGACAATCTATAGAAGCATGGTGTTTACTCAGCCAGTCCATTCTGAGTACAATATCGTATTCTGGAAGTGGCATGATGAGTAAACTCATGCTCAACTCTCGGCCTCCCAACGACACTCTTCGATTCTTGCAATAATCACGGACTAGGATAATGCCTCCTCCTGTCGTGATTTTACAAGTCCTATCTAACAGTTCTGTTTCTAAATGATGCTTAAGGGCATAAAATACAGATACGAAACTATGGGAAGCGCCAGAATCAAACAATGCAAGTGCAAGAATAGAATTGAGTAAAACTGAACCTGAAATCACGTCTCCAGCTGGCTCGGCCTCCTCAGTGGTCATGGCGTAAGCTCGTCCCTGTGGTGCTCCTCTCTGTTGCTGCTGCTGTTGAGCAAATCTCTCCTGCTGTAATGGAAGTGGGGGTCCTCTCTGCTGGCCTCCTGGTACAATAGGTGCTCTGGCTGGTCCTCTCTGAGCTGCTCCTCCTCCTTGGCGAGTCTGAATAGTTGGGCAGTCCCTTAGCTGATGTGCTGCTGATCCACACGATAAGCAAGTGCCCAACCTTTTTCTGCATATGTCTCTTGTATGTCCCATCTTTCCGCAATACGAATATGGGGCAACGAGTTGATTATGTCTTTGTGGTTGCTGTTGTTGAGCATGTCCTCGAACTGGTGCCTGTTGCTGGTGTTGTTGCTGGTACGGCCTATGTTGTTGTTGAAAGTGTGGGCGCTTGGCTGGTCCTGTATTACCTCCTGTTGCTCCAGATGTATCGCGTCCTCTCTTGGGCCGGAGGTCCAAGTCGTCTTCGGCAATATGGGCATCCATCAGAATACTCTCAAATGTAGCAGTACGTCGTCCCGAAGTACGAGACTTGATCTCCCTATTCAATCCCTTCCTGAATTTTTGAGCTGCCTCCTGGGTCTTGAACCATCGATGGCGCAAATCGGCTCAATCGACAAAACTCTGCAGCATATTCGTCGACTGACATGCATCCTTGGACTAAGTCATGAAACTGGCTTTCTAATGCTCCCAAGGCTACGTCAGGAAAGAATTTCTCTTTGAAGAGTTCCTTAAAGTCCTCCCAAGTAAGTCCTTCAGCGGCGAGTCTCGGCTCTGTACGATACCACGTCAGTGCGATATCAAACATCTGGCTACCAGCGGCCTCTATCTGAAGAATCTCTGGAATCTGTGATAAGCACAGATTCCTCTCTATGTCTTCTAACCATTCGTCAGCATATAGTATTCCTTCTGTGTCTTTGAACTCTCGAGGCATCATCCTCTTAAAGTCCACTATGGTACCGGGCCTCTGTTGTTGTTGACCCTGATGTTGCGGTTGTCGTGCTACCCTCTCCACAGCTTGGAGAGTCACCTGATGAGCATTCTCCATGCTCTCTCTCATCAGTTTGGTCTGCGCCTGGTGTGCTTCTGCTTGCATTCTCTGAGCCTCAGCTTGAACACGCTGAGCCTCTGCTGTTACTCTCTGGGCCTCTAGCATGCCCTGCATCAATGCGAACATCTGTGCCCCGTCAGCGGGCACTCCTCCAAAAATCGGTGTCGGTGGTGGTGGAAGGTTGTCTGTCATAGCTGGGGCAATCCTCTGTATAGGTGGAGGAGGAATCCCGTTAGTTGCAGACACTCCCACACGAACAAGAGATGTAGGAGGATCTCCAGGTATCTGTTCGTCAGGTTGAGAGGTGGCAGTCCTCTCTGAATTGGCTGCTCCCATTCTCATGGATCTAGTATTCGGCGACATCCTGAATATAGATCGAAGAATCAATTAAGGTGATAGATATTATATTATCAAAGAAGGACACTAAAGTGCTAAAGGAAGCAATCCATTAGAGTAGAAATATGAAGTTCAGAATTTTCTAGTGTGATTGAGCATTTTCTCATCCTAGATCCTATTTCCTATATCCTAACACAGGCTCGCAGCAGTACAACTAAGTTGTCGCACTACCATGATATCGCATAACTTGCGAAACTAGACCTGCATGGGCCACCACTAAAAACGTGTCATGACCCACACCTAGTATAGGGGCACGAGGGCGTGGATACGTCCAGCCTACGCCGCAACATCGGCGGTAGAACGCTGTCTAGGTCACAATAATACTATATAGCTAAACACCTGTCAATGATATCCATCTCACAATAATCTCACGAGGTAACTCAATCACAACAACTATAAGGCACGATAAAAAATAAAAGGAACTAACATAGTTAATCATCATGTCTCAAACATAAAGATAACTCACAGTCTAGCTGTCCAACACAAGTCTCCAATTAAAATTTAACATAAGTCTAAACATAAACTGAAATAACCTCCATAAGTCTCAAGCATAAAATAAATACTATCTAGGTAGCTGTAGGCAAAGTCTCATCTAGAAGCATGGTCTCCTCTAGGATCTCTGGTACATAGTCTGCATCTATACCTGGTCCGTAGTGCGTGGTACAGAAATCCTCAAGATTCTCTGGAAAAAATATCCAATCAGGATTGGAACGAATATACACCTCTAACAGCAGTTCCACATATATGACAAAAACTATAACACAGTGTAAAGAAATACAAGACAGATATGAATAACTGGAAATAAGATACTGGAATAAGAAATGCTGGAATAATACTGGAATATCATCATCAACATGCATCTGACAAGGAATAGAACTACAAGTGTACGCAAGTACAAAGAACTGGTATGTAAGTGTGTATAAGAATAACAACTAGAACATGTGGAAATACAAGATCAGTCTATCAAGATACATGTCAAGAATCATCTATCTAAGTGTGTGAAATATCAGTATATCATGTGATCGGCTTGGGACTATATGACTCATTACATGGATTAGCGATCATCCCCAACAGGTCAGGCTAACCAGAATGTAACAGCGATGAGGCATGTAAGGGTAAGGCTGCACCGACGTGATATGTGGGTGAGCTAATGCTGCATGTAAGGTTGGGTATGATCACATAAACTACTAATATTTCCCCATTTCCCCTGCTAGCATGATGGATTCCCATCACGACTCCTCGTGACAGGTCTCAATGATGCCAACTCGTATAAAGAACAGTGTCAGAGTCATGTACGCTATACAACAAGAATTATAGAGATAATCAACATAATGAAAACTGTCAGAGAATGTACTCGCCTGTGGTCCTTAGCTGGCAATACCAATATCCGGGTTCCAAGGTACCGTCTGAGTGATCCAACAGTCCTATAGATATATGATAAACACAATACTGTATCAGACTTTACACTAATACACAATCAATTATCATGATCTCACAGACTATGCTAGGGGTCACGTCTGTAGTTGCTGTGCATAACAGACAGTCAATGGTACGGTCTTGCCAGTACATCAGTATACATGTGGCAGTCTGCTAACATACTACATGGTCACAGGTCAATGTAATTATGGGGTATCCGGGGTTACATTCAAGTCATCTAATATATATAACACACAGTACATAATAGGATCTAACTTATTCATAATATCCATTAGTTACAAAATAATAGACATACGTATATATATATACTCTAAATAGAATTAATACTCTATATATATATATTAAACATTTGCTAGGGAGATGTGTACAATACGTAGATTTATGTATTTATACTAATTGAGAGATACCATATATATATTAATTAGGTTTATATTCATGTAGGTATATAATACGTACATACAAGCACACCAATCTACCGTCATACGATACGGGTATACTATCATAGCTAATTGTACGCATGCAAGCAAGGAAGAATATGCGTGTGCATGTACGCGTTACACGTACGCGAGAGGGGACTCGAACCTGGATGTGGGAATGAGACGTGCGTGTCACGGCATCGTCGAGTCGAAAGGCTGCTCCGGTCGGGTACAGCGAGTCAGTGGTCGTCCGGCGTGCGCAGGCGAGTCGTCCGGTCTGCAGCGAGTCGTCCGGTCTGCAGCGAGTCATCCGGTCTGCGACGTCGTCCGGTCTGCAATGAGTCGTCCGGTCTGCGGCGTCGTATGGTCTGCAGCGAATCGTGTGGCTGCAGCGGGGACCTCGGTCGGCGGCATCGGCACTCGAGCGGGCAGTCGGGCGGCTCTCAGTCGATGGGACGCAGGCGGCTCGGGGTCAGCGGTCCGATCGTCTCCGGCGTTCAATTGCGGAGGGGGGGTCGACCGTCGGGTGGTGGTCTGCTCAGGCCGCTCGGCTCCGGCGAGCTCACGTCGGGTTTCGGCGGTGAATAGGAAGATGGGAAGAAGGGTTCGGCTGGAGTATTAGGTTTTTGGTTTTAAGAAAAGAATAGCTAGGATGATATATATATATATATATATATATATACAAGGGTGTGGGTTTAACCTAGAATATGTTGACTTTGGTCAATACTAGAAAAGGCCTTGGCTTATTATGGAGATCTTCCAATGGGCTAGGGTTCGAATGGTTTAATGAATTACAGAAATTTCATGAAATAGGTCTATTGTTTGCTTGATTAACATTAAATGCAAGGAGGCGTTCTTCAATTAAATAGAAGTACAAAGGCTGGATTTACGTGGGACACAAGCATTAATTAATGGTTTGGCGTATCTAGGGCAAGGGTGTGAATCGGGTGGAAGACAAAACTAGCGTAGCATCCTAATTATCGAATAACGATAACGTGCACAATCAATTAAGGTCACCGTAAATTAATTAAAATTGATTATTATGCAATCATTACTCATTAATTACGAAAAGACAAAAATATCCCTAATCCAAAAAAGTGGGGGTGACAGGTATACCCCCCCTCGCCCCATGAAGTCGTTGCAGAAAATCGACAATTGGACCGGCTGGATCACTGAACTGTCTTCACTCGGGAAGCTGCCCGGGCACAGTCCCCTGAACACCGTCACAACGCCGGAAGGACGGCTGACAAACGACCCCTGGCCAGCTTCTTTCAAATGAAAGATCTTTCCCGGCTTGCCGTGAAGATCGGGAGTCAGCGTCTACGACATCCTTCTGGGATGTGTAGCATGGGAGAAAGCCGAGATGGGATAATCTCTCGGCATCGTGGGCAGAAACAAGACCACACTCTCGGTGGGGAAAACCCAGGGTTCTCTCTTGGGCTTCGTCTGGGACTGTTTGTCAATCATGTCCCCAAAGAGAAAAGCTGGCTTGATGTACTGGTCCCCGTCTATGTACGTCAGGGGCTCTCCGTTAATCAGGTTCAGCAACGTCCGCTCGCCCTGAGCCGATATCAAGATCTCCCTTCCTTCAGGATACTGGGGTCCGGAGATAGGAAATGTCACGTGGGACAGATCCTCCAGATAGTTTGAGTTCAGCGTCCCGGCAGCGGAATCCATCACCTCGGCCAGTGGAGACTCATGCAAGTTAACTGCAAAAGTGCAAGAAAAACACGTCATTACGAATCTTGCAACATAAAGACCAAGAAACGACAGTCTGTGCTTTACGCCAAGACTGTACAAAATTTGGTCATTTTACGCCGGAAGTCACATCCAGAAGCGTAAATTGGCGGTATACGGTCCGTGCTTTATGCCAGACTGCCAAAATTCTAGTTATTACGCCGGAGGTCCCATCCACAAGCGTAAAACTAAAATTTTATAGTATACACCAAGTTTTCAGCAGTCAGAGCTTTTATGCTCAAAACTGCAAAAATATGGAGTTTTTACGCTGGCACATTAGAAATATGGGCATAAAAGATGAAAACGTCTCCGTGCGTCATCTTCCTCAAAGAGGCTTTCGGCATAGAAAATGACCTAGCGCGGTCACGTTCAACGTGTGCGAAGGATTTTTCGTCATTCTTTGTCATCCCAAAGGCTCTACCTCTAAGGCCGGGTGCGCTACTCGTCGGCGGGATGCTTCGCTCAGAAGAAAGTTCACCTTGTCCGACCGAAGACTCTCTCACTGGGGCAGAAGAACGAGAAGAAGAACCTATACTCTTTCCCTTAGTGGAGGGGATTTGTTTCGGCGCCATTTCTGAAAACTCGGAGTGCTCGGAGAAAGAACGAGGGGAAAAACTCAAACAGTCGAAGGCTCTCTTTTGCAGAAGACGGATGAAAAAGTTTTTCTCTCAAAAGCTTGGGATATATATATAGAGTTCGGGTCGACTCCTCGAATCCTCGGATGGACTCCTCGAAACCCTAACCAAATCTCACAATTAATATTTGGTTATATTGGGTACTACGTAAGCCCACTACTCTCGAAAGGCGGACAGTCAGCAAATTCGAAGAGTTTTTCGTACAAAAGCAGGTCAGCGGTTCCTACGCTAAGGAGCTTTCTACGCTCGACAGCAACAGATCTACGGTTTTACGCTCACAAGCTATAAGTCTATGGTTTTACGTCCGGATGTCTTTGTGCTCGGTAGCTTTTATGCTCGAGGGGCTACAAACCTACGACTTTACACTCAGCGGATACCAAATCGATGATCTCACGCTCGGTGGTGTTTAGTTTATGCTCGGAGGCAACAGATCCACAACCTTACGCTCGGAAGATTTTTTTTTCACAGGCTACAAATCTACAGTTCTACGCTAAGAAGCTTTCTACGCTCGACAGCTACGGATCTACGATTTTACGCTCGCAAGCTATCAGTCTATGGTTTTACGCCCGGATGCCTTTGTGCTCGGTAGCTTTTATGCTCGAGAGGCTACAAACCTACGACTTCACGCTCAGAAGCTACAAATCTACGATTTTATGCTCGGTGGCTTTCTACGCTCAATAGGCTACGAACTCAGGATTTTCAGCTCATCTATACTATGGATCTCTGACTTTCCGCATATCCGAACAGTTCTCAAGGCGGTCGATTACAGGAGTTCACACAGAAGATACTCCTTCTTGACCTCAAAATATCCCAAGTACCCGAAACATACAGAGTTCAAACATTGAGAAATTACTCTTCTCGGGTCAATTGGAGGTTCATCCAGACTCCAGTCTGAATATCTCGTCTATCAAGATGGCAACCCAGTTTGACAGCCATTTCTCGACCCTGTTCCAAGGGATTTTTGAGAAATCATTCTTGAAGACGAAGTCTGAACAAAAATTCTGTTCATCAGAAGTAAAAACAACAGTTCGGAGCTCTACGCGGTTCCTCAGTCCTAGCAGCAGGACAGTTCTAAATATTCAAAATGCTCAACAGCGTTCTATGGACTATTCGCTATGCGTAAAAAGACTGGACCTAGCACTCTTTCTATACATAGTCGGCGTAAAGAATCAGACGTGTCGAAGCTACACATATTCAGACTTCACAGCAACGTATGGCAAAACGATCATATGCAGAGAAGAAAGACGATTTTATTAAAGATTAAAGTCATGATTACATATGAGGGAAATCCAATCTACAAGGGTTTTTCTTCATTTTTATGATTACATCTGAGGGAAACCCCGTCTACAAAGGGCTTCCTCATCGTCGTCTGAAGATCGCCCAGAAGCTGTTCTGACAGGTTCTCAATGGGCTTCAATTCTTCATCCATCTTCTCCAGCAGTCAGTCAGTTCCAGCGAACTGACTGACATGGCAATGATCAACGGTGGGAGAATACAGAGTTAGGGCTTACATAAATTATGCAGATCCCATGCTCCGTGCGCCGTGGCCGATTGAGTTGATATATTCCATCCAACTCAATCTTGGACAGCAGCCAGTTTTGCCTGCCCTCGTCCACCGGTAACGGGAGAAGGCGCCACTTGCAAGCAGCGGGGTGAAATATGATCCTTCCCTTCTCCTGGAAGAACCGCCATATAAAGTTGCTGATTATCCCGAGCAAGGGAGGCTAAGATATCCTTCCATGATCCATCGTTACAGTGGACACTTGCTCGAAGACGTCGTCTTCTTCGGCTCCTTACATGCTGGAAGAACATGATCTCCTTCTTCCTCAGGTCGACCCGACGAACTCCGGCGATCATCTCTGCGTGGTGATGGAAATGTGGGGAGAACGGGTTAACCCCCCAGCCTTTTTATAGGCGAAAGAGGTCACACCGGTCCCCAATAAATCTACCACAAAGTCAGCATCGACCGTTTTAACGCTCCATTCAGAAACGTTTCGAGTTACGAGGAGCGATTCATGCTTCATTCAAAGCGTTCCAAATTCCGAGGAATTTGAAAGCTTTGAAGGGGGTCTTGTAGAAGCATTAAAAATACGCCGGATGGCTATACGCAGCATATTGATGTAGAGCAGCGTAAACAGAGGCCTTCAGAGCCATCAAGCGTGCAACAGAGCTTTTTTTGCTAAACACAGCGTGAAAAAATAAACTCAAAGGACCATCCGCGTAAGGCAGTACGTCCAAAACCGCTTCAGCGTAAACAGGGTGCTTTATCGACTCCTGGGCGTAAAACCCATCCTCTTTCCAACGCAGCATTGAAGTGTACGAGAGACGCTTCGTATTCTCCGAAGTGAACCTGTCAGATTCTGCAATGAACCTGTCAGATCCTGCAAATGAACCTGACGTCTGGACTTCTGACAAAGGGATACTGCTCGACTATCCAGACGACGGCTATAATAATGGCACAGCACTGCGACCCAGGCTGTCATTTACCGCCATCTCCTTTGCGTAAATTGCTTTTACATGCATGAAGGGATACACTGCCTTGTTTTACACAGGAAGACATGAGCTGTTTACGCTCTGCAGTAGACAAACTGCCTGCCACATCAAAAGCTGCACTCCGTACGGGGCTAGAGGCACGTCTCTACGTCCAATGCACAGAGCGATGACAGTTGCTCAAGGCACGTCTCTACGTCTAATGCACAGAGCGGTGACAGTTTCTCGAGGCACGTCTCTGCGACTGATGCACAGAAGGGCTGCAGACCTTCAAAATACGCCTCTGTATTTAATGCACAGGATGGTGGCAAATCTCTGCATTTAATGCAAGAGATTTAATTATATCTTCAAAAGCCGTAATTCCGGCTAAGACGTCCACATCAGCACTCTGGCACGGTACGCAGCGGCTTCTACGCCCATTCAGCTCCTGTGCTTACTTGGCTTCTACGCCCATACGGCTTCTACACTCACTCGGCTTCTACGCCCATTCAGCTCATGTGCTCACTCGGCTTCTACGCCCATTCGGCTTCAACGCCTAGTCGGCCTCTATGACCACTCGGCCTCTATGACCACTCGGCTTCTACGCCCACTCGGCCTCTATGACTGCTCGGCTTCTACACCTATTCGGCTTCTATGCTTGTTTGGCTTCTACGCCATGGTGACAGACATTGGCTTCTACATCCACCTCTTCTACACAAGGGATACCTACCTACGTGGCTTCTACGCCGTGATCTTCGTAGCGATTATACGCGTTTTGTCCCTTAGTTGGACCCGCGTTACACGCTTATTCAAAGGATCATCTATACGCAGGCATTGGTTATTTTAGCCGTTGTGTAAAAGGGTGCTGTGCTTTCCACTCCCCGATTTCTACACCGATAGAGTGGTCACTGTCACTAAAACTCTATAAATAGAGACCTCTATCAATGAGGAACAAGGTCGACAAAAATTGGAGGATCGAAGGAATTGGTCTAAAAACTTCCAAGAAAGATCAAACCAGAGGTCAAGAGAGAGAGAGAGAAGAATCCGGAGCTCAGGCAAAGAGTAGGGATCGACGACTTTGGCATCGTGCATCCACCCTCTTCTGCAACCTTCGAAGCTGCTTCCTGTCTTCTACGGCACTTCTTCATCATCGTGTGATCCAAGGGCTAAAGTGATCGACAGCAGATCAGACACCTATAGCAATATTTACCCAGATTAAATAAATTGTACTCCTACATCCTCGTATAGGATCAAATTGTACAAGTTTGTTTGTAAACCAAAGAAGGCGGATTTTGTGTAAACCCCATCTTGAATACATTTTCATTCTTTCATTTTCCACCACAAACAAGTGGCAAAAGTCCCGGTGAGCGAGTTGTATCGCTCCATTAAGGCTAGGAACAGGTTGGGGTTGACAGACAGCCCAACACTTGTGGCGCTCATAGCAGCGAACAAGCCAATATGTTCCAGCTACGTCTGGAAGTGCTTTAGGGCCCAGACAGTTAAACTGGCCCATTGGAGATTCTCCGGGCTAAGCCATCCGCTGGACCGAGGGTTGACCCTGGGGTACATTCCTTCCGGCCCCATAAAGTCATTGCAGAAGGTCGATATCTGAACCGGCTGGATCAGCGATGTATCCTCGCTCGGGACACTACCCGGCAGTAATCCCCTGAAGGGCATAACTGGACCCAAAGGTCTGCTCATAAAGGATCCTTGGTTCAATCCTTTTTATATGAGATCTTCCCCGGACGGACGTGAAGATCGGAAGTCAGAACCCATGACATCTTTCTAGGATGGGTGGCGTGGAAGAACGCAGAGATGGGATAATCCCTAGGCATACTGGGCAGATACATCACCGTGCCCTCAACAGTAAACACCCAATCCTCCTTCTTGGGCTTGGTCTGGGATTGTTTGTCGATCACATCCCCGAATAAGAAACCAGGTTTCTTATACTCCGTCCCGTCTATGTATGTCAGGGGCTCCCCACTGATCATACTCAGTAGCATACGTTCTCCCTGGGACGAGATCAGGGTTCCCCTTTCTTCAGGATAATTGGCTCCAGAAATAGGGAATGTCACATAGGACAAGTCCTCCAAGTAGTTTGAGCTCAACATTCCGGCAGCAGAGCCCATAACTTTAGCCAATGGAGAAATCTGCAAGTCCACTACAAAATGCAAGAGAACAAGTCAGTTTCTACACTAGACGCTACACTCTTGCTTTTTACGCCAAAGATCATCAGTCTGAGCTTTTATGCCAAGACTGCAAGAATTTGAGTCTTACGCAGGAAACTATGTTCCATTGCATAAAACTCAAGGTTGACAGTATCTAACAATCTGAGCTTTTACGCTAGATTGACAAAATTTAAATTTTTACGCCGATACTCATATCCAGCGCGTAAAACTCAAAGTTTGTGGTAAACACCAAATCTCGACAGTCTGAGTTTGTTTTACGCCAGACTGCAAAAATTTGGAGTTTTTACGCCGACACATTAGGATTGTGCGCGTAATGATAAAACCCCTCCGTACATCATCTTCCTCAAAGAGGCTCTTAGTGCGAAAGAGGACCTTGCGCGTGCACGTACAACGTGTGCGAAGGATTTTCTTTTTCTCCCGAAGTCTCTACCTGTAATGCCCGGAACACAGCTCGACAACGGTGCGCAGCGTTCCGATCGTGGTTCGTTCAGCCTAATAGGAGTTGCTCGCTCTCGAGCAGCAGAGCGGGAAGAGGAAACGACCTTCTTTCCCTTAGCAGTGGAAGTCTATTTAGGTGCCATGGCGATTCTGAGTTCTCAAGAAAGAGATGAAGAAGAAGGGTTCTTGGAAGGCATGGGTTTTATGAAGGCAGATAAAAGTTTTCTCTCTCCAGCCCTTGGACTATTTATAGAGTTTGTCTGACTCTTCGAATCCCTAACCAAATCTAATATTTAATATTCAGTTATGATTTGGGACCACGTCAGCCTATCATTTAGGGAAGACGGACAGTCAGTGGATTCAGAATTTACGCACAGAGCATATCTATGATTTTACGCTAAGGAGCTTTTTTACGCTCAGAGGCTACATATATATATATATATATATATATATATATATATATATATATATATATATATATATATATATATATATATATATATATACCTGTCCTTGAAATGAGGTAGTGACATAACTTCCAACATGTATAGTAATTAATGGATAAGGTACATCTAATATGGGCCAAACCCGTACCCGATATATAGAAAATTAGGTTAGTGGTTGTTGAGGTACATGGAGTTGTGGGTAGTTTAAGCAACCACCCACTTCCCCGTCATTCTATAACGTCTCTCCCTCTTTCTCACATACATGTGCCTCTCCACTCCTCACTTTACTTTGTTTAAACTCTCTCTCTCTCTCTCAGCAAATCGGATATGCTGTTCCACTATTTTTGTCTTATATTATATTTTCATCCTATTACATGTGAACCCCAGCAGATATAAAACAGAAAGGGACCTGCATGTAATAGAGTGTGAACATAATATAAAATAGAAATAGAAATAGTGGGACATCAGATCTGTTCTCCTTTCTGTGATAGGAGAAAATTTAAAGAGACTAGTGACTAGTAACATGCACGTGCTAAAAAATTGTTAAAAAAAATTAAATATAAGATTATTATAAATACTCGTTCCTAGGAATTGAACTCAAACAACAAAGAAAAATACCTCTCACCTTAACCACTTGAGTTAGAATTGTTTAATTGTAAATAAATAATATTAGATAGTTAAATAGTTAGTTTTTTAAAATAATTAGTATAGTATTTACAAACGGCTTAGATGACTCAATTTTGAACGGTTTACAAGCCTCATTATAAGAGTAGAGATAAGTAGAGGCACATGTACGTGAGAAAGAGGTATAGGAGTTATAGGATAATGGAGAAATGGAATGTTGCTCAAAGTATCCATAACTCCATGTACCCCATAATCTGCTAACTCAATTGGTTGCAGAAATCGGGTACGGGTCTAGCTCATATTAGGTGTACCACAAACATTACTTGTTACATATCTCACTTGTACAAAATGGACAAACCTCCATCCTTTTACTATGTGCCTTTACTTTGGATCTACTTCATACAGGCAAATAAGTTATGCAAATCACGAGTTTTAAGAATAATTAGTGGTAGCTCAATTAATTATGTGCATGTTAGAATGCAAGATTAGTTCTCATAAACCTATTGTAATGGAGACTCATTACACCCTATACATATTTAAGTTTACATCCTTCATTACTACCTTTACCCCCTTAGGCTAGTATCTTTCATCTCTCAATCATGTTTACATAGTTATGGTTAAACAAACAATATAATTGGTCAAGCAATGAAACCATGTAGTGCTAGAGTAAATAACCTTCCCTCGCCTTCATGTTCTTCCAATTCAAGTCAGCTACTCTCTAGTAGTAAGGGTGAGCGTTATTCGGTTTTGGACCAAAAATTGAATATAACTGAACCTAATAAGAGATTCGGTTCGATTTGGAAAAAAATCGGTTCGATTTGAAAAAAAATCGGTTTAGTTCGATTTCGATTTTAAAAATAATAAAATTGGTTACGGTTTCGATTTTGGTCCAAAATCGAAAATTGAATAGGACTTTTGCAATTATGTGATTACCCTTAATTTTATACATATTTTGTGATTAAAAATGTGTATATTGTGAAAACAATAATTCTATGTATATATTTTTGAAGCCCAACTTTGATAATTTAACAACTAGTCCAATTTTGGACGCAACTTTAAATACAATAAATGTGTGTATAAAAATTAAAAATTTTAATATAATTTAACCACGATCCCAATATTGGACCTGATCCGGTTAAAAAATAGAAATATTCCAACCGAATAAACCGAATTGACTATTCGATTTGATTTGATTTTGACTAATTTGGGTTTAACTTTTAATTTTAGATTTTAGAATTTCGGTTTATTCAATTTTGACTATTTCGAATTGGTTGAAAATTGAACGCTCCCCTCTATTTATTAGTGTCCCATATAACTGAATCTTTCATGGTCTTTGGATGACACGTCAAAATTAGCTAAGATTGATCTCGTCATGTCGAAACATAGACACAAGTAACGAAGGGTACCAAAGAAAGCTCTCGAAGCTTTGAACGCTCACACGATGAGGAAACATGTGGTATGAAGTGCATGCTACAATGTTGTCTTTCTTCGAGGGACGATATGTTATATTCCCAAATAACATTGTACAGATTTTGGTCAAGTTACACTTACTAACTAACCTGAATCCTCGAACTCTCTACACATAGTAATCTAGGTTTCATATTTGTTTGTTTGTTTACGGGTTTGCAACAAGTGGTATCAGAGCTCTAAGGTTCTCGAGAGAAGGTACAACCATGTCTATGGAGCAGATGAACACAATATAATCACCCTCAGAGGAAGGAACTGATGATTTGGAAGTCAAGGATGGAGGATATACTATGGTGCAAACACTTGCATGATCTGTTGTAGGACGACAACGGCAAGCCATCAAACAAATCCGAAGACTGGGAACGATTGGATCAAAAGGCCGTTGGATTCATCCACCAATGGCTGAACGATTCGGTGTTTCACCACGTGTCCATGGAAAGTTCGGCAAAAGCATTATGGAATAAACTGTATTCGTTCTACGAAATGAAGACAGCTGGCAATAAGGCATTTCTTATTCGCCAACTCGTCAACTCAAAGTACACGGAGGGTATCCTGGTGGCACAACTTCTGAACGAGGTTTAGGGTATCATCAATCTGCTGTCTACGATGAAGATGGTGATTGATGATAAACTTCAGATCCTACTGCTTTTGAATTCTCTGTCAAAATAATGGAAGATGTTGGTGATATCGGTGAGCAACTCCGCATATGATAGAGTTATCAAGGTGTAGGCAGTCACAAGTAGCTTGTTGAACGAGGAGGTCCGACATAAGTAGATGTAATCACTACAGGAATCCTCTCTAGTTACTTCCTATGGCAAGGGAAGACTCAAGTCACAAAGGAGGACATGGGAGAGTTCTCAAGGTATTGCGACTGTGGACCGCAAGGACGTCTGCTATCACTGTGGCAAAAGGTGTCAGATTAAGAGAAATACATGAAGCTCAAAGCTGATAAGGCCAAAGACAAGGATGATCAGGAAGATCTTACGACTATGAGAGATATCATCATCACAGTAATCGACACAGGGGAACCTTGTGGCATGTATTATGATGTTGATTGGGTCATAGATACAAGGGCATCGTTTTACGCCACTCCACATCGGAGGATCTTAACATCGTACCGAGTTGGTAAGTTTGGACGTGTGAAGACGGGCAACAAGGGGACGACTGCAGTTGTAGGCATCAGTGATGTGCACTTGATAACAGAGCTTGGTGAGAAGCTCATCCTCAAGGGTGTGTGATATGTACCGCGTTTGCAATAAAACTTAGTTTCAGTAGGGGCTGTCAGATGATGGTTGTCGCAGTTTATTTGGAAAAAAAGATTCGATGCTTATGGAGGGTTCCTAACAGCTGACTCGAGGAGATATATGGTGTGGCTTGTACAAGTTCAAGCCGCTAAGTTGTACATGCAGGCCACAGACATCGAGTGGAGGCTCAAGGGGTATTTGACGGGACTTGTGGATCATAACCGTATATAACAGTTTTTCAAGTTAAGTATATACACATGT
The DNA here is from genome assembly GCA_036927795.1 of Iris macrosiphon. Classification (NCBI taxonomy): domain Eukaryota; kingdom Viridiplantae; phylum Streptophyta; class Magnoliopsida; order Asparagales; family Iridaceae; genus Iris; species Iris macrosiphon. The sequence goes on along the minus strand of JAYESA010000012.1, from coordinate 51,702,793 downwards.
CATGCAAATGAAGTTCCAAACCTAAATAAAACTAAAACAGAGAACCAAATTTCCCTCTCTTTCTCACATACTGTTGTCTCTCCACTCTCTCTTTATATATCCTCATATCTTGTACAGAGATAAGTAGGGATGACAATTTTCTCCGAATTCGACGAAAATTTAATTTTTTCTTCAATAGGAACAGGTTTAGAGATTTAAAAACGGAGATGAAGACGGGGATGGAGATTAAAAAAAATTGATCGAATTTTTGGGTCGGATATGGATATGGTACTTACCATTTCGATAAATGTCCGACCCCGATTACTTGTACCCATATGTGCAATCTATTTGTATTAGTTAGACATTAATATCTCTTTTAATTACAAGATTGTCACTATATATATATATATAAATTAGAATAAATTAAAATAGTTTATTAAGCTTATATTGTACATGAAGAATTGTTAAGGTACCGGGGATAGAAAAATTTGGCCCGAAAGTATTAACGGGGCTTGGGCGTGGACGGAGAGACTGAGAGTGCATATTGTTCAACGGAAACTGGAGTAAAAAAAATTGAACCCGACCATGGACGAAGACAATTGGGAATTCGAACACTACTTTGAGGCATGGATAGGAGATATAGTCCCCGGTTCCTACCCGTTCCGTTGCCATCCCTAAAGATAAGGCACGAAATATACAAAAGAGAGAGGGAGAGAGAGAGAGAGAGAGAGAGAGGTGAGATTATTTTCATGAGAATTCAGATAGGAATTACGTACTACTCTTAATTCGTAAATAATATCTATCTATCTATCTATCTATCTATCTATCTTTCTGCTTATGGAGACCATGAGCGTGTTGGGGTCCAGACTGAATTTGGTGAATTTTGGAGCCCAAGTATGGTCAAAGATTTGATTTGATATAATTTAAAATTCTATATTAAATTTGAGATTTGATTAGATTTTAAATTTGTATAAAATATTTAATTTGACCATATTTGGACGTCCATAATTGGTGTTGGGCTATTTTAGGTGGAATATGATTCTTATTTTAAGGTTTTCTATTTAGAAAATTATATTATGACCTAAAATATGATTTATTATCCTATAAATATAGGAGGAGGGTGGAGGCACAAAATATAGCACAAGTTGGAGATTCGGGGTGCTCGTCCAAAGAAAATGTAAGAGAAAGTTCGTGCTTTGCTCTTAGGACTTCGTCATCCAAGATAAAAGGAAGAAGGAGATATGATCGAGGAGTCGTCGCCTTCGCTCAGAGAGATTGCTAAGGGTTGGTGAGTGATTTCAATTGAAATATCTTTATTTTCTTCTTGAGTGTGGTGAGGGGTTGAATCTATTAGGGCAAAGGGTTCAACATTGATTTTGTCAATCTTGTAATTTTACCTGAGTTATAAAGGTTGGGATTTATCCAGGTGACGTAGTCACCGCCATATACTTGTTTTTATCTGTGCTTGGTGTTCGTTAGACAAGGGTTGGTTATCTCAGGTGGTTTGGCCTAAAGTTTTTGTTACGGGCACTCTCAGATACGGTGTCGGAACGCTTGCAGGGCATGTCCGATTCCCAATATTTGGTATCAGAGCTACTGATTTTGGTTCTGGCAACTATGTCTACGGAGAATATGAACACTCTTATGATCACCCTCATAGGGGGAATTAGACGATTTATAAGCCAAGGATGGAGGATCTACTATAGTGCAAGGACTTGCATGGTCCGTTGGAAGGAGACAACGCTAAGCCATCGGACAAAGCTGTTGAAGATTTGAAATGACTATATCGAAAGGCTGTTGGATTCATCCGTCAATGGCTGAACGACTTGGTGTTTCACCATGTGTCCATGGAGAGTTCGACAAAAGTATTGTGGGAGAAGTTGTATTCGTTGTACGAAAGGAAGACTACTGGCAACAAAGTATTTCTGATTTGCCAACTCGTCAACTCGAAGTACATAGAGGGTGCCCCAGTGGCACAACATCTGAATGAGGTTCAGGGTATTATCAATCAGTTGTCTGCGATGAATACGGTGATTGATAATGAGCTTTATGCCCTTTTGTTTTTGAGTTCTCTGCCGAAAAGCTGGGAGACAGTGGTGGTGTCGGTGAGCAACTCCGCGCCTAGTGAAGTTGTCACGATGGAGGCAGTCAAAAGCATCTTGTTGAACGAGGAAATCCGGCATAAGAAAATAGAATCGTCGTAGGAATCCGCTCTGGTGGCTTCCTACGGAAAGGGAAAACCCAAGTCACAGACGAGGACATAGGAAAGTTCTTGGGATCTTGCGACTGTGGACAACAAGAAGGGATGATATTAATATGACGAAAGGGGTCATATCAAGAGGAACTGCATGAAGCACAAAGCTGAAAAGGCCAAAGGCAAGGATGATCAGGAGAATCTCACGGCTATGGGAGATCTCATCATCGCAGCAATCGACGCAGAGGCACCTTGTGGCATGTGGCATGATGGCGATTGGGTCATGGATACGGGGGCATCGTATCATGCTACTCCATATAGGAGGATCTTTATGTCATACCACGGTGGCAGGTTTGGACGTGTGAAGATGGGCAACAAGGGGACGGCTGTAGTTTTAGGCATCGGTGATGTGCACTTGATAAAGGAGCTTGGTGAGAAGCTCGTTTTCAAGGATGTACGACATGCATCGAGTTTGCGCTATAACTTGGTTTTGGTAGGGAGGCTGGCGGATGATGGCTATCGCAGTTTGTTTGGGGACAAAGATTGGATGCTTACGAAGGGTTCCCAACAGCTGACTCGAGGAGATTTATGTTGTGGCATGTACATGCTCAAGTCGTTGAGTTGTACAGGCAGGCCATAGACATCGGATGGAGGCTCGAGGGATATTCGACAAGAGTTGGATCATCGAAAACTTATTGAGGAGGGGCTTCGAGATACTTTGAGGATTACGAAAGATTCGGTTTGTTGAGACAAAGTGACGAATGGCAATGAGCCAAAGATTGAGGGTCATTATGTCGGTACCATGATAGTTGGTTGGTCTCCAGGTGGGGGTGGCTTCACGGATTCGATTTTGGTGACAGGTGGTTTGCCAAAGCTTCAGGGAGCGACATTGGTTTCAGCAGTTCGAGGCTAGGAAGGATATCAAGGTTTGAAGCAAACTCAATCTGAGGCGAGAGCGTCACTATTCACACAGTTCTTGAGGAGTTGTGGGTCATCGACGACATGCACAGTGCGTGATATTCTGCTCAAGGATGCATATATATGGGGGAGCTTCAAGTTCGAACATGAAGGTAGACAGATTTAGGAGTTTAAATCTTGGGAGAATCGTACCGTCCTCTTGGTTAGGCCAGCCAAGGGTGAAGAAGCTCGTCGAAATATTAACAAGTTTCGGTAGAAGACGAAAGTCGGGGACAAGCAGCCAAGACTCACGGAGAGGCTGATAATAAGAGACTTCAGTCTCAGCCATCTTATTGATGTCGGCAGGATCCCAATGGTATAGAAGGTGCTACACATGGCAGCTAGCATTGATGTGGCGGTCGAGGAGCTGAAGACGAAAGAAGATACAAAGCAACTCGGAGGATCGAAGATCGGTGGCATGGGAGAGCAGAAACTCTGTCACAGGACGACATGCATGGAGTCCAGTTGAGAAGCCATGTGGTCACCACCCTCTCAACAGACTGGAGGGGAAGATTGTTGGGGTCCAGTCTGAATTTGGTGAATTTTGGAGCCCAAATATGGTCAAAGATTTGATTTGATAAAATTTAAAAATATACATTAAATGTAAGATTTGATTAGAATTAAAATTTATATCAAATATTTAATTTGACCATATTTGGACGTCCATAATTGGTGTTGGACGATTTTAGGTGGAATATGGTTCTTATTTTAAGGTTTTCTATTTTGGAAATCCTATTATGACCTAAAATATGATTTCTCATCCTATAAATATAGGAGGAGGGTGGAGGCACAAAATGTAACACAAGTTGGAGATTCGGGGTGCTCGTCCCAAGAAAATCTAAGAGAAAGTTCGTGTTTTGCTCTTATGACTTCGTCATCTAAGACAAAAGGAAGAAGGAGATCTGATCGAGGAGTCGTCGCCTTCGCTCAGGAGATTGCTATGGGTTGGTGAGTGATTTCAATTATAATCTCCTTCTTTTCTTCTTGAGTGTGGTGAGGGGATAGAATCTATTAGGGCAAAGGGTTCAACATTGATTTTGTCAATCTTGTAATTTTATCGGAGTTATAAAGGTTAGTATTTGTCCAGGTGACGTAGTCACCGCCATATACTTGTCTTTATATGTGCTTCGTGTTCGTTAGAAAGGGGTTGATTATCTCAGGTGAGTTGGTCTAAAGTTTCCGCTGCGGGCATTCATAGACACGGTGTCAGAACGCTTGCAGGACGTATCCGATTTCCAACAGAGCGGACCCATATACACAACACTGGAGGGCTTTGGACATGGGTGTGGAACTTGTAGTTCTTTTAGTGGGTTTAGATCTGGCTCCGCCTATGGATCCTACTAAAGAATAATGGATTAGATACTAGAGCCTACAAGATTCCCCACATGAAATCAAAAACATCTAATCGTTGTACACTTACTATTTTGTAGAGACTTGCAAATAGAGTGAAAAAATGAAATCAAAAGTATCTATCTGTGAATAAATATATTTAGCTTATTAAATTGGAGATGAAATTATGCTTCATAGAAAATAACTAGAATACGACTGAATATATTATGAGATGTATTTTTCTCAGAGCACAGAAGAAACAAAAATAAGAATAAATAATTTTTATTTTCGAGGCTAAATCGAAGATGGAAGAACCAGAAGTGGAAGTCGAGATCAGGAGTTCACACAAGAGTTCCCTTCCTGATATTTCTCGATCCAACAAGAAGATAATAAAAATGAACTGATTACAACTAGAAGCAAGATAATAAAGAATTAGAGAAACCTATCTTCTCATTCTTTCTTGCAATCGCAGTTGTAAACAGACAGAACAGAGTTATAACTCACAGAAGAGAGGAGGAAGATAAAGAAGAAGAAGAGACTTTGCTTGCCGGGGTGATAAAGATTACCGATGTTCAAAGCAAAATTTGCCCCACACGATCTGCTCCCATGAACCAGCAAGTTCACGTAAAACTTCTGGCACGCTCGCTGTCATCTCTGTCTGGACTCACACGAACTCCTTGGACTCCAATGATGGCTGCAGTAGCAACTATCTTTGTCTTCTCTTTTTTCGAAGTAAGTCCTCAAAGAGACACGAAGAGAGTATTTAAAGAGAGGGTAAAAACCCTAGCCGCCCAACAATTATGGAAAGATAGGAACAGATTAATTATGAATCCCTAAAAGATAGGCACATAATAATTTTAAATCCCACAAAAATGGATATGAATAACAGACTGTATCTTTCCATAACCGTTCAAATATATTCACAGCAGCAGCAGCGCATGCGATAACGCAAGCCGCAGCGCATGCGGCAGTACAAAAGTCAGCGCAAGCCGCAGCGCATGCGGTAGCGCAAGAGGCAGAGCTAGAGGCAGCGCAAGCCGCAGCGCATGCGACAACGCATGCGATAACCCATGCGACAGCCCATGAGACAACGCATGTGATCGCGCATGAGAGAGCACATCAAATATGCACAAGCACCTGCACCAATGCTGACGTGCTAAGTGCAAAGTGCGCCAACAAAGTGCCATTTTGCGCCCTTGAGCCCGAACCCGAGCCCGAGTCCGAGTCGCTAAGCCCCTTTGCGGTTTAGCTCCTATGGAATAAATTCTAAGAGAGTGACAAAAAGTATAAATGCTTTCATTAAGGAGTTGATCCTTCTTCATCCTAATAAAATACCCTCATATGGCACCCATGTGCCTCACCACACCCAATGTGCACACCTTAACACAAGCAAAACATTATATTGAGATACTCACTTGGTGGTATAGCCAATGTGGGACTATCTTTCATAGTCCAAAGGCAAAAATACCAATAATCCCCCACATATCTCAATATATGGGTTGAGCGTTCCTCATAGTAACTGCCTATCATGCATTAGATTAGATGTCGCTTCGACTTTGAATCTTCCTGCATGGGTCAAAATAATAGTATGATACAAGAATGGACTAAGCCTTGAATTCTGTACCATAGTTGCAATTCTTTCCACTCACAAAATAACATCAACTGTGCTTCCGGTTGCATATTGAAGGCCCTACGCATGCCTAGTTTCAGTGTATGTATTTTGGTTGTCTATAAGTTTTCCCTCAAGAGACGGCATGTATCTCTTTTCATACACTATAGGTGAGTTCTTAAAGAGTCATTGGCATGAAGCATTGTGCTTCCTTGCGGTGCTACGCTGCTATGACGTGGCCTTCTTTAGTATGAGGTTCACTCCCTCTTTGTAGTGCCAAACTACCCAGCACGAAGCCTTACGCTTCCTTGCAGTATTACATCGCTGTGACATAACTTTCTACCGAGGATTTAGATCTTTTACCTCTGTGGTGTCACACCATTGTAACATGAGATTCACTCCCTCTTTGTAGTGCTGCCTACCACTCTTCATTCTATATCATTAGGCTACCTGCCTATGTGCGGTGCTACATCGCTGTGACATAACTTAATGCCGAGAATTTATATCTTTTACCTCTGTAGTGTCACACCACTATAGCATGGGATACAAGTCTCTTGTAGTGTTGAAACTACGTGCTTCATGTAAAGCACACCGGACATTCTCTCTGTCCGAGAACTCATTAAGGCGTCAAAGCCATCCTTTCACAGAAAATTGTTCTTCATAAAGAACAAGAAGTAGACAACAGTGGTTCTGGGTCCGTAACCCCTCAATGTCTCATTGACTACCCATTGTTCCTGATATTCTTCCAATCAATGGTCCTTCTTTGAACCAAAAGCTAGATGCCTAGTAGATTTATCTTTGAACTAATAGCATAAAACTTTATGGTAGAATTACATAGACACAATATCAGAATGTCTTCAAGCCCATTTTGGTTGTTGTGTCCTCGACCAGCTGGACCTCCAGACCCTTGGTGAACGGGTCCGCCAGGTTCTCCTGACTCCGAACATCAATTACGGTAATGACTTCAGTCTTTATCAGATCACTCATTGCCATGTTCCTCAACCGCACAATCCTTTTCTTACCATTGAAGAGGTCATTTGATGCCACCGCTGCAGTCACTTGGTTGTCGCAGTATATCGGTACCGCCAAAATTTGTACACCAACCAATAGAAGATCATACATGATCTTCCGAAGTCACTCTGCTTCATTCGTTGTAGCAGCCAGTGCATAAAACTCAGATTCTATCGAGGAATAAGAGAGCATAGTCTGCTGCTTCGACTTCCACGATATAGCAGCTCCACCCATGGAAAATATGTATCCTCCTATGGACCTTTCACTCTCTACTTCTGAACACCAGCTTGCATCACTTAAGCCTTCCACTACTGTCGGATATCAACTGTAGTACAGTACATACTTCTGAGTCCTCCAAAGATATCTCATCACTCTCTTCACAGCCTTCTAGTGCTCCACACCTGGGTTGCTAATGAATCGACTTAGCATCCCTACGGCAAAAGCTATGTTAGGCCTTGTGGCAGTTGTTTCATACATCAAACTCCCAATAACGCTTGAATACTCCAACTGCCTGACGTTTTTTCTAGAATTTGGCTTCAGCTTCTTGTCACACCTGTACGGAGTATCGATCCCTAAAAGATCCTGATATTCATAGCATGAGAGCATCTTCTCGATATAATGAGACTGTGACAGCGCCACTCCAGTGTCTGTCCGGATGATCTTTATCCCCAAGATAACATCAGCTTCCCCTAAGTCCTTCATACTGAACTTAGATGAGAGGAACTTCTTTGTCTCAGTGATAAGTGCTAGATCAGTACCCAAGATTAGCATGTCGTTCACGTATAAAAAAATGATGGCTCCTCCCCTGTCAGCGAACTTAGTGTAAATGCACTTGTCTGTTTTACTGACCCTGTAGCCGTTTGATCTTATGACTTTATCAAACTTCTCGTGCCACATCTTGGAAGCTTGCTTCAGACCGTATAATAATTTTACCAACTTGCAGACTTCGTCTTCAAGCCCCTTGACGACAAATCCTTCTGGTTGTTGCATGTAAATCTCTTCGATCAACTCTTCATTCAGGAATATTGTTTTGACATTCATTTGATGAATAACTAGCTTATAAATTGTACTCAGAGAAATCAATATCTCGATGGTCGTCATACGTGCTACTGGAGCATATGTGTCAAAGTAGTCGATCCCCTGCTTCTGAGAAAACCCCTTGGCAACTAACATTGCCTTAAACTTGTCAACAGCTCCATCGGCCTTCATCTTTCTCTTGAAGATCTACTTGCATCCAATTGGTTTAGCTCTTTCCGGCAGATCAACCAACACCCAAGTATTATTGGAGGTTATTGAGTCATACTCATCATTGATAGCCTCCCTCCAGAAGACATCATCTCTGGTCTTCATCGCCTCATCATAGATAAGCGGATCTGCTTCCACATGATAGGTGACAAAATCTTATCTGAAGTCCTTTTGCCTCCTAACACGCTTAGTTCTCAGTTCTGTGAGTTCTAGTTCAAACATTATCTCTGGAATGACAACTTCTTCATGTACTACATCTTCTTTGGAAGCTTCAGCCTCCTGTGCACCCACACTATTCTCTAAAATATCCGCGATAATAATGTTCTTGTGCCTTACAAATTTATCTTCAAAGAATTCTGCGTCACGAGATTCAATGATATGATTTGATTCTATATCAAGAAACCTCCGAACATCACTCTTCTCAGCGTAACCCAAGAAGATGGTCTTCGTAGTCCTCGTACCCAGTTTCTGAATCTTCAAGTCCGGGAGCTTCACATATGCTAGACACCCCCACACTCGAATGACATTCAAGTTGGGTCTGACTTTGAACTAGAGTTCATGAGGAGTGACATCGGATGTTGCGTACGACACTCTGTTCAAGATAAACGTAGTCGTCAACGTAGCTTCTCCCAAAAGCAGTTTGGAAGCCCCACAGTTAACAGCATTGAGTTCATCATTTCTGTCAACGTCTTGTTCTTCCTTTCAGTTACTCCACCTGATTGAGGAAATACGGAGCAGTCGTCTCATTGACAATTCCATGTTCTTTGCAGAACGATGTGAATTCAATAGACCTATACTCTCCGCCTCGATCACTTCTAAGTCTCTTGAGTTGTTGCCTTGTCTGACGTTCAGCTTCAGCCCTGAACTCTTTGAACTTCTCAAATGCTTCGTCCTTTGACTTGAGTAGATAGACGAACGCACACTTCGAGTAGTCGTTGATGAATGTAATAAAATACTTCATATTGGCCTTTGTGGAGAATTATTTGAAGTCACAGATATTTGAGTGCACCAACTCCAGAAGATATGTTCTTCGGTTATCCCGTTTGAACAGCTTTCTGGTGATCTTTGTCTGCGCACAGACCTCACACTTTTCCACCTTCTTACCCCCACATTTGGAGATAAGCCCTAGACTAGACATCTTTTTTATTCTTTTGTAATGAACATGTCCTAGTCTATTGTGCCATAACTCAAGAGAATAACCAGAAGAAGCGACTGCATTTATCATTATAGCAAGTGTTACAAGTTGAAGTTTGAACATCCCTTCAGTACAGAAAGCTTTTCTGAAGTATGTTCCTTTGAAAAACATCACCATCTGTCCAGCATTAATGTCCATCTTCAAGCCTGCGTTGCAGAGAAGACTTCCTGAGACCAGATTCTTGGCTATTATTGGTACATGCTTCACATCCTGAAGCGTCAACGACTTCCCCGGAGTTAGGTTCAGTACCACCGTTCTGGTCCCTAGAACTTCAGCTTGTGCCTCCACCATAACCTTCTCAGCTATAGGCTTGTAGGTGGTGAACAACTCCTTCTTTGAGAAAACATGGCAGGATACGCCAGTATCCACCCACCAGTCAGAGTCGATACCAGTCGTGATAACCTGCGCAATCATAGCAACCTTGTTAGGCTCACCTTACTCTGTCTGTTTGGGCTTGGATCTGTATTCACTCCGGTAGTGTCCCTTCTTGCCACAATTGAAGCAAGTCACTTCGGACTTGGGCTTTGGCTTCGGTTTGAACGAAGCCGACTTCACCTCAGATGGGTGAAGTCCTTATTTTTCTTGTTGTGAGAAGCCTTCTGCTTTCCCTTGGAATCACCAGCATGCACCAAGTTGTCTTTTGCCAACTGTTTTGATAGGAAATCCAACTTCAGTTGTCCCATGGCCTCATCTTTAATGTGAATCCAGTGAAGAAGATCTTCGAGCTGGATCTCCATCTTCTTACGGTACATGTCAGTCTTGAACCTGATCCATCCTGGAGGAAGCTTGGTGACGATAGCCCCCACCATGAACTTATCTTCCTGTTCCATGCCCTCTTCCTCCAGCTTCTGCTGCATCTTCAGAAGTTCCTTGACTTGCGGCAGCATTACCTTCTCATCTTCAAATTGCAAAGTGAAAAACTTTTCAATGAGATAGAATTTAGACTTCTTTTTATCAGTTTTGTAATGCTTCTCAAGAGCTTCCCAGACGTCCTTCGCCTTCTCTTTCTTGCTGTAAGACTCTGTCATCGAGTCCTCCATTGCATTGAGGATCAATAGCCTACAGAGGTAGTTATCTTATTTCCACTTATTGTGCACGTCCTGCACCACACCACCACAAACTTCATGTTCTCCTCCATCTTCAGGGATGTTAGGTTCTGGATCAACCAACACATAAGCAACTTTGACAAGACGAAGGTTCAGAGAGATCTTCCTCTTCCAAATGTTGTAGTGTTCGCCATCAAACTTTTTAAGCTTGTGAAAGCTAGTATCGAGAAGGTTTGATATGTTCTCCATCTTACTCGAATCTTGCTTTGAGATTGTTATTTACGAGGCTAAATCAAAGATGGAAGAATCAGAAGTGGAAGTCAAGATCAGGAGTTCACACAAGAGTTCTATTCCTGATATTTCTCGATCTAATAAGAAGATAATAAAAAGGATCTGATTACAACTAGAAACAAGATAATAAATAATCAGAGAAAACTATATTCTCGTTCTTCCTTGCAATCGCAGTTGCAAACGGACAGAACAGAGTTATAACTCACAGAAGAGAGGAGGAGGAAGAAGAAGAAGAAGCGACTTTGCTTGTTGGGGTGATAAAGATCATCGGTGCTCAAAGTAAGATTCGTCCCACACGATCTGCTCCCAGGAACCAGCAAGTTCATGTAGAACTTCTGGAACGCTCGCTGTCACCTCTGTCTGGACTCACACGAACTCTCTGGACTCCAATGGTGGCTGCAGCAGCAACTCTCTTCGTCTCCTCTTTTTCTGAAGTAAGTCCTCAAAGAGACACGAAGATAGTATTTATAGAGAGAGGGTGAAAACCCTAGCCGCCCAACAGTTACGAAAAGAAAGGAATAGATTAATTACGAATCCCTAAAAGATAGGCACGTATTAATTTCAAATCCCTCAAAAAATGGATCTGAATAACAGACCGTATCTTTCCATAACCGTTCAAATATATCCACAGCAGCGCATGCGACCGCTGACGTGCAAAGTGCGCCAACAAAGCACCACTTTGCGCCCGAGTCGGGGCTTAGCTCCTATGGAATAAATTTCAAGAGAATGACAAAAAGCATAAATGCTTTCATTAAGGAGTTAATCCTTCTTCATCCTAATAAAATACCCCCACACGGCACCCATGTGCCTCACCACACTCCATGTGCACACCTCAACACAAGCAAAATATTATACTGAGATACTCACTTGGTGGTGTAGCCAATGTGGGACTATCTTTCATAGTCCAAAGGTAAAAACACCAACAATAATAACATGTAAAGTATTCTTCTCATAGAACAGAATAAATAATAACCATTGGATAAGAAGATCATGTTTGAATTGCTTCTACATTTATCATGTTAGTCAATTTATATATTTGAGTTGAATTTAATTTGTGTAAACTTATATCATGTTTTTAAGTTTGATATTTGAAAACATAGTAGCATGTTCATTTGTTTTTGTTTTTTGTTTTTTTTTGTTCATTATCACACACCCAAAGATTGTTTAATACCCTAGCATCATATAGGGAAAATGTATTTGCATCCGAAGCCTACACGCAATCAAAATGACTTGATCCTTTAACGAGAATATGATTGTCCTTTTGATCAAGATGTCGATTAAAAAGGACAAAAAATTCTATTTCAGCTCATATTTTCGTTTATATATTATTATTTTTTATTAAATATTTTTGTTTTGTAATGCTTGTTTACTTGGCAACCCTTTGTTGCTTTCTTCTCTTGAACTCTTGGGGATTCTTTTTGATGATTTGCGTTCAAAAAACAGTCACTCTCCTTTCTTAAATTCAAGCAAGTCTGATAGCTGATGTTGTCAACATGACAAAATCCAAATGCAATAATTCGACAGTTTTACATGAACCAACGAAGAATTACGGCTCAAATCGCGTGCCACGTGTTCTATCCTTTCTATTGGTTGAGCCGGCGGAGGAACCGAGAAAGCAATAGGAATGTGGATTTTGGCGAATAGGAGGACACCACGTGACTTCGATTTGCGGTTCGGTCGTCTCTCTTCTGTTCATTTAGTGATCTCCTTCAACCAAAGAGAGGTCGGCACTCTTGATTGAGATTGCCAACTTATTTTTAACTACTGGTGGCAGTCCCAACTGTGTTTGAGAAGCAATTTCTCCTCCTTCAATTATGTCCTACTTCTACTTGATATATAATCTTTGATTATAAATCATCACCTAACGAGAAAGTCCTACCATCACGAGAACGACGAGCCAAAATAATTCATCTCGGATGCACCCACATTGGGGGGATATTGTTGAGCCAAAATTAGAGCGGAGCATTATTCTGTTTTGGGCCGAAATTGAATCGAAACGAGATTTGATTCGATTTAAAATATCGGTTCGATTTTAAAAATATTAAAAAAAAAAATATTATGTTTTGGTTTTTAATTTTTTATTTTGGTTCAAAATCGAAAATCGAATAAGGCTTGTGAACTATTAAATACCCTCAATTTTATGTATATTTTATGATTAAAATGTGTACATTTTTTTTTGTATATTTTGAAAACGACAGTCTTATATTTGTTTTAAAGTCAGACTTTGGTAATTTAATAACTAGTCCAATTTTATGTTCAATTTTGAAATACAACAAATATATGTATAAAATTTATAATTTTTGATATAATTTAACCATAATTTTAACTTTGGAACTGATCCATTAAATAATAAAAATAGACCAACCAAATAAACTGAGTAAACCAAATTAATTATCGGTTTAATTTCGGTTTTGAATTTTTAGAATTTTGATTTGTTCGGATTTAGGCATCTAGGTTCTATCGAAACCGAATAGACCGAATGTTCATCCCTAGTCAAAATTTTTTTTTTTTTTTAGGATACATTTGGTTTTTGGTTTGATTATTGTGGTTTAAAGTTCTAATTTTTTTTGTTTACATAATTAAAAAATGAACAAAATAACTAGTATGCTTAATAAATAAATAAATAAATAAATAAAAGCTTTAGCATTGCAAGTTAGGCCTTAACATTTTGCACGATTATTTTATTTTATTTTATTTTATTTTATTTTAGTGTGTTTAGTAGGCAATCCCCTAGCGTTATTCTTTAAGTATATGGATCTTTATTAATAATTTAGTTGAAACATAGTCAAACATCTTAATAATTGAAGCCTGACAGGGAGGGAGAGAATATGATATTTGTCATCAATCAACCTCATCTAGTTGAGCTGGAAAAAGCTACTTTATCAACATGTTTGGTCCGTCCCCCATTGACAAAATTTCGTTGACACCCCTATTTATCTGGATCTGCCACCAGTTGACCTACCAATAAAATGTCGACACGTAACGAACGGATCAAATTTGTAGGCCAATTTTGTGGATAACATAGCAGCGTTGAATTGAGTTGAGTTGAGTTGAGTTCTCATACAATAATAATTAAAACACACGAGTTGACACTCTTGAGGGGATAAATTAATAAATGTAGACCTTCCATGTGTTTGATAGGCAACTTGTTCCTTTTCAATGTCTAGAAATGGCCTTTATTTTTAGGCATTTTCATTTGCATCTCTTGTTAAAAGAACTTTTACATTTGATGGATCCATCCCACACTCTAATTCAATGTAAAAAATTGAGAAAGAAATCTTAAAATAAATACAATTTAATTTTTGAAAATATCAAAGTTTCGATTATATGAGTATTTTGTATACCAAACGTCCTATTAAAGTGGAAAAAAAAAAAAAAGTTACGTGACAAAAAGTAACCTACTTGATTTGAAAGTGCAGATTGGGGAAGAGGGAGTCATAGAGAGTTTTGAAGGAAAACTTAATCTTGTTTTGTCCATATATTTCAACCTCCCAAATAGGGGAGGGTACTGACTTGTTGGAAAAGTCCTAAATATTTCTTGCTTTAACAAATTTTTATTAAAAAAAATTCAATCAAATCTAATTTATGCCACATGTAATAATAATATTTTGATAACTATTACATTTTTATTAATCCTCCTTCCACTCAAATACAAGTAATAGTTATTAAACATACTCTATTTAACTCTTCCTCCAATCCAAACAATTTTATATGTAATAACTCATCTCACAATATCACTTAATTTTCTCACACTTAATACCACTTTCACTTAACGCTACTTTTTTTTTTTTTTTCTCAATCCAAACAGAAGATTAATTTCTACTTTCAAAAAGCTGACATCGTAAAAAAAATTGAAATAACTTATTAAAAAACTAAACGGAATTTTTTTTTTTTTTTCCTCACACACCACCTACATGCAGGAATAATAGGCTGCTTCTCTTGGTTCGATTGTATAGTGGGGACTTTATTTCAACATTTCACTACTAATCTTTTAGTTCAGTGTTTAAAAAAAAAATAGTATAGGATATGTATCGGGCCGGTCCGGACAGGTCTGTGGTCCGAGTCAACCGGATTTGATCGGATCCGGGCCGGGCTCAATCCGAGTGGAGAGACGGGTCGGACCGGTCCGGCCCGGTCATAAACAACTCCGGTCCAATCCGGACCTATGACCCGGTCAGGGGATGACCAGACCGAACTGGTCCGGGTCGGTTCACGGTCGAGCCGGGCCGGCCCGGTCCGGTTTTTTTATTTTTAGTTTAATTATATATATTTTATATATAATCTATATGATATAATTTATAAGTTATATGTTAATAAATTCAAGTTAAAATTTATAGATTTTTTGTTACTAATTTATTTTTGTATAATTTAAAATTTATAAGTTATTTCTAAGAAAGTTTTTTATATAACTTTAAGTATAAATTTATATAAAATTTATAAGTTATTTGTTAGAAAGTTTTTTATATAACTTTAAGTATATAACTTAGTATAAATTTATTTGAAATTTATAAGTTATGTTAAGTATAATTTGAAATTTATAAGTTATATGTTAAGTATAATTTAAAATTTACAAATTTATTTGTTAGAAATTTTATTTAATTTCTTTATATCAATATTTATATAACTTTAAGTATAAATTAAAATCTAAATATTTATAAGTTGAATATTTTTTTAAAAAAAAATTAATAACTTATAAAAAAATGTATAAATCTATTTTTTGAATTTAAATATAAATCTATAAGTATATAAAGAAGTGATTTATATAGACATAAAGAAGTTAAATGTAAACAACTAACAACATTAAGTAAGAAAAAGCTGAATTTCTTTTACTAATGGCAACTAAATTATAAATGTATTATAACATTAAGTAAACAAAAAAAATAGAAACTTGTAAATGATATTTTATTTGCATAAAGCATGTAAAAAAGTGTACAAGTCTTTTAAAATAATTTTGTCGTCCGTCGTCTGTCTTTCGTTGAAGTTTATTGCTCAGCTCCTCCTTCAGTAGCGTCATTTATAGTAAGAGATTCAAAGTCCGGTCCTGCGATATCAGCACTTTCATCTCTTGAGTCATGAGTTCTTTCTTCAGCACGGTCCAATGTTGAACGCAGACACAAACTTCCAAAATATCTGGCAGCAACCGACTCATCTTCTTGCTTAGTATCCTTGAACATGCACTAAAACAAGATTCCGATGCTACCAGGGACACCGGGACCATTAGAATATCGCGGCTATAGAAGAAAGTACAAGATACGTTTTTTTTTGTCTCTTCCACCATTCTAAAATTGAATAATGAGATGAATAATCTTCATCTGCCTCATAAGATTTTAGATATAAGGATAATTCTTGCGTAGGTTGGAAAGATTATTTTTGTTTCTTCTTTTGTAGTACACCTTTAGCATATGGTAATTTAGACGAAAAACTAGAGCTACTACCTTGAACGGTTGTACTAGGTCGGGTGGATACAACTTTCTTCATATGAAGCAATTAAACTATGTAAAACATCATTAACTTCTACTTTCAAACTACCTACGTCAACTTTCATATTATCTTCAAAATCGCTTGATAAAATATATACACCATCTAATTTAATCTTAGGATCAAAAATCGAAGCCAAACAATATAGAAGAGGTATATCACCCCCAATATTTTTAAATTTGGCTTCCATTTTGGCAACAACATAATCAAAACTAGAAACATTTCTATATTTACAAAATAAATTAGACATGTTAAGAATTTCTGTTAAAGCTAAAGAAGAAGTTGGATAATAAACTCCAGATAAAGTACATGTAGCATTGTAAAATAGTTCTAAAAATTCAAAAATATAAGTAGCAATTAATCAACCATTCTCAGTTACTTGATAATCAAAACTAGGATTAACATTACAATAATGAGTAATCACATCTTTAAAGTTAATGCAAGATTGCAACATTAAATAAGTAGAATTTCATATATATGGTGCATCCTTAACAAATCGTCTAAAAGTAACACTATATTGTGTACATAAAATTTTAAAAGATTGTTATCTACTTGCAGAAGAGTTTAAACTATGTAAACATGATCTAAAATTTTCTAAATTTAGTTGAAAGAATTCAAGACATTCTTGTACAATCATAATAATATGACAAGCACATCTAACATGAAAAAGTCTACCTTCTAGCATAGGCAGAAATTGTGTTTTCAAAACATTAATAGAAGAAGTGTTATTACTAACATTATCAAAAGCAATCGAAAATATTTTATTATGAATATCATATTCACGCAAAAATTGTATTATAGCGCCACCGATTATACCGCTATATGTGAAAATTCTAAAGGCCTTAGACAAATGATGCATTTTTGCAACATCCATCTTGCATCTATATAATGTGTCGTGATACAAATATAAGCATAATTTTGCTTGGTAGTCCATATATCATAAATTAAAGCTAATTTACTAATATGCATAAAACTTTCTTTCAAAGCAGCCTTATCTTTTTGGAAAAATTTCAGAGCCTCTACTCTAGCAGTAGATCTAGCAACTTTACTAAAACAAGGATTAAGAGTATTACTTGCATATTTATAATAGTAATTACTCTTACCAAATGTAAAGGGTTGTTCCTCACAAATCATAAATCTTGCTAACTCAGTCTTGTTACGAGCATCAGAATAAGTAAATGTACCTAAAGAAGATCCTTGACCACAAGTACTTAGCTGTGTTTGTGTAGCCTGCAGTGTGCCTTTACTATAGCAACTTTCGTAGTTTTTTTTTAAAGTGCCCGTGCCATCATTTTTTTTCCACTTGTAAACCCGCTTACATCTCTTACATTCCGCAGACTTAGGTATTGGTTTTTGATCTTTTGCATCTAAAACCGGATTGCCCTCACTATCAGTAACAAATATTTTTGTAAAATAATTCCATAATTTTTTTTTTCTTTTATTGCCAGCATTTGTAGCCGTGGTCATACTCCTAACTTCAGGATGTGACATTTGTGTCGGTGGCGCAGATTCAGGAATAGGGTTATTTTCAAACATATTATTATAATAACCATAGTTCTCAAAAGGTTGGTTTGAATCTTATCCATCCATATTTAAAAAAAAAAATTAAAATTAGAGCAAAATTAATTAATTCTCTACCACAAGAGAGAGAGAGAGAGAGAGAGAGAGAGAGAGAGAGAGAGGGGGGGGGGGGGGGGGGGGGGGGGGGGGGAAGAAAAATCTCAAATCAGAAAAAAAAAACTATCTATAATATTAAAGTTACTTGTAACGTCTGCTAGAAGTCTCCAAAAAAAATCGGAAGAAAATATGCTGAGAGGGAAGAAGTTGGACTCCAGTAATTGCTTTACTTCTAAACATTGTAATTGCCTTGCTTGCTTCTAAACTTTGTAAGAGGAAAAAAAATTTGTAGAAGGAAAGAAAATTTGTTGTGTTTATTTTTCATAAATTTTGGACTATTTATAGAAAAATTTTGGGTCCAAATGATCCCAATTACCCTAAAAAGAGAGTTGATATAATAGATATTTTGGTCATTTTACAAAAAATGACCAAAATACCTCTAAAACGGACA
Source organism: Iris macrosiphon (assembly GCA_036927795.1). Lineage (NCBI taxonomy): Eukaryota > Viridiplantae > Streptophyta > Magnoliopsida > Asparagales > Iridaceae > Iris > Iris macrosiphon. Next base: position 51,684,391 of record JAYESA010000012.1, on the reverse strand, counting down.
AAAAACTGCCACTAAAACGGAAAAATACCCCCCAACGGATATATTCTAAAAAAAAATTAAAAAAACTTAAAAAAATCGGCCGAACTGGGCCTAAACCGGGCCGGGTCGACCGAATCCGAACCGGCCCGAAAGGTGCAGAAATCGAGTCGGGCCGGGCTAGCGGATCGGCTCCACCGACCTAGCTCGGACCAGTGGGGCTAGTGGGTCTGGGCGGGCTGGTCCGTTGACCTGGTCGGGGCCGGCCCGAACCGGTTTTGACCGGATCAGATCCGGACCACCCGTCCATTTAAACATTATGTACACATGAGAGATCGATTCCCTGGCAATAATTTTTTTTTTTTGACTTTCCGACATAACGCAAGGGACCCGATGTAATGCTCGGAACTTTTGTACAAACTGTATTGCATGTCTTTGGACCCACTGTCCACCAACTCCCACCATTTATAAATAGAAGGAATAATACGTCCCCGTGGCTCGATCCACTGACATTTTGCCACCCAACCGGAGTCAAAAAATTCCCCGACAATCTTTTGATACTGCAAAAATACAAGAAAAAAATAACGATCGGTACCTACTGTCGCAAATACAATGGAATATCACATCAGATTCTCTCCTACTAGTCAGACTATAAGATGTTCTGCGAGGAATGTGAACAAATATAGGACTTTTTAGACTTTGGATCTCAAATAAATGCATTCGAATCTCCATAATCGACTTAATTAATATTTGAATATTGAACAAATGATTGACTCGACTAAATGGATTCTCTTGTTGTAAGAATTCTTGTATCTACCTCATGATAAATGCTCATACCTACTATTTTTTCAATTTTTTTTTTGTATATTAGAGTGACTCTTTCATCTGTGTATCATCTGTGTACATGAATGACGAGTCAACCATTTGTTCAAAATCCAAATACTAATTAGGTTGATTACGGAAATCCAAATACAATTTTTACTACTTTTTCGAGATCCAAAGTCTAAAAACCCCACAAATGTATATCGATTGTTCGGTATCTAGTGTCGTTTGTTCGGTTTCTTTTGCCGTTAACCAAAGTAGTTCAAGGATAATATGTCGTTGGCTCAATGTCCTCAGATGGAGAATCGGACGACCTAGCGACGAACTACATTCAACAACAAATCAATGACGGAATAATGGCTTCTATTTCCTACACGTTATAATCAAAATTGCAAGTTATAATTCTCGAGGGATTTAATTTCTGATGCACTTTCTGACAAGTTTTATCCCTTTAGCGACGCCAAAAGTTCCCTACAATTTTACGTAGCTGATTTGCCGCTAAAGGGATAAAATTAAAACTATTAACGTAAACTGTACACATAATATATATAGGTATATATAAAACAACAAAACATGAATAAAACTAACATCAAACATATGTAAAAAAAAAAAAAGTTACCACATCCAAATAACGCACAGTATGTCATCTAAATAAGTACATAGAAAATATTACAGTAAAGCAAAAAAGTATACATAAATCATTGCTGAGATGGTGGCTGTGGCTGTGGTTGGGACTGCTCTCTACCTAAAATGTCCAAGCACTGCTCATAGAGCTGTGGTTGGGACTGGTCTCTACGTAAATAGTCCAAAAACTGCTCATAGAACATCTGATACATAGCCTTCGGGACGACATGACCTGTGCCCGAAGGGGGAGGAGGAGGACTTTTTACCATATCCTGAAACTTTCTCAACTGCTGCTGAAGAGTTATCAGCGAACTCGTCATCTCTTCCAAGCGAGGATCAGTAGGAGTAAGTAGCAGAATATACAAGTGGAGGAGCCCTGGAACACACCGACGGCTGTGATGCCAACGATCCAATGTCACTGCTCTCAACGGGTTGTGGTGACTGACTATCGCCAATTTCTTCCCGAAGGGCCTGAGAGCACACCTGAATTTGAAGTGCTTCATGAAAATATATATATATATATATATATATATATATATATATATGAGAAGGGATCGAAATCTCCACTCTTATGTATCCCCAAATTTTTTCATTGATCACAGCCATTGGATCTTGTTTAAGTCATATAATCTTAACCGTTGAATTGAACCATTAAAATCAATGGTTAAGATTAGTTGACTTAAACAAGATCCAATGGTTGTGATCATGAAGATGCTTTAGGAATACAAAAATGCAGAAATCTCGATCCTATATATATATATGACCTTATTTTATCATATATCAATTTGTATATCCTTCAGTATATTTTTGTTGGTACCTTGGCTTCACGGTATAAAATAGGTATTAGTGGACAACGGGGAGCTAAAATATTTGTTAATGATTATGTTTATATATTTTTAATAATTAATTAGATTACATAAAATTGTTAACTTTAGATAGTTTAGATACTTTATCTTTGGATACTCGTAGAGGCATATTCATCGTATAGTTTCCATAATTGATCTTAAAAAAACACACACACACACACACACACACACACACACATATATAATATATATAATATATATATATATATATATATATATATATATACAAGAAGAATGGCAATGGTTGATAACTAAAGACCTAGGTGCAGTGAGAAAAGAGAGGACAATGAATATTAGAAGTGTGGAAGAATATAGTGCAAAAAAGAAATTTAAGTTGGAGTACAAGAAACCTTTCTCTTTCTACTTCCTTTCTTTGAATCTCCATCCTTACTTTCTGCATTGCCATTGCCCAAAATTAGTGAAGCACTACTGGTTCATATTAAACAAAATAATATTTCTAAACATACTTAAAGGATAACCTGCATTTTTGTCATGCAATTGACTTTGAAGCCTATATCCTTACCAATACAGAAGAAATTTATCAATATAATAAAACAAGTTATACCTTTGTTGTGATGTGGCTTGCTAGTAAAGTCCCTTTCAGCTATACTATCCAGCCTCTTGCTCGCCTGTTTTCAGCTCATCCTCCTGAACATAGAAAGCGTGACAAGGTTGACATTGCATCGATATTAGACAAGGTTCAAAATGTAAAACTACTGTAGTTTGACAGAGAGAATATCACCTCCTAAAGTTGTGCTTATTGTCTAATATTTTTCACTCCTGCCCCAGTAAAAAGGCCACCACTACGTAATGTTACGTAGCATACAGCCAGCGTAGAACATTGCTAGATTCTCTATGAAATGAATCCCTAACATAATACATGCCGGGGTGTCCATTAGTAGCGTGTGTGAATTGTACCCAAGGGGTGGATTGCTAGGTCGTTACCAGTAAGTTATGCATTGCACCGATACCATCCCGATGTAGTTCAGTTGAACAAGGACTGGACTAGGGTGTTCCGGAAGTGACGCGTCATGTTGCTACTCCAATGTCAGTGAAAAATAGACAACAAATTATTTAGTACAAGAAGCAATTAGGTAAGGAGTTGGTACACAAGATTATAATTAGATTAGATTAGCTAGTTGGTGCATAGGAACACTAGTGGAAGGGAATAGAGATAGTCGATACAATAATTAGCACGAAGATCATTATAGCTTGTCAGTAGGAAACTAAGTGGTAGGTAAGAATTTGGCAAATTTTGAAATTACTAACTAATAGAAATAAAATGGGGGTAGAGATACTTGTGGATAAATCATTAATAGAGAGCCCATGTTAAAAGAAAATGATATAGGATAATATTAGTTTAAGTTACTATTATAGGAGGATCTTATTAATTTCATTATCGTGTATGCACCTCAAGTAGGATTACATAAAAATATTAAAAAAGGAATTTTGGTCATGTTGACATTGTTCACCAAAATTTCATTATCGCATATAGACCTCAAGCAGGATTTCCTCATTATAATATAAGAATTTTGGTTATCACCATTCCCTCGTTATTATCGTTCAAAGATTCCCTCGTTATAACAAAAGAATTTTGGTTTGGTTATCTCCGTTCCCTCGTTATTATCATTCAAGGAGTAGCTGAGAACAAAAGTTATATGTCAAAGAAAACTTAAATGGTCATGATGAAAAGGAGAATAATGAGTACGATAACATGCATGGAGGTTATGGATATAGTATTAGGAATGAAGGGAGTGATAAGATCTTCGATCATGAAATTGTATGATCTCATAATAATAAATATTTGTTTTAGGAAGAGAGATGAACATTTATTTTTAAGAGCATATCCAATATTAGTCAAATATCATTCTTAATAGAAGTGTGATAGATGGTATTAGATATTAGTCAACATGTAACTAAAGGTGCAAAGTTACCAAGAGAGAGCAACACTCAATTACTCAACATATGTAGATGGTATTAGATTTAGTAGTAGGTAATGGGAGAGAATTAGAATAGACAAGAAATCAAGAATTAAATGGTGGAAGTTGAAAGAAGAGTAATAATATTTCATGATAAAATGATAAAAGAGGACGAAACATAAAGTAAGATACTAGTGTGATATAATATGTTGAATTGTTTCAAGAAAGTAGCAAAAGAGATTCTTATATTCTCTGTAATGGTTGTGGTTGGATGTCGAAAGGTGGTGGAACAAGTGCAAAAGGTAATTAAGACGAGAAATTCCTATAATTCAAATGCATAGAAGATGAAAACTTTGAGAAATATAATAAAGAAGTAAGCTAAGAAAAAAAGTAAGTAAAACTAAATCTAAGACCTATGATTGTTTGTAAGTATGTTACCCGGACTCTCCACTTTAGAGAGAAGTATCTGTGTCCACCTGATAGGACATGGGTATGGGTATGGATATGGAATCTGTATCCGATCCTCCATGGTGAAATCGGATCCTTCATTGTCCTTCATGGTGACAATCGGAAGACTAGTAGTAAAGTAAATAGTTTATTTTAATGTGGTAGTGAAGTAGATAGTTTATTTTAATATGGTAGACTGGTAGTAAAGTTATGAAACTTTACAAATTTAATTATATGATATTTTTTTATGAAATTATGCAAATTTAATTATAAACTTAAATATATGAAATCTTGCAAAATTTATTACAACTGTATCTTTTTTATGAAATCATGCAAATTTAATTAGAGAGTATATTTTTTTATGAAACCGTACAAATTTAATTACATGTCTTTTATGAAGCCATGTAAATTTAATTACATGATGTGTCCTTTTATGAAACCATGTTCAAATATATTTATTTTAATAGTCATATTCTCGTATCTGTATCCAAAATTTGGATCATTTTTTGCCGAGTCCGTGTGTCATTCAATTATGAGTTTGAAGGACCCGACTCTTGGATATGTACCCATACTCGACACTCATACCCGAGTCCAGGTAACATTGGTTTGTAAAGGAAAATAAATTAGGCGGGGAGAGAGAGATCCATATGCTTGGTACGAGTATCGAAAAGAGTAGAGACCTAGATAATATTACTTATATCAAGTGAAGACAAAAAAATATTAGTAAAAGGAAATGATGAGAGAGTTTAGGAGTAATTTTCATCGATTGTTCAATAATAGCAACCTAGAAAATATTAATTTATAAGTTGATAATGGGTCATATTGCTATTGTCATAAAATTAGGATTTCTAATCTTAAGAATTGTTCAATAAAAGTAACCTATAAAATATTAATTTATAAGTTGATAATGGGTCATACTGCTATTGTCATAAAATTAGGATTTCTCAACTTAAGGAAGCTTAGTTCATAAACAACTTACCTTTTCTAAAAAAAAAAACTTTAGGAAGCTTTAACAAAAACAAAAATGCAAAAGCGATAGGACAATGATATTTTTATTGAGGTTTGAAAATGTTTAGGTGAGAAAGGACTCGTGTAACTAACAAATTTATTCAACAAAATCCAAAAATTTGAGAAAAAGTCCAAAAAAAAAGAATAAGTTAGATGAACAGAGAAGTAGTATTATAGTAACCATATAAGAATAAGGAGATATGCAAAATTGTTTAACTTGGAATTAACCTTGTGAGTCATATCATGAAACTCCGGCAAAGAGTAAATGAGAAAGAAATAAGAAAAGAAACTAGAATTTTAGAGATTCAATTGCCTATGTCGGAAAATCTATAACCCATTTACTTACTAAGAACCTTAAAGAATTTAGAATGAAAAAAATGAGGAATTTGCATATAGTTTTTATTGACTTAGACAAAGAAACCAAATATGCAAATGGCTACATACGGCTTCTTTAGAGGATGTAAGGAGTTACGATGACCATGTCAACCATTGGAGGAGATAGGAAACCATTCCCTACACAGTTTTCTTATCTCAAGGATCAACATCAAGTCCTTCCTTTTTTGCACTAGTTATGATAAAATTACTAACATATTCAAAAGAATGTTCCATGGTGTAAAATGTTTTTTGCCGATAATATTGTGTTGGCCTACAGGAGTAAGGAAGTTGCAACAAAATAGAAGTACAGATAGAAATTTGAAATCTGAGGATTTAAAAGTAGGAGGAAACGAACACAAAGCCACATAAGTAACTTCAACTAAAAGTCAAAAGAGAAACAAGGGAGGACAGCATATATATGGACAAGAGATACATAAGAATGATATTGTTATGTATGAAGAATGAATCATTAATCGTGATAGAGGGACTACGAAGCATGTTGTGCATAGAATCAAAACATGATGGTCGAAATAGTCATTCGGGAGTACTTTGGGATCACAAAATATCAATGAAATTGAAAGAGATTTTTTATTAGACAAGTCATGCTTATGGATCTGAGTGTACATATCCAAAAAAAAGTGAAATGAGAAGCCTAAGATGAATGAGTAACAATACATTAAAAGATAAATAAGAAATAAAATGTTTGCAGAAAGTTAAAGGTGACCCAAACTGAGGACAAGATGATGGAGACCAATATATGCACTAACACAGAGTGATAAGTAGTTAAAATGGTTGCTAGAAATAGGGTAGGCCTAAACGGACATGGATTGAAGTTGTAAAGAAAGATATGGTTTTTGTTACATTGATAAATATACTAGTTAAAGGGGTCCCTTAGAATATGATAGGCCTAAACGAATATAGATTGAAGTTGTGAAAAAGGATATGGTTTATGTTAGTGTTATTTTACAGACAACATGGCCTTTGACAGAGCCGATTGGAAGACGAGGATTTAATAAGCCGACTCCAAATTTTTGGAATCAAAGCTTTGTTGTTGTTGATGTACAGTTTCACAAAGAGTAATAATAACTTGATCAAACCCGTGCCGATAGGCACAATATTAAAATTTAGAAATACACGCAATTGTAGAGAGACTAAATATGTTTGACCTGGTTCCTAGCCAATAAATTCCACTAGTTGGGGGACCACAGAGATCAACCAAAGCTTTCCCACAGAACTGGACTCAACATGAAAAAGGGTCAACTTACATAATACATATATATATATATATATTTAAGAGCTTGCAGTGCGTGGTTTCACTATATACACGGTCCAATATGAGTGTCTTAATTAACAAGCTGATAAATCAGATCACATAGTATATTGCCAGAAATCTTAGTTTGTTAAAGGTTCAGTATTATTTCAAAATGTTAAAACTAGGTAACTAATTCTAAAACATGAGAAAGGGGTGGCTGCTATATACTCACATGCTACCAGCGACTTTTACCGGAAAGTTTGTAATACCCCGGTCCTCTTTTGATCTATGTTGTGCTCTGTGCAACCTTTTTGATCTATGTTGTGGCTCTGTGCAATATTTGGCTCGGCAATGGGTTCAGTTTTGAATCGTCTTAAGTCTTGATTACCAAGTTGGGGTTTGCCTTATGAATTATTTATTTAAGTTGGCTAATTATATGGGCTTAATGGCTTTGTTGAATTGTGAATAAGTTGGTTTGGGTTAGGGTCCAATGGACTTTAGGAATCGGACTTGGATGGGAAGCTTGCTTAATGGATTTGGATTGGTTGGTTTATTGGTCAAGGCTCACATATGTTATGAATATCCAATAAGAAGATCTATTTCCATATCAAATCATATCTTGGAAGATCTCTCGATATATTTTGAAGATCTTGTTAATATCTTAGGAGATATTTCGATATATCGGAAATATCTTTTAGGATCTTCTGCGTGTTTGAAAATTTGTTGGTATTTAGATGATCCGGACAAATATATTTGGAGATATCTTCGATAACCTTCTAACTACTTGGCTAAGATCCTCTTTATATGTTTACTTGGCTTTGGTTGGAATTAAGTACAGATTCATTGAATCATATCATGATGAGATCGAGTTTGTTAGCTGAGATGAGGACTATTTCTCTTTGTAACCACCTTGGAATGCTATATAAGGAGTCCCCCCCCCCCCCCCCCCCTAATCCGTTTCATTTGCTCCATATTATATTCCATATTTAAGAGACAGAATGAAGATAAGAAGAAAAGGACGTTGCGGAAGCTCTGCCGAATCGGACGGTAGAATTCGGAGGAAACAGAAGGCGAGGCTCAAGCATTGCAAGGAACCTCTTCTACTTCATCCTATAGGTATTCCTTCGAATAAGATAGTGGCTTTCTCACTTCTTAAGAAAGAACTCTTTACATCATCCCTCTTTTATGTTCCTATGACCATGATACCATAATAAAAAGAAGCAAGATTTAAAAGAGACCGATTTTTATGCTTCAATTCTTGTGTTCTTGTTTATATAGACTTCTAGTACAATTATTATTAGTTGTTACAACTGTTATGTTTTGAATCATTGTGGGGATGTTGTATGCTAATAAGTAACAAGGCTATGATGACCAATTAATCGCAAGAGAATTATACCAATTAATCGCAAGAGAATTATAGAGTAACGCTTATAAGAGATTGATACCTTGGCTAGTTGACATGAAAGAATATAACTCTATAATACAATGATTTATGTGTATTGTTTCTGAGTCTTAGTTGATAAGAAACATTTATGGAATTGTTGGGACCTTTCCGTCGCCAAAGTGGAGATAACCCTAAAGGGAAGAACTTTGTGTAAGAGCGATGGCTCGAAGATTGTAGAATAATGGAACGATGATGTATATTTCATTGTGTATTTCAGTTTCCATTATGATTGTGCGTTATGTATTTTTATAAATAGTCACATACGTATGGCCATGGACAACTTGTGCACAAGATTTTAAATTTCTCCAACGTTGTTTGAGGCACCGGGACCGTGTTGACAAAGGAGAATGTTATGTTCGTACAAGCTGGAACTGCACGGATATTACGAGACCTTTAGTGGACTAGCTACATGTACTAGAAGGGACGACATAATACCGTTGACGTACTCCGAAATCGACAAGATACGTCAATGACCTCCATATAGAAAAGGATGTGTTGCAAACGATGGTTTTAAAGGTGCATTAACCGATTGTTTCGTAGGAAAGGACTGTGGCCGAAGGGTAAGACTATATGAATGGTTATTTTGCATTAAATCCTTCTGTCACTTATAAATGTGATACTTCGGTTGATATGTAGGAAATGATAATTGTCTTAGAAATGCTATGACATGAAAAGAACTTAGAACAAAATAGAACACTTAATAATAAATTTTAATTCATATGATTGCTGTATTTGATTTAGGTTGGTTTGGTTTACTACACGGCAATACATTCCCATGGGTTGATCCTCATTCTCATTCTTGCCGGTTCGGAAAATACTTCGGAGGCTCTGAGGCATTAAAAGTTTTTTTTTTTCTTTGCGTTCAACGCATTTCGATTCCAAGAAGGTGGTTATTTTATTTCAGTAAAGGACAAGATGTATGGGAACTTTGTCATTCTTTTTTGTTATAGATTGTAACCCATAAAGAAGATATTTGGCTTTCTTAAGCAAGAACCTCAGTTGCGATGCAATTGGGTTATTCATTAATAAATAAAGCTATCTTTATATTATGTTTCAATCATTCTTCTTATTCCGTTGTGACAGCCTTGATATTGATTACAAATTATTGTATTTAATGTCTTGTACAAGTACAATTTAGACTTGTACGACGTCATGGCCACTTGGAGTCGATTCTTGGAAATCGGAGCGTCACAAAGTTCACAGTGGTGACCTCTTACCTGATTTCTTTCTATGTATATGGAGAGAGAAATAGGGGGACATGGGTCTGTATGTGCCCACCATTGGCTGGAGCCATCCCTACCCCCCCCCCCCCCCCCCCCCGCATGATTGTAAACCTTAGTTTGTGTATATAGAAATTATATGGACACAATGTCACATACATTTACATAAAATAAAAGTGGAATTTCTTAGGAATTTGTCTTGGAAATTTTGTGGGTCCATATTACTTTTCTCCTCCTTTTAAAATTTTGGTCACTTTATTAAAATTTTCCCCATTTGAGGGAATGGAAATAATAACATGTTTTTCTCTTGTATGAATGATACAAGCTTGTCTAGTATACTTTATTCTCTCTACGTCGACGACAAAATTGCATCTCCCCCCCCCCCCCCCTCCCCCTCTAAAAGTGTTCGTGAACTGAAATTTTAGCTACTCTCTCTCATATTCATAACAAAGAATTGTTTAACAGGCTTTTACAGTGACATTCCGATCAATGATAACCAGTACACTATTTGGGGTCACCATTCACTTAAGAGCAGATAGTTTCTGTGTAAACACCATACACTAATCTTTCACTTGAATAGTGAATATTTCCTTTCTTCTCGACATCCAATGCACGTGCCCTATCTATGGGTTAAGAGAGAATTCCCAATCCACTAGAGAGGATACTTCATTCTATGACTTCTGATGGAAGAAACAAGAAAACAAAGCAAATACTTTCATAGGGCCGAGGGAAGAACTCCTTAATAGGTTTTGTTTCATTTTTTCACAAGAAACTGTCTCAATAAGTATATTTCTACAGAGAGAGCACTCCTTTAACACACTCCTTTAACAGTCTCTTAGATAGAGAGAGGAATAAGACCCTAGTATTATGAATGTTGTGAAAGAAGGAAGCCGCCTCTAGGTGACCAGGAGGAGGTCTAACACGTAAGGACCTAACCTTACGCAGCATATAGGCAGCATTAAGTGCTTCCAACATAAATATACACATCATGTTGGAAACTGAGTTAAAAAAATGATAAACCTAATTTCCGAAGAGTCTAGACTAAACAGTTATAAATTGTAGTTAGTAAATTAAAGGGTTGATTTTGAGCCAACTTATACAGCTACTAACAAACTAATGTATAGAAAGTGGCTCCTAGCACTGTTATAAAAATTGGGATTAGTCGGCACCATGGTGCCCGGTGTCCGCCCAATGCCCGCCAGTCTGACACTTGAACCAAAGTTACTTGGGTTTTATAGTTAAAGTGAGATTAGTCGGCACCCTGGCGCCCGGTGTCCGCCCAATGCCCGCCAGCCTGACACTTGAACCAGGTTACTTGGATTTTATAGTCAATTTTCAGCATTTTTTGGACCGCTTTTTTGTGGACTGCCTAATTCTAGGCAGCGCCAAACGCTATGCGTCTAGTGCCCGCAAGACTCCCGCCTAGCGAGTTTTACAACCTTGGCTCCTAGGTGAGCTACGGTAGGGCTTAGGCTGGCAAGCACACATCTTAGACTGGCATCGAGTTTCTAAAATATGTTGGACCGCTCAAGACGGATCTTCTAGACCTAGAAGATATGATTTGCGTCTGAATGGGTGTTCACGGGGCCCCTACGCACCCTACTAGAATTTTGCATTTAGAAATCATAAATAAAAAACAATCCAAAATTTTCTAGATAAAGAGCACATGTCGAAGACAAGGGAAATGAGTCTTAGAAACGTGCATAATAAAGTAGACTTATGTTTAAGGAATGACACTAGTGGTTTGGAGATCTTCTTACAAATATATTCAAGTAATAGAACCATCTCCTTTCAAGGAGTTATACAACAAGTTTTGAGTCGTATTTATTTCCTTAATAGACTTTGTCACAAAATTACTACATATTTATTCCAGCAATTGTTGTCAATCTTTTCCCATAAGAGTTAATATTGTTTTGTACTTAATAGATAATTAGTACTTCAACTGTATCTTGCTTTCAAACTAGGCCAAATGAATCTAAGAATGAACAATAAAACTAGAGGTTCTTAGCACCATAAAAGCAGACTGGTGAAAGGCTTGAAGCAGAATCACCGAATAACTTTGCCAAAATCTAATATGACATGCGAACAGGGCAATAAAAGATTACTTTACCACAAAAACATATACAACAAATATTTTAAAGAGGCCAAGTGTTAACTATCCAAAGAATACATTGCTAAAATGATACGTAAATTGTACAGAAGAAAGTTGTACTTTCATTGGTTATATGTAAGTGTTATTCAAGAGTATAAAGCTAGTACCTTCTGTTTCTTTTTGAAATCTTCCTGTGTTATTGTGTGAGAAGTATTCAAGCTGGCCAAACGAGCAGCATGCCACTCTGGTGAATGCTATAGCAGTGCCCACACTGCTATAGCTTCTTAAACAAAGAAAGTATGCAACACATTCTGCTTAGCTTGATACGAACCATCACAAGTTTAATTGTAAGTCTTCAAAAAGATCATCAAAACAAACACAAATTGGAAATATGATCATCTCAGGTTAATAAGCAGTTTTGGATGCAAAATATGCCCCCGTACATAGATACACAAGCACAAGACCATTAGATTATCTCATCATAAACTATCAAGAGTGAAGTCTCAAGAAAATTTCAGCAATTACACTTCTTCTAGATACATGTTTGTGTACAATACATGTGCCTGCACTTGGATTAAGTGCATTATGCGAAAGTTTTCCTAATGAAGAGAAATAAGTAGCTGATAGGCCTTAATACTAATTTATACAAACTACCACACTTCTTTATTCTAAAGAAATATAATTCCTCTGCATCAAAAATATTCCGATTAAATGTCAGTGTGACAGATCTGACATAATTTTGGCTTAGCTTTGTCCAGCATATATTATTACTAAAATAGCATCCCACTAACCTATCAAATAGAGTTCTCTGTCAAGACTATATTATGTGGGTCGTGAGAAAAAAAAAAAAAATATATATATATATATATATATATATATATATATATATATATATATATATATATATATATGGAACCAGAAAGGTTGACAATATGTATTTTAGAACAGAATTTTAGTTGTGCTTCCACTGTCAATGAGAATACTACTTCAAAGATGGTAAGTGTGATCATGGAGTTCTTGGGTGCAGCGGGAAAACCGTCAGTCGAATTCGTCGGTTGCTTGCTGCCTCATCTAA
>JAYESA010000012.1:50963390-51071171 GCA_036927795.1 Iris macrosiphon | reverse complement strand
CTACTGAAGCTGTTGTTGCTGGTGTTGGTGTTGTTGTTGTTTTTGTTGTTGTTATTATTGAACCACCATCTGGTGTTGTTGGGCAGCCAATAATCCACGGATAATCTCTAGCAAGGTCGGGGTATCCAGTATTTCCGGTACTACGGGAGATACGAAAATACCTAGAGCCTGCTGCTCTGTCAGCCCCATTTATCGTGGGTTCAACTTAGATCCTTGACTAGGGTTCTACAGAATCTCGTTCCACTGGCAACTCTTTCTCTCTTGTTGCTATAGCATCGGGGAAATGAGAAGCCCAAAAAAAGAGCATAAGAAAATATCAAGTACATGACGAGAATGAGCAAGGAATCAACCAATCTGGAAGAATTCAAGCTAAGTATCGAAGAGGACGAATTCAGAATTTCAAGAAGGACCATGTTTGATTGAGACTCCTATGACCATGATACCCCATAATTATGAAGAACAGACCTGCATGGGGCACCACTAAAACCTTGTTACGCCCCAGTACAAAAAATAGAGACGGACATGACCAGCTACCCCATACAAGGTACTATACTTCGTACGACGATCACGGTTGTAATAAGGTAAGGGGGTGCATGCTACAATCAAGTCTCCTAGGGTCAAGAACTTCTATGTATCAATAATTCAAACAAGAGAGCAGTAAACACAGAGTATATATGATAAAGCAATAAGGTATCCCAAACGCTTTTTCAAAATATTCTGGAGACCAGCTATGCAAAATATAAAATTGGCAGAGTATCAAAAGTACATGACAGTGATCAGCTATAGTCTGATTTAATACAATCATGTAATGTCAAGACCCGCACCCGAAAAATCGGGCATGAGCCGTGGGTACGTCCAGCCTACGCCGCAGAATCGGCGGAAGAACGCTGTAAAGGTTCGTTCTAGGTCAACCAAATCTATATCTCACAAAAACCTGTCAATAACCTCTCCAAAAGGAGGGCAACCACGCAATATATATGAATAATCCTCTCCAAAAGGAGGGCAACCACACAATATATATATGAATACTCAATCACAATAATCTAGGGGAAGAGTAAAAGCACGATATGATAGCAAAAGGAAACCAGAACCAAAGAGAGCAAGACAATATCCAAAATATATAGTCCAAGTCTATAATAGTCTACAACATCTCACAGGCAACAAAATAATAAGTACAATCATCCAAAATAAACACTGGGAACAACCCAGGAAACCCACCTAGCTAACTAGGGCGCTAACGGCGTCTCCTCGGCGCACTCCTCCTCGATCTCGGGGTCACAACCCTCGTCGACACCCGGCCCGTAGAATGTAGGACAAAATATGCCTAGTCAGGACTGGAGCGAAGTACATAACTCTGAAAGTAACTCCAAATACATGGTAAGGTGTATATGACGAGCAATAGAAAAGTATACAAGATGCACAGAAAATAAATACATGGTGAAACAGGTAAAGTAGCTGCAATGTAAACTAGAGAACAATACAAGTAGTAGAGAAGTAACTGCATATGAGAAACATGAATACTAGCTAAGTGCCTTGAGCACAAGTTCGTTATGTGATCGGCTTAGGTTGCACATAAAAAATACTACGATAACTCCATTATGCGTGAGTTGTATAACCGACATACACATGAATACTGTTTGGCTTTGATCACATAACCAACTCCTACTCCCCTCCCCCACTAATAATCTTGGATCCAACGATAAATAGCTCGCGCACATGAAGGCGAGAGCACAAGAAGCACATGATAGCACATGAGAATCAATACCCGAAGCACATGATGAAATACACGTGATAGAGTACCCGCTGAACACGGTAAGGGGGATAGCATCTCAGGACGGGATCCACTAGTACCAGCTCGTGTAACAATGTGTCAAAATCAAGTATCACAGTCCTAGAACAGGTGATATAAACGCTATCATGAAATAGAAACTATCAGAGGTAGGTACTCGCCTGACGTCCTGAGCAACTGATGAGGATCGAGATCCGGACAGGCGTCGCAAGAACCTATTACAAAAAGCAAGATTAAACAGGGTTCTAAATAGTTAAACTGATATAAAATAATTAAAAACAGGCTTCTAGGGATATTCTAGGTCGAACGGGTCAAACCGGTAAAATTCAGGTCAAAAAGTTAACCCGGGGGCCAAAAAGTCAACTCTAGGTCAAAACTAGGTCAAACGTTGACTTTTACGGTCAACGAGGACAATTATGGTCAAAGCTAGGTCAAACTAGGGTGCCCCTAAAATTCTAGGTCAAACCGAGCTCATTAAGCTAGAAAACTCTCAAACTCGCCTCCTCGCGATACCGAGATACCCTCGGTATCCGATACCTCGCCCTAGGCCACGCACCCCGCCTAAACCCGCTAAAACCTATGCTAGCACGCGTAATTATATATACATATACATATAAAAATTACTCTAATACTCTTCCTAGTCTATTGCTCAAAAATCCCGCTCGAAACTCAATACCTTGGATATCTCAAGGTATTGAGATACCTCGGTATCCCAAGGTATTGAGGTATCGCTATAATACCCCACTAACACTCTTCTAGTTAGCTATCTAGGTATATAGATATATTCCTAATAATTAATCTAGGCTAGAAAATATATATATATCTATCATATATGTACATAAACCTACATATCTATATACATACCTATTCACACACACATATACCCATATATATATATACCCAAATCATAAATATATATATATATATATATATATATATATATATATATATATATATATATATATATATATCCATCTAGTATCTATACATATATATATAACTATATATATATAGATATCTATACACTTAGATAGATATATATCTAATACCTAGCTATCTATCTATCCATCTAACTATTATCTATCTATCTATTGATCTACGTATCTATCTAGTTATCTATCTATCTTATTCATATATCTATTTATCAACTAATCTATCTATCTACCAATCTACCTATCAATCTAAGTATCTATTTAACTAGCTATCTATTCATACACATCTAACCCCCACTCTCCCTCGCTACCTAGCCACTAGAGCCACGCGGCGCTGCGCTCGCCACGAACTGCGAATGCTAGCTGCTGCTGCTGCTGCTGCCTTATACTGCTGCTGCTGTGCTTATACTGCTGATGCTGCTGTGCTTATACTACTGTTGCTGCTTAGCTGTGCTGCTGCTGCTGTGTGCACGCTGCACACAGCGCGCTGCGCTGCCCATTGGCTGCTACACGCACACACACGAGCACACCCAAACACAAGACACACACATATATATACATATATATAACTCTATATATATATATATACACACACACACACAAACATATATAAATACACACACACACTTATGCATAAATACGCACATAGCTATATATATAATATATATATATATATATATATATATATATAAACACACCTATTTATATATATATGCACACACACACAGATATATATATATATACATATACACACACACTCAAATATATATATACACATACACATTGATATATATATATATATATATATATATATATATATATATATATATATATATATATATATATACATATACACACACACGCACACTTATACATATATATATATATATATATATATATATATATATATATATATATATATATATATATATATATATATATATATAACACACTCACACTAATATACATACACAAGCACAAATATAGGTATATACACACACATATATATAGACATACAAACACATATACATATATATTGACACACACATAAATATATATATAGACACATAAACACAAACACAACACTACACACAATACAACACTCACAACGCCCACCAACGCGCGCCCAACGCCCCACACACACACGAACACCTATATATATATAAAATATGACCCGAGAATTCTAGCACACTCTCCTCGATGCTAACCCAACACGCGCACAAGCCCGAAACTACGAAACTAAGTCGAAATGGCCGTTCGGTCATTTCGACGAACACACGGTGTGCGGTTCGGAAAACCTCCTGAAACGCACACCAAACCAACTCGGAATCGGCCCAAAATTTACCCACGTGCTCTAAACGATGTCTAGATCCTAGAAAAAATGCTACCCCATCGATTCTAGGTCCGTAGCGAAAACACACACGCACTTAGAATCGGCGACGACGAAAACCCCGAAAACGCCCGAAACGCCCGTTTCTTCGTGACACGGCTTCACGTGTCCGAACGGAGACACGCACTAACCCTCTAGACACCCGACAACGTCTACCTAGGTCCGTCTAACCTAGGGCATCACCCAAAATTGGGCCAATCTCGGATTCCACCCGAAATTGACACAAAACCTAGTGTCAAAGTCTCCAAACTCAACCAAACTAGTTCCAACTTCCTCCTACGGGTAGGGTTAGGGTCTAGGAAGGTTCTAAACCACTAATTATACTATATTAGAGTAATTAGCAAAAGGAAAGTTAGGGTTTACCTCTTGGGAGTTGGAATCCCAAGGCCAAAGTCTCCAATCTACTTGGAATCACCTCCCTCAAACTCCAAGCCTCCAAATCTAGCCTCCACACTAAATCTAGGCTCTCAACACCTAGGTTGGGGAAAAACATAAGGTTAGGGTTCACATAAAGAAGAAGGAATGGAAGAAGAAAGGAAGAAAAATGAGAACACTTACTTAGAAGAAGGAAAGAAGAAGAAAGAAGGAGTGGAGAAGAAGAAGAAGTGAAGAAGAAGGAGAAAATAGGGATGGGGGCTGCTGGTTCACGGGAATGGGTAGGTAGGGGCCGGCCACACATAATAAAGGGGGTTACAAGTTGGGGAAATTACCAAAATGCCCTCCCGTAACTCGGTTTTGGGTTTCGGGTTCCAAAAGCACTCAAACTAACTCCAATTCTCTCCAACTAACCCACTAAAAATATAATAAATATTTCTAAGCCCCAAAATAATTCTCACAAGGGTGTTGGTCGGGTCGGACATGGGTCCACTAGGGTCTGACATGGGTCCAGACTAGCCAAAGCCCTAAAACAGTCAAATAAAAATAATACAATCACTAATTAAATATAAAAATAAATAATTAAATATAATACACAATTTACCAAATAAAAAAAATAATCCTATTTTCTAGAATTGGGCAGTGACAAGCCTACCCTCCTTAAAATAATTTTGTCCTCGAAATTAAAAGACGAAACTAGAACAAGAATGCAAAGAAAACCTCAGGGATCGAAAAGATAGGGGTATCGCTCGTGCATTTCATCCTCCCTCTCCCAGGTCGACTCCCCTGGAGAGTGATGCCTCCATGCGACGCGAACCAAGGGAATAGTCTGGTTGCTCAACACCTTCTTCCGCCGATCCAGAATCTTCACTGGCTGCTCTGGATAGCTAAGAGTAGGGCCCACCACGATCTCTGAGTGATCCAATACGTGACTGGGATCTGCCACGTACCGTCTCAACTGCGACACATGGAACACATCATGAACTCCCTCTAGCGTAGGCGGCAACTCAAGCCTATACGCCACGGCGCCGACCCTCTCAAGGATGCTGAAGGGTCCGACGAAACGTGGGCTAAGCTTTCCGCCTCTACCGAAGCGAATAGTGCCCCGCGTCGGAGAAATCCTCAGGAACACCAGATCTCTAACCTAGCACAAACAAGGTCTCTACACTTAGTCTAAAACAAGCAATCACAAGCAAACACAAGAACAAAATCTAGATTCTAAGCTATACCTCGAACTCCAAAGGTCTCCGGTGGCTATCGGCCCAATGCCGCTGTCTGTCCTGCGCCACCCGAAGTCTATCTCTAATGAGCTTGACCTTCTCCGCTGCATCAACCACCATCTCCGGGCCAAACAAAGCTCTCTCGCCTACATCATCCCATGACAACGGAGTGCGACACCTTCGTCCATACAATGCCTCGAATGGTGACATCCCGATACTGGCTTAGTAGCTGTTGTTGTAAGCAAACTCTACCAAGTGCAAGTGATCCTCCCAAGAGCCTCTGAAATCCAAAACACAAGTGCGAAGCATGTCCTCAAGTGTCTGGATGGTCCTCTCTGACTGACCATATGTCTGTGGGTGATACGCACTACTAAACTTGAGCTGGGTGCCCAAGCTAGCCTGCAGACTCCTCCAGAAATGCGAAGTAAAGCGACTATCCTGGTCTGATACTATGCTCACAGAAACTCCATGCAGTCTGACTATCTGGCGCACATACATCTCTGCTAGTCTCTCCGTAGACGTACGCACTATGAATGGTAGAAAGTGGGCCGATTTGGTCAACCTGTCTACGATGACCCAAATCACATTCTTCCCGCCTGGAGAATGGGGAAGTCCAAAAACAAAATCCATGTTCATATGCTCCCATTTCCACTCCGGAATGGGTAACGGCTGGAGCAATCCTCCTGGCCTCTGCCTCTCCGCCTTGACCTGCTGGCACACTAAGCATCGGGATACGAAGCGTGCTACCTCCCGCTTCATCCCGTACTACCATACATGCTCTCTCAGATCTCTATACATCTTGTTGGCACCTGGATGCATAGAGTACTAGGATCGATGCGCCTCCTGAAGAACCTCCTCGCACAATGACCCACTCGGCACACACAACCTGGTACCGTGCCGCAATGAACCATCATCAGCAATGGTGAAGTCATCTGATAATCCAATCTGAACCTGCGCCCTGATGCTCCTCAGGGACTCGTCCTCAAACTGTGTATCCCTGATCCGGTCTACCAACTCTGACTGAATCTGCAGTCCCCACATCTGCATCTCAACTCTAGGCACTATCACCTCAATGCCCAAGCTCTCTAGATCTGCCAGAAGATAACGATCTGTAGTCAGGCACATAGCTACCGGATACCTGCTCAACACATCCGCAACTACGTTGGCCTTCCCTGGATGATACTGCAACAATATGTCGAAGTCCTTCATCAACTCCAACTATCTCCTCTGCCTCATGTTCAGCTCTTTTTGGGTAAACACATACTTCAAGCTCTTGTGGTCTGTGAAGATCTCCACACGCTCTCCGTATAAATAGTGTTTCCACAACTTTAGAGCAAAGATGACCGCTGCCAACTCCAAATCGTGGGTAGGGTAGTTCTTCTCATGAGGACGTAATTGCCTGGAAGCATAGGCAATCACCCTCCCATTCTGCTGCAACACACAACCCAGTCCCTTCCCCGATGCATCACTATAGATAGTGAATCCTCCAGATCCTGATGGCAACGTCAACACTGGAGCTGTCGTCAACCTCCTCTTCAGTTCATAAAAGGCGATCTGGCACTCCTCTGACCAAACAAACTCCACGTCCTTCCGAGTCAGCCTGGACAATGGCTCTACAATCCGGGAAAAATCCTGAACAAATCTCTTATAGTAGCCTGCCAGTCCCAGGAAACTCCTGACCTCGGCTACTGAACTCGGAGCACTCCATGCCTCAACTGCCATGATCTTTCTCGGATCCACCGAGATACCCTCTCCATTCACCACATGACCAAGGAATTCAACCTTGTCAAGGAAGAACTCGCACTTCGAGAGCTTTCCATAAAGCTTCTCCTTTCTGAGAGTCTCCAACACTATCCTCAAATGCTCCTCATGCTCCTCTGGGGTCTTCGAATACACCAAGATATCATCAATAAACACCACCACAAACCTGTCCAGATGCTGATGGAACACCTTGTTCATCCGATTCATGAACACTGCCGGGGCATTAGTCAACCCAAACGGCATCACCATGAACTCATACTGTCCGTATCTGGTCCGAAAAGCTGTCTTCGGAATATCCTCCTTCCTGACCTTCACCTGGTGGTAGCCTGTCCTCAGATCAATCCTGGAAAACACCCTCGCTCCGCTCAACTGGTCAAAAAGATCATCAATACACGGCAGCGGATACTTGTTCTTGATTGTGAGGTTGTTCAGAGCCCTGTATTCGATACACATCCGTATCGACCCATCCTTCTTCGGCACGAAAAGTACCGGAGCACCCCACGGAGAAGAACTAGATCTGATAAATCCCTTATCCTGAAGCTCATCGACCTGCTTCTTCAACTCTATCAGCTCACTGTTGCTGACTCTATAGACGTGTTGGGATATCGGCTCCGTGCCTGGCACCAAGTCTATAGAGAACTCCACATCTCTGTCCGGAGGTAACCCTAGCAACTCCTCCGGAAAGACATCCATGTACTCCTCTATCAGTGGATGTAGCAACCTTGGCTCTACCACCAGGGCTCCGCAGAAGACTCCCTCGCTCTGCTCCGCTGCTCCTCTGGCAAACTGAAACTCTGGCTCACCCGGCAGACTAAAAAACACTCTACCTCTACGATAATCTATACTAGCACAATGCGTACTCAACCAATCCATCCCGAGTACAATATCGTAGCTCGGAAGTGGCATTACGAGTAGGCACACACTCAACTCCCGGCCTCCCAAGGTAACTCTCCGGTCTCTGCAGATATCACTGACTAGGATGATGCCACCCCGGTCGTGATCTTGCATAGTCTAGCTAAAGGTTCAGCAACAAGATGGTGTCTAACAGCAAAAGATACAGACACAAAGCTATGGGAAGCACCAGAATCAAATAAAGCAAGTGCTGGAATGGAATCAAGAAGAACAGAACCTGAGATCACATCACCAACGGTGCAAGATACGATATCATCAATGAAGGACAGTAATATTGCAAAAGAAACAATTCTAGGAAAATTAAAGATAGCAAAACAAATCAGGAAGGGTCCTAGTTGTGATTGAGCACACTCTCTCTCAGCCTATCCTATATCCTATTACAGGTAAACCTAAAAACTAGACCTGCATGGGCCGCCACCAAAAACGTGTCATAACCCGCACCCGAAAAATCGGGCATGAGCCGTGGGTACGTCCAGCCTACGCCGCAGAATCGGCGGAAGAACGCTGTAAAGGTTCGTTCTAGGTCAACCAAATCTATATCTCACAAAAACCTGTCAATAACCTCTCCAAAAGGAGGGCAACCACGCAATATATATGAATAATCCTCTCCAAAAGGAGGGCAACCACACAATATATATATGAATACTCAATCACAATAATCTAGGGGAAGAGTAAAAGCACGATATGATAGCAAAAGGAAACCAGAACCAAAGAGAGCAAGACAATATCCAAAATATACAGTCCAAGTCTATAATAGTCTACAACATCTCACAGGCAACAAAATAATAAGTACAATCATCCAAAATAAACACTGGGAACAGCCCAGGAAACCCACCTAGCTAACTAGGGCGCTAACGGCGTCTCCTCGGCGCACTCCTCCTCGATCTCGGGGTCACAACCCTCGTCGACACCCGGCCCGTAGAATGTAGGACAATAATCCTCAGGCTGGAGCGAAGTACATAACTCTGAAAGCAACTCCAAATACATGGTAAGGTGTATATGACGAGCAATAGAAAAGTATACAAGATGCACAGAAAATAAATACATGGTGAAACAGGTAAAGTAGCTGCAATGTAAACTGGAGAACAATACAAGTAGTAGAGAAGTAACTGCGTGTGAGAAACATGAATACTAGCTAAGTGCCTTGAGCACAAGTTCGTTATGTGATCGGCTTAGGTTGCACATGAAAAATACTACGATAACTCCGTTATGCGTGAGTTGCATAACCGACATACACATGAATACTGTTTGGCTTTGATCACATAACCAACTCCTACTCCCCTCCCCCACTAATACTCTTGGATCCAACCACAACACGCTACGTACATGATAAATAGCTCGCGCACATGAAGGCGAGAGCACAAGAAGCACATGATAGCACATGAGAATCAATACCCGAAGCACATGATGAAATACACGTGATAGAGTACCCGCTGAACACGGTAAGGGGGATAGCATCTCATGACGGGATCCACTAGTACCAGCTCGCGTAACAATGTATCAAAATCAAGTATCACAGTCCTAGAATAGGTGATATAAACGCTATCATAAAATAAAAACTATCAGAGGTAGGTACTCGCTTGACGTCCTGAGTAACTAATGAGGATCGAGATCCGGACAGGCGTCACAAGAACCTATTACGAAAATCAAGATTAAACAGGGTTCTAAATAGTTAAACTGATATAAAATAATTAAAAATAGGATTCTAGGGATCTTCTAGGTCGAACGGGTCAAACCGGTGAAATTCGGGTCAAAAAGTCAACCCGGGAGCCAAAAAGTCAACTCTAGGTCAAACGTTGACTTTTACGGTCAACGGGGACAATTATGGGCAAAGCTAGGTCAAACTAGGGTGCCCCTAAAATTCTAGGTCAAACCGAGCTCATTAAGCTAGAAAACTCTCAAACTCGCCTCCTCGCGATACCGAGATACCCTCGGTATCCGATACCTCGCCCAAGGCCACGCACCACGCCTAAACCAGCTAAAACCTATGCTAGCACGCGTAATTATATATACATATACATATAAAAATCACTCCAATACTATTCCTAGGCTATTGCTCAAAAACCCCGCTCGAAACTCAATACCTTGGATATCTCAAGGTATTGAGATACCTCGGTATCCCAAGGTATTGAGGTATCGCTCTAATACCCCACTAACACTCTTCTAGTTAGCTATCTAGGTATATAGATATATTCCTAGTTATTAATCTAGGCTAGAAAATATATATCTATCATATATGTACATAAACCTACGTATCTATATACATACCTATTCACACACACACATATACCCATATATATATATACCCAAATCATAAATATATATATATATATATCTATCTAGTATCTATACATATATATATAACTATATGTATATAGATATCTATACACTTAGATAGATACATATCTAATACCTAGCTATCTATCTATCCATCTAACTATTATCTATCTATCTATTGATCTACGTATCTATCTAGTTATCTATCTATCTTATTCATATATCTATTTATCAACTAATCTATCTATCTACCAATCTACCTATCAATCTAAGTATCTATTTAACTAGCTATCTATTCATACACATCTAACCCCCACTCTCCCAAGCTACCTAGCCACTAGAGCCACGCGGCGCTGCGCTCGCCACGAACTACGAATGCTAGCTGCTGCTGCTGCCTTATACTGCTGCTGCTGTGCTTATGCTGCTGCTGCTGCTGTGCTTATACTACTGCTGCTGCTTAGCTGTGCTGCTGCTGTGTGCACGCTGCACACAGCGCGCTGCGCTGCCCATTGGCTGCTACACGCACACACACGAGCACACCCAAACACAAGACACACACACATATATACACACATATATATATATATATAACTCTCTCTCTCTATATATATATACACACACACACAAACATATATAAATACACACACACACTTATGCATAAATACGCACATAGCTATATATATATATATATATATATATATATATATATATATATATATATATATATAAACACACCTATTTATATATATATGCACACACACACAGATATATATATATATATACATATACACACACACTCAAATATATATATACACATACACATTGATATATATATATATATATATATATATATATATATATATATATATATATATATATATATATATATATATATATATATATATATATACACACACACGCACACTTATACATATACATATATATATATATATATATATATATACACACTCACACTAATATACATACACAAGCACAAATATAGGTATATACACACACATATATATAGACATACAAACACATATACATATATATTGACACACATATAAATATATATATATATACAGACACATAAACACAAACACAACACTACACACAACACAACACTCACAACGCCCACCAACGCGCGCCCAACGCCCCACACACACACGAACACCTATATATATATATAAAATATGACCCGAGAATTCTAGCACACTCTCCCCGATGCTAACCCAACGCACGCACAAGCCCGAAACTACGAAACCAAGTCGAAATGGCCGTTCGGTCATTTCAACGAACACGCGGTGTACGGTTCGAAAAACCTCCTGAAACGCACACCAAACCAACTCGGAATCGGCCCAAAATTTACCCACGTGCTCTAAACGATGTCTAGATCCTAGAAAAAATGCTACCCCGTCGATTCTAGGACCGTGGCAAAAACGCACACGCACTTAGAATCGGCGATGACGAAAACCCCAAAAACGCCCGAAACGCCCGTTTCTCCGCGACACGGCTTCACATATCCGAACGGAGACACGCACTAACCCTCTAGACACCCGACAACGTCTACCTAGGTCCGTCTAACCTAGGGCATCACCCAAAATTGGGCCAATCTCGGATTCTACCCGAAATTGACACAAAACCTAGTGTCAAAGTCTCCAAACTCAACCAAACTAGTTCCAACTTCCTCCTACGGGTAGGGTTAGGGTCTAGGAAGGTTCTAAACCACTAATTACACTACATTAGAGTAATTATCAAAAGGAAAGTTAGGGTTTACCTCTTGGGAGTTGGAATCCCAAGGCCAAAGTCTCCAATCTACTTGGAATCACCTCCCTCAAGCTCCAAGCCTCCAAATCTAGCCTCCACACTAAATCTAGGCTTTCAACACCTAGGTTGGGGAAAAACATAAGGTTAGGGTTCACATAATGTCACGACCCGCACCCGGTTTAGGGGCACGAGTGCGTGGGTACGTCCAGCCTACGCCGCAGTGCCGGCGGTAGAACGCTGTCAAGGTCTTGATACTATCTAGCTAATGTCACACACGCATCCAATTCTCCATAAGGAGGCACGGATGACACAAATAAATGAATACATACTCAATCACAGGATTACAGCACGATAAGATATCGAACAAAAATTGAATACAACACAGTCACAAAGTAATAATCTAACTCAACAGTATCCAAGTCTCATCAAAAATGCCGGAGACAAATCCGGTACCAAATAGACTGCTAAAGAACTAACTAAAAATAGTAATTCCGGCTAGACCTCCCGGAATCACAACTAAACTACCAAGTCTGCAGCTACTCACCATATGGTCCACAAAGTGTCGGACAGCGGTCCTCTAAGGCATAGTCTGGAAAAATATTTCCAGTCAGGAAGGAGCAAAGCAACACTCTCAAATAACAGTTCCATTAATTGATAATGTCTATAATACAATAAAACATGTCATGCTAGCTACTGAGAAGACAGTAAAATAAATGCAATGGCAATTTAAGAGAGACAGGCAATGTAAAGAGACAGGCAATGTAATATGATACAGTCAGTGCATGTATGGAAATAAAAAGAACAAGGAACAGTATCATATACGGGTGATGTAGTATATGATTTAAAATAGGGAACTGTAATCTACTCTAAGTGTTTGAAATAGTAGTTTCAAAATGTGATCGGCTTGGGAACATGTACGATAGCTACAGGGCCTGGCTAATCATGGGTGAAGAGCATAATTAACACTTACAATTGTTCTATACTACAATAAGAGGTTATGATCACATTTCTTACTAACTACTTCCCCGCCCCCAACTAGTACTGTGGATCCAACCATGACACGTCACGATACACGAACAAGGCAAGTCTATCATGTACGATGTCTAATATACATGTCGTGTACAATGTCGATACGATAATCAAGGTAACATCTCATGACTGCAGATCCAAGCTATACTAGTCCGTGTAGCACAGTGTCAAAGATTCAGATGTAACATTTCATGATTGTTGAACTTATAGAAATTATCAAAGAATTGGAAATTATCAGAGAATGTACTTGCCTTGGGTCCTTAGCTGGTATTTATGGATGTCCTGTTCCAGAGTATCCCCTGGGTAAACCAACAGTCCTAAAAACATATCACAAGCAAAACCATATTTGCATCAGATGCTACACTAACACAGTCTAAAAATACTGAGTTCGGGACTTCTCTAGGTATGATACTGGTCACCTAGGATCACCTAGTAGGTTCACCAATTAACCATATTATTAATAATCAAATATAATACATATTATACTATACCAATTGAACAATAAAGATATATATATATATATATATCAAAATAGTACGTATACTATTACATTTTATATACCAAAATACGTATATATCATATATGTGCAAAAGTACATTTTAGAATATACATATATATTGTCAACATCATTATTAAATATACTAATACTAATACCAATGTAGTTTATACTATGTATATTAGGAATATAATAAAAGCATGTACAAAATATATATTTTTATACATATATACAAATTATATATGTTGAAAGTATATACAAAACATATATACATATATCAATTAACACAATACCAACAATGCATATACTAAGTACGTATTTATATTCATATCAACCATATGTATATATCATATACATTTTAAACATGTTAATTCACCAAATTAAATTCATACTATATATTAAGGGTATACAAAAATATGTATATATATACATTTATATGCCAAAATATATATGTATACTAATTTAAATATATATACAATATATACACGTACCAATATTATATATACTAGAATCATATTAAATATGTATATACACATACATATACTGTTAAACATTAATTTAAATACATATGCTAATATATGCATATACGTATACACTAAATACCTACATACATACTTACATACAATTAATTATTAATAAAATAAATACTATACATTTACATATTTAATACTCATAGTCTATATGAAAAAATACAATACAATATTTAATATATCTCATTCAAATGTGTATATACCAATTTATCAAATACATACAATATATTAAACATACACTATACTATACACATTAATTAATTTATATACAAATACTTATACATTAGTTATATTAACATATGCATTAATACATATACTATACATTCTGTTTAATTATTAATTAATTAAACAATAGACATATACATATACTAATTTAAAATATACTATATACACTAATACACAATATTTATACATATACACATTATAGTGAATACACACACAATACATTATACAAGGTATATATATATATATACTATACTAATACATATATTAAACATTAATTAAATGACTATATACATATACATATATTATGTATATACTCACGTATATACGTATGTATATATACATATATATATATATATATATATATATATATATATATATATATATATATATATATATATATATATATAAGGAAGAGGGAGAGGAGAAGGGGACTTACAGTGAATGGGGTCGGCTGAACCGGCCGCCGGACTGGTGGTGGTTGGCCGCTTGAGGGAGGATGAGGGCTCGGCAATGGAGGAATGGGAGGAGAAGCACGAGCAGCGGCGAGGGGGAGTCTGCAGCGGGTCGGAGAGGCCGCTGGACCGCCGGAGAGAAAGGATGGATGGATGGAGTGAGGAAGGAGGAGATGGAGGGATGTGCAGTGGAGCGCCGGACTGGAGAAACTGTATGGGAGGAGAGTCGTCGGGCTGCGCCGGACTGTGCACGCCGGAGTTCGGAGAAGAACAGCAGCGGCGAGGGGGACTCGTGAGGGGGCCGGAGTCTCACCGCAGTGAGGAGCAGCAGCGGACGCCGGAGGATCGGCTCGGCCGGGGACTCGAGCGCGGAGGAGCTCGTGAGGGGAATGGCCGAGCAGCGGCCGGAGCTGCAGCCAGCAGGCTCCGCCGGCGCCGGAGTGCGGAGGGCTCGGGCCGGATGTAGAGATGAACAGTATTCCCCCCCCCCCTTTTGAATTTAAAATTTTAATGAAGAAAGGAAGAAGAAGAAGAAAAAGAAGGAGAAGAAGAAGAAGAAAAAGAGAAGGAGAAGGGAAGAAGAAAAAAGAGGAGAAGAAAGGAAGAAGGAAAGAGTTTTCCTACGTTGGAGAGAGGAAATGTGGAGGCTTGTGAGGAGGTGGGGAAACCTAGGTTTTCTAGGGATTAGGGTTTGATGTGACAAGACATTAAATAGGGGGAGAGGGTGTGTAAATGAAAGGTGAGGATTTGACCCTTTAAATGAGTGGTCCAGATTGGTCATGGGGAATTTTCATGTAGGAATGAGGGTGATGGCTTAGTTAAATATTTATTAGGCTCCCTTATTATTTTAAACAATGAGGTGTTGACACAAAATGCAAATTTGCAATTTAGCCCCCTTAAATTTGGGTATTTGCACAGACACATGAAATGACAAAAATTTGGCGGGCGATTCGGTGTCCGGTATTTTGTAGGGTCAGGGGCGCTATATGATCGGTATGGGCTCAATTGGCAGGGCACTGGAATTAAATTGGGATTTTTAGAATCGGTTAAAATAGTATCCTCAATTTAATTAAAAATAAATGCAAGTTGTGTTCTAAAATTAATTAGGAGTACATGGGGCCAAAATCAGGTCAGGTCATCAAGACCAATAATGAAGAAGACTCAGAACAGAATATTACCCTAATTTGGGCCGCACGAAAAATAGGTCAAGATTGCCTCCAATTTTCGTTTGGAACGCACAACGATACAAAAATAGGAATTTATTAAATAACGTCCGCGACGATTTTTGTGCGGCTAGAATTAATGCACAGAGAGCATAATTATGAGTTGCAAAAATAGCAAAATGGAAGGCGGGCATGTCTAGAGCAAGATTGTGAAATTTGTTGGAAGACAAAAGTCAGGATACTGCTCCAAATATTGAAGCAAAGGCAATGCGCAATAATTAATTAAAATACGGTAATTAATTACAATCTCCAATAAATAAATTCTAGATAAAGTAATTAAATCCAAAATTCTATAATTCGGACAGGTGTTTGTCTACTGGGCTTCTAGGTCAATTCTGCTAGCTAAAAATAAATGAACACTGCATCTAATACTATATTTAATTACACATCACACAATTATTTAAATTAATATACCTATCACGCAATTACTTAATTATAACTACAATAATATTAAATATTATAAAAATTCAAAAATACCTCTGTTTTCGGAACGTGGTAGTGACACATAAAGAAGAAGGAATGGAAGAAGAAATGAAGAAAAATGAGAACACTTACTTGGAAGAAGGAAAGAAGAAGAAAGAAGGAGTGGAGAAGAAGAAGAAGTGAAGAAGAAGGAGAAAATGGGGATGGGGGCTGCTAGTTCACGGGAATGGGTAGGTAGGGGCCGGCCACACATAATAAAGGGGGTTACAAGTTGGGGAAATTACCAAAATGCCCTCCCGTAACTCGGTTTTGGGTTTCGGGTTCCAAAAGCACTCAAACTAACTCCAATTCTCTCCAACTAACCTACTAAAAATATAATAAATATTTCTAAGCCCCAAAATAATTCTCACAAGGGTGTTGGTCGGGTCGGACATGGGTCCACTAGGGTCTGACATGGGTCCAGACTAGCCAAAACCCTAAAACAGTCAAATAAAAATAATACAATCACTAATTAAATATAAAAATAATTAATTAAATACAATACACAATTTACCAAATAAAAAAACCCTATTTTCTAGAATTGGGCAGTGACATGTAAGGAGACTAAAGTCCAGACGTGCAGACTAACATGTGTCAGTGGCTAAATGCCCAAAAGAAGTAAATGTACAATGACGAGCAGGGAAGAAGAAAAACCCACTCGTTATCCCCTGCGACCATATTCCTGGTATGCGCCATGAGTTGGGGGAAGGTAAGCTGGATCCTCGGGTGCTGGCTCAAAACCTGGCCATGCAAAACCAGTCGGGTTAGACCCCAAATAGCAAGTACCACAAAGGAAGCACGAAATAGAGAAACAAAAACCCAAAAAATAAATATAATAATACAAAGGTTCAGTGTCGTAACTTAGGTCCCTGGCATATCCTAGCATAATGGTCCAACCCTACAACCAAACAAGGACAAGGGTTGAACCATCACACTATAATAGTCCATTTTTCTAGGTTACTAACCGAATAATACAATCACAACCAAGTCCATTTTTTATATATCGGCCAAACACTTGTACGGCTTACTATTTTATGGAATCTGAGGTTATCTAAGAAATAATACATAATTGGTATCCTCAGATCACATCATTGCCGAACATGAGCAAACCGAGCCAAATAAGACATATATAAGAACTTGCATGATGCACCAGTTCCCCGTAGGGCTACTGAGCTAAAAATACGGTATTAGCGGTTTCAATGCTCCTATAGTGAAACAGTGGCTCAACATATTTATAATAGGCCAGATAATGCACTCCACTAAGGCAGATGATATACAGTATCTGTGGTGGCCATCCCACAGCGCACTTTGAATGAATATCTGTGAGAAGGTTCGTTGGCATGATCTCGGAATATCGTTCCCTCCAAAACTTACTTTCACTTTTTGTTACCTAATTAGCCATATATTGTGTTCGAAATCTTAAGGCATGGCCACATAAAAATTTCCCTTAAGATGTCGTACAAGGTACGGGCACGCTAGATACGAATCCATGGAAGTTCAATCTAGATTCACCCGAGCGTGTATACAACATTCAGTCAATATCCATGCCACGCTTTGGTAGTTGACTCGCTTATTATGCCCGTGCTGGAGAAATATTTTATATTTATAGTATTACGCGTTCAGGATTTTGGAGGCATTATCGATGCACAATCCAAATATAATCACTTAACACGTAACACGGTGTGTCGTACCTCGATGCACATTAAAACATGAAAAATTATCAGGCAATAGTGGTATCAGCACGGATACAGTATTTGAGTCCAATTTCCAATTATATTGGGTCACATGAATCAAGATCACATTGTAACACGAAGCTTATGTCATGCACATAGACAATTAGTCACTATCTACTTAGTCTGGTTCATAGCCAATCTAGCTCATGGTTGTGTCTGGCACGAGGTCTGGTTACTAAATCCATTCTTTCTTAGGATCATAACACAATCATTAACCCAAGTATAATCACTGAAAGATTAAAGGATTCATTTAATCCAAACAATCAAGGTCGCATGGGTCTCTAGGCCGCATATGTCTCTAGGCCGCATGGGAAGTCCTGGCTGCATAAGGAGTCATGGCCGCATTGTTCTCTAGGATTTTGGAGGCATTATCGATGCACAATCCAAATATAATCACTTAACACGTAACACGGTGTGTTGTACCTCGATGCACATTAAAATATGAAAAATTATCAGGCAATAGTGGTATCAGCACGGATACAGTATTTGAGTCCAATTTCCAATTATATTGGGTCACATGAATCAAGATCACATTGTAACACGAAGCTTATGTCATGCACATAGACAATTATTCACTATCTACTTAGTCTGGTTCATAGCCAATCTAGCTCATGGTTGTGTCTGGCACGAGGTCTGGTTACTAAATCCATTCTTTCTTAGGATCATAACACAATCATTAACGCAAGTATAATCACTGAAAGATTAAAGGAGTCATTTAATCCAAACAATCAAGGCCGCATGGGTCTCTAGGCCGCATATGTCTCTAGGCCGCATGGGAAGTCCTGGCTGCATAAGGAGTCATGGCCACATTGTTCTCTAGGTCGCATATGCTCATGGTTAAACTCTACTCCTTGGGACAAGTGTTGAAATGATAGGCAATAAATAAGATGTCATTGAAGTGACATAAAGTGATGGATGTGACATAAAGTGATTGATGTGACTGATGTGACATACAATAAAGGGTATCAGAGGAAAAGGACAATATCACAGAATTATGACCCAACGGTTCAGAGTCATACCTCCAAGGAAGGTGGCCGCATACCCTGCTTGCCACATAAGAATCATGCCGCATGGATTGTCTCTTGGACTTAATGAATTTCTCATTCGTTCAGCGAGTTCAAACACAAGAATCTCAAGGGCACTTGTGTAAAATAAGCAGTCATACATTCAACAAGATGGACGCATACTGGTCAGTATATGCGGCACAGAGTTTAGGCCGCATAGCACTCTCTACCGCATATGATGCTGGCCGCATGAGCACTTTATCTTCTCCAACAACAAGTTCGGCTATGGCGGAAAACTCCAAAAACACAAAATATAGTTTTCTCCATAAAAACTTTATTTTAACTCCGAATCAATTGAACTAAAAGCCAAAATGCTCGAAATGAAGTGCTCCATCAACCACAAAACTAATTTTCTAAAATATAAAGTTTTAATAGATCAAAACCACGAAAAACATATGGAACCCATAATAAACTAATAATATGAAAGAATTTTCTATTTCTCATGCAAGGTGTACTTGCCTATGAAAAAATGGGAAGAGAAAACTAGAGAGAGAGGAAGAAATAAAGAAGTAAAGAGAGAGAGAAAGAAAAGATTGGGTTATATATGGTATGGTTAAGGGTTAAACCAAAGGTTCTCATGACTTGAACCAACCCACAAAATGAACTATGAACCAGGTTAAACCAAAGAATGGGTCTAGTCTCCATGCACATGCAACCATGCTAAAATAAAATACGTTCCAATTACGTATATTTGGGAACGGGGAGTGACATCTAGGAAGGAGGAGCAGCATTCTAATCCCTTATATAGTTATATTGTTTTCTTATTTGTTAATCCTTGTGTAGATTGGATTGATCCCTTTTTGAATATTTTATTATGCTAATCTTTTCTTAACTATCTGATTATATGATAATATTCTGTATAATATTGTATACTTTTTATAATAGTCATAATTTATTATGATTATCTTTTCATATATTTCTTGAACATTTTGAATAATATTCTATACAATATCATTTATTTAAAATATTATTATCATTTTCCTATAATAATTTATTTTTATTTTATTTAATATTTGTCTGTTTGCATCTTTTAGATGGGCCATATATATCTATGTTTATAGAGATTTTACTTTTATGACTAATCCCTTATGTATTTATTTAATTAGTATTTTAACCCTAAAATAAATGTTTGGTAGGAAAAACATGAAAGTATGGTCTCACAGTAAATCATGGAAGCCCTAGAAAATTACGTTTCTGAGGTTTTAATTACCCAAAAATTCTAGAAAAATCTAACAAAAATTCTAAAATAGCCTAAAAATAATTCTAAATAATTATTTTTATAAGTAATTAAATCAAAGAAGTTATTTTTTAATTAACCAACAAAATAGCCAAAAGAAATCCAATAATTTAATAAAATTACTAAAATTAAAAATTAAAAATTAGGGAGTTTACACCTTGAGCAGAACATCATGTATTGTGCACGCCGTCGATGACCCACAGCTTCCCCGAAATAGTGTGAATGGTGATGCAAACGCCTCTACTTGAGTTTTATGCAAACTTTGATCTCCTTCTTAGCTTCGAACTGTTGAAATCAATGCCATAAAGCTTTGTCAAACCACCCGTCACCAAAACTGAATCCATGGAGTAACCCCTATCTGGAGGCCGACCAGCTATCATGGGACCGACAAACTGACCCTCAATCTTTGAAATATCACCATTCGTTGCTTTGTCTCGACGAACCGAATCCTCCGTAATCTCGAAGGCCCTCCTCAGCAAGTTCATGATGATCCACCTCCTATCAAATACCCATCGAGCCTCCATCCGATGTTTGTTGCCTGCCTGTATAGCTCAGCGGCTTGAGACTGTACATGGTACCACATAAATCTCCTCGGGTCAGCTCTTGGAAACCCTTTGTAAGCATCTAATCTTTGTCCCCGAACAAACTGCGATATCCATCATCCGTCAACCACCCTACCGAAATCAAGTTGTAGCATAAACTCGATACATGTTGCACACCCTTGAGAACGAACTTCTCACCAAGCTTATTTATCAAGTGCATATCACCGATGCCTACAACTGCAGCCATCTTCTTACGTCCAAACATGTCGTCATGGTATGACGTGAAGATCCTCCTATATGGAGTAGTGTGATACGATGCCCCCATATCCATGACCCAATCGCCATCATGACACATTCCTCATGGTTTCCCTACGTCGGTTGCTGCGATGATGAGATCTCTCATAGCCGTGAGATCCTCATGATCGTCCTTGCCTTTGTCCTTCTCAGCTTTGATATTCATGCAGTTTCTCATGATATAATCCCTTTCACCATAGTGATAGTAGCCCTCCTGACAGTCCACAGTCATAAGATCCCGAGAATTCCTCCAAGTCCTCATATGTGACTTTGGTCTTCCCTTTCCGTAGGAAGCTACCAGGGCAGACTCCTGCGATTATTCAACTTACTTACACCGGACCTCCTCATTCAACAAGCTTCTTTTGATAGATTTTATCGTGACAACTTCGTTATGCACGGAGATGCTCACAGACACTACCAGCATCTCCCAGCTTTCCGTTAGAGAACTCAAAAGCAAAAGGGCCTGAAGCTCATTATAAATTACCATCTTCATCGTAAACAGCTGATTGATGATACCCTAAACCTCGTTTAGATATTTTGCTACCGGGGCACCCTCCGTTTACTTTTAGTTGACGAGTTGGCGAATCAAAAATGCCTTATTGTCAGCCATCTTCCTTTCATTTAGCGAATACAGCTTCTCCCACAATACTTTTGTCGAACTCTCCATGGACACGTAGTAAAATACTGAGTCATCTAGCCATTGGCGGAAGAATCCAAAGGCCTTCTGATCCTGCCGTTTCCAATCTTTAGAAACTTTATCCAATGGCTTGGCGTTGTCGTCCACCAACGGACCATGCAAGTCCTCACACAAAAGTTAGATCCTCCATCCATGGCTTCCAAGTCGTCCATTTTTCTCCTATAAGGGTGATCATACGTGTGTTTATCTGCTCTGTAGACACGGTTGTACCTTCCCTTTCGAGAAACTGAGAGATCTGATACCACTTGTTGGGATTAGAAGCACCAATACCATGCTCTGATACCACTTGTTGGGCGTGCAGAAGCGTTTGCCAACCTACCTGAGATAACCAACCCCCGTCTAACGAATACCAAACACATATAAAAACTAATATATGGCAGTGACCACTTGTTGTTTAGACTTTATGGTTGTGATTTGGATTCTTCTTTGATATCTTATCGTGCTTTAGTTCTATAATTAAGTATTTTATATTGTATTGTTATATCTGTGTCTCCTTATGGAGTTGGATATTTGTGTGAGATTGATTAGATAGTATTATGACATAGACAACGTTCTACCTCCGATGCTGCAGTGAAGGCTAAACGTATCCATATACTCGTGTCCCTTTATCGGGTGTGGGTCGTGACACATTTTAGTGGTGGCCCATGCAGGTTTAGCTTTATAATTAGAACGATATCATGGTAGTGGAACATTTTAGTTGTACTACTATGAGCCTGTTGTAGGATATAGGATATAGGATATAGGATACTAGGATGAGAGAGGATACAGAATCACAACTCGAAAAAACTTCCAATCTATTGATATTGTTATTCTTTCTGAATATTGCTTTCTTTGAATAATATTGTCCTTCCTTGATGATATCGTATCTTGCGCCTTATTGACTTCTTCTTGTTTCGATCTATCTTCAGGATGCCGCCGAAGACCAGATCACAGCGATCAGGAGCAGCTGTCATATTAGAGGGGTCAGCGACTTCTCGACCTCTTACACAGGGAGTGGCAGGGACTGTTCCTTCACCTTCTATCCGCATAGGAGTTTCAGCAGCTTTCAGGAGTCCTCCTCCCCTACCTTTCCAGAGGGATGCTCTAGTTGTTCCGGAGGACCTTCCTCCCCCGCCACAGATTCTTTTTCCTGGAGGTGTGCCTGCTGACGGAGCACAAGTTTTTACTTTGATCCAGGGTATGGTATATGCCCAAAGGGTGTCGACGGAGGCCCAGCGTGTTCAGGCTGAGGCTCAGAGAGTGCAGGCATAGGCTCACTAAGCACAGATGAGTTGATGACAAAGAGCGTAGAGAATGCTCACCAGGGCCCTATAGGCAGTGGAGAGAGTTTCCTAGCATCATCCTGGCCAGCAGCAGCAGAAGAGGCCAGGCACTATAGTGGACTTCAAGAGGATGGCACCTCGGGAGTTCAAGGGTATCAAAGGGATACTCTATACTGATGAATGGTTAGAGGATATGTAGAGGAACCTGTGATTGGCCCAGATTCTAGAGACCTTGCAGAATGAGGTGGCCGACAGTCAGATTTTCGATATTGTACTCACTTGGTATCGCACGGAGCCCAGGCTTACCGCATGAGGACTTACTTGGAAGACTTTCAAAGTAATTTTTAAGGAAAATTTCTTCCCCGATGTAGCCTTGGGAACTTTGGAGAGTCGGTTTCATGACTTGGTCCAAGAAAATATGTCGATCGACGAGTATGTCGTAGAGTTCTGCCATTTGAGCCATTTTGCAACGTCTATGATTCGGGATCCAAGAGATCGAGCCTAGAAGTTTTGGAAGGGGCTGACAAGGGAGATCAAGTCGCGCACTTCTGGTCGTCGTACTGCTACCTTCGAGGGCATTCTCATGGATACCCAGATTGCTGAGGATGATCTGGATCTCAGACCCAAGTGGGATCGCGATGTTTCTGGAGACGCGAGTGGCAGCGCGGGACCGACCAAGCGTCCCCAAAAATAACAGCAGCCGACGTCATGCCCCGGTCCCGCAGGGGGGCGTTCGTCCTCGCTTGGTCCCTACAAAACTGATCGTCCTTGCACGGGCGTGATGCATTAGAAGCCTAAGCTGTGCTTGCATAAAGCCAAAGCTTTGAATAAGGGCAAGTAAGCTATTCAAGACAGGAGCAGCGGCACATATATTGCAGAAAAGTAAAGAACACAATGGTATATGAAAACAAGCTCTTTATTGATAATCAAGATGTGTTACAAGCGGCACTTGGCCGAGGTTACAGTTCGCTCAAGCTCTCTTTCTCTCGATTACAATGACACCGTTCCATACGTTATGTCCCTCTATACAAAAGTATCTCAAAGCAATCTCGATACGTCTCAAGGCATCGACTCTAGATTTTTGGGTCCCTGGGATGAGACACGACTATCGCTTCCTTGGACGATCTAGCACCTGAGAATAAGCAAATTGTTGGGGGATCAGCACTTTGGAGAAAGTACTGGTAAGTAAAAAACAACGAACAGAAGCTTCACCCCCTAAAATCTACACTAAGTAATCATGTTATAAAATATTTTGTTACTAGTGATCTTTCTAGTTTTAGCTATTTTCATTTTATGCAACACATGAACGGAGTCATATTACTTCTTTTTGGAAACATCTTTGAAAACATAGTTCATATTCGATATATAAGCAAGCAAGCAAGCAGGCAAGACAAGCAGTTCATATACGATAAGCAGATTCATATATACTATCTCTGGTGCGCAGCGTGTCTCGTGAATCATATGCATTTCTTTAAAGACTCAAGCAAGCATCTAGTGGACTATCTTCTTAGCATCTCTCTCTTAGCATATCTATCATTCTCTTATTAACAACATCTTATCGTGTGAATGCGATCGAAGCATATACGAAAACAAGACTTCTCTATGCAAGCATTTAATACAGAATAGCATATTCGATAGCATGCATATCACTTATTCAGTGATTCTTACCCTTTCGTCGAGCGGTTATCCCTGCAGTAGACATACAAATTAGAAACACATGCATATATATGAATAAGGCTCTCTTTTCCCTGTCCGTCTCTGCATCAAACAGTTAGGTATGCAAGAAGGCTGAATCCTAGCATGCGACCTAACTATATGATGGTCCTTGAGTCTCCTTCCTCAAGATTAGCAGCGGTGTTATCACGTTCTAGTACTACACTATGTATACTCGCTCATAATACATAGCTGCTTTGACACGTGAACCAGCTATCTAATAGACATGAATATCCCTTGATCGCGATGACTTTTTTGCCTCAGGTAGTCCTCTAATCCCCCCAGGGCGAATGGTCCCCAGCGCCCAAGAAAAACTGTTCGTGGGATCTTCCCTTGTGCATAAGTTGTCTAAGACCAATGCATGAATGCAACTCTATCAGATAAACTCTATATGGATGCAGTAGTTCAATAACAAGCATATATTCAATCTCTTCTCTTACTGTCTCTTGTCTCTGTGTGGTCAGGCCTCCATTTCTATCTCTTATACAGACTGGCTGCCACATTCTCTGATTTCGTTTAAGTATTTTGATAAATTCTATAAGAACATATAATAATCTCTATTTAAGCAAGCAAGCATGTAACAGTTCTCTATCTCTTTATCTAAGCATGCAGTTCTACTCTTTCTTTTAGCATATACGAAGGAAACATATGAACATCTTTTACTCTCGTTTATTAGCATGGCAGCGGTTCGATCGATAGCGGTGTCCGTGTAGCTAAGCATGCACATTTCTCTCTCTTATTAGCATAGCAATGGTTCTATCTCTATCTCTTTAGACAAGCATTTCAAGTTCTCTAGTTAACCAGATAGGTTCGTTTCAATGACAAGCTATGTGAGTTCTCTTATTAGCATATAGAGTCAGGTTCTATCATTCTTTTTATAAAACTATCTACTTAGAACAAGCATTAAAAAACTTAGATTCATTATTAAGGCGTGCAAGAATCAGAGAATGAAGTTCTGTCCACTCACCTAGATCAATCGTCTTGTATTTTGATCAAAAACTCTCTGAGAAAGCTTCCGCTCGAGCCAGCAAAGCGATATCTCTTGTACATAGTACCTACGCGGAGCGAGGCCCTACATACTTATCCACCAATAAAGAGTTTCGTTCTCGAAACTCAAGGAGAAACTTTCGATATCCCGAGCAGCGATAGTCCTCATCCCTCACCATCCTCAATCAAAAACTCTAGCAATCTCTAACAAGTACGAAAGCACAACTCTCAAGCAACAAATCAAATCCAGAAAACTTTTTGCTAGCAACTTTGAGAATATCTATGGACTTATTGTATGGAACGTTCATTGCATCACAACATCTGGGACATCTCTGAGTCGAAGGCAATAGAATGGGCAAAGAATCGAGTAGCTCTGATACCATTATGTCATGCCTCGGTCCCGTAGGGGGTCGTTCGTCCTCACTTGGTCCCTACGAAACCGATCGTCCTCGCATGGGCGTGATGCCGTGCAAGCCTAAGCTGCACTTGCACAAGACCAAAGCTTTGAATAAGGGCAAGTAAGTTATTCAAGACAGGAGCAGCGGCATCGAAACCAGATTTTCGGGTCTTGGGGATGAGGCACGCCTATCGCTTCCTCGGACGAGCACCTGCGAACAAGCAAACTGTTGGTGATTCAGCACTTTGGAGAAAGTACTGGTGAGTCTAAAACAACTGAACAGAAGCAACATTCATTAAAACCAACACTAAGTAATCATGTGATAAAAAATTACATTACTAGTGATATTTCTAATTTTACCTATGTTCGTTACATGCAGCACAGGAACGGAGTCATATTACTTCTTTTGGAAACATCTTTAAAAACAGAGTTCATGGTTGATTCATTCAAGCACACAAGGCAAGCCGATTATTCTACTATCAGGGTGTGCGCAGCGTGTCTCGTGAGCTATACCCAAAGACTCTAGGGACAATGCACTATCTAGGAACTATCCTCTATCAAGCCAACATGATGAACTAACTATATGCTTTTCGGTACCCGAGAAACCTAGGATCGGTAGCGGTAATCCAGCTAACCAATGACTCCTTTATCTGATGCTATTAGCAGCTGTGACTCATGGTTGTTCTTCACTATCATTAGCAGCCGTGACCAAGGTTCAACTCTTCACTAATAGCCATTGTCCGACCGATACGAATGCATGAAACACTATCAGATAAACTCTATGATGTAGACGATATGAATAAGCAGACCATCTATCTCTTCTCTTCTATCTCTGTGCGGATAGGCTGCTCACTCTGAACAAGTTCAAGCACGATGTGGTTCTATCAAAATATAAGCGATATGGAAACATGTTCAAGAAATCTCTTACTCTTTAGACAAGCATTTCAAGTTCTCTAGTTAAGCAGACAGGTTCGTTTCAATGACAAGATATGTGAGTTCTCTTATTAAGCATGCAGAGGCAGGTTCTATCATTCATCTTATGAAACTATCTTCTTAGAACAAGCATTCAAAAACTCAGATTCATTATTAAGACGTGCAAGAATCAGAGAATGCAGTTATGTCCACTCACCTGGATCAGTTATCTCCTGGTTCAACAAGGAGCTCTTAAGAAAGATATTATTTTTGAGTCAGCAAACCGATATCTCTTGTACATAGTGCCGACGCGGAGTGGGGCACTACAGTCGAGGATGCTTCAGAATCACCAGCAGCAGCACCATGCATCGGTTCGTGTTCAGCAGGATCAATAGCAGCCTCCGAGGAAGACCTAGCAGGCTCCCGCTTGTCATTTCTGCAAGAAGCCAGGTCACATTAGGGAGAGCTGCCGGAAGAGGGTTGGACTTTGTTTGCATTATGGTACTGCGAGACATCAAGTAAAGGATTGTCCCATAGCCCACCCAGGTGTAGCTCCGAACAATAGGGGTCCCGCTAGGCCATATATGGCACAACATCATGCCCAATACCCGCAGAGGGAGATATCCCAGCAGGGTAGGGCTTTTGCGATGACGGTTGAGGAGGCCGATGCTACAGGTGATGGGTTAGCATGTTCTTTCATGTTCCTTTCCATCATTTGATTGATTTTTTAGTGCCTTTAGTTTTCATCAGTGATTTTCATTCTAGAATATAATTAGTAGTATACCCTGGAAGACTGTAATATCATGACAGGCAGAGACTGTAACCATGTATGTTTATTTTTTCTTTAGATTACATATTGTATAATTTTAGATAGGTCTTTCTTAGACCTTGATTGTTGAGGTATTGACCGTAGTGAAGATTAATGAATAGGATATGACTGGACAGAGAGAGACGAGCTGTCTTAAATTTTGAGGACAAAATTTTTCTAAGGAGGGTAGACTTGTAACTACTACATTTCTAGAATAGGGGTAGTTTTTATCATTTTACATTATTATAAATATTGTGTTTATATTTTTGTTTAATATATAATGTGTATTATATATATTGTGACTAATATTATTATTGGTTAGTTGATTAGTCTATTTTAATTAGATTTGATATTAGTGGACCCAACTAGACTTGACTTGACCCATTGATTAATTTAAATAGTTAGTCATGGTTTGACTCATTAGTTTAGGAGAATGAGTTAGTATTGAGTTTAGACTATTTGACTTGAGTCATTAGTTAGTCATGACTAGATTAAATCTATTAAACCTATTTAGACTCAAGAATAGAATATTCCTTCAATAGGATTAGTTGATCATATTCATGCGAGAATGAGAGGAACATTTGTGTCAATTCAATTATTCCTCAACCTAACCCTAACCCTAACATGAGGCTATATAAGCCTCTTCATTCATGAATAACCTCCATTTTATTTCTAATTAATTCATTCCCAAATTTAGAGGCAAACCCTAATCCCTTCCCTACCAAATCCACCAATTTCGAAATTTTATCCCTCTCATTTTTAGTCCAAGGAGGCTAAAGAGCTTGGCATTGCTAGAGGAGCACTTGAAGAGGGAAGCATTGACTTGAGGATTGTGTCCAACCTTCATTTGTGTCCATTTGGTATAATACATTGGGAATCCATCTCCCAATAGGTTGTCTCTCTTGTCATTTCAGTTTTAAATGATGAAATAAATCCCAAGAGACATTCCCATGGCTAAGGGCTATCCATAGGAAGAAGAACTAGGTTCATAGGAAACCTATTATGGAAGTTACATTAACTTTTTTGGCCAAATTG
The DNA here is from genome assembly GCA_036927795.1 of Iris macrosiphon. Taxonomy (NCBI): domain Eukaryota; kingdom Viridiplantae; phylum Streptophyta; class Magnoliopsida; order Asparagales; family Iridaceae; genus Iris; species Iris macrosiphon. The sequence goes on along the minus strand of JAYESA010000012.1, from coordinate 51,041,650 downwards.
GAAGAAATCCGAATTTGGATCACTAGGTGTTTGTAGGAATATCTCATAGATAATTTTGGAGTGTGAGGCATGATTTGAGAGGGTATATGTGTCCAAAATTGGATACGAGTAGGGTGTATCATGATACGCTATGATACGGGAAGGTGTATTAGTGTTTTCACTAGTTTTGGTGTCCATTGGTACCAATAATACTATATTATGTTTAGATTTATTTGTTTGTAGGTGTGTGTGTGTGTATATATATATATATATATATATATATATATATATATATATATATATATATATATATATATATATATATATAATTTGTGATGTGTATCAAATGTTGGTGATGGTGGTATCATGGTTTGGAAGGAGTATCACAAGTGTATCACATACGGATGAGGAGTATCTTGAGTGAGCCCACCAAGTGTTTGATACTTGGTTCATGTGTTATGATAAAGTGTTTTGTGATGTGTTGGTGTTAGAGTTGTTGGTATGTGCTTGATGGGTAGTGTGTGGGGGTGATAGATAGTTGCTCGAATGTACCACAGTGCACACCCTTGCATATATCCTGCAACTAGTGGACTGTAACCTTGCTGTAATAACAGCAACTGAATGGAGGGATCGGGATACAAGTTTAGAGGCAGGGCAATACACAGCCAACTGTGCATCGTAGTGAATGGTAGTTAAAGCCACATTGACAGTAGTTATAAGCAGCAACAACGGGTTGGTTGCAACATGTAGTGGTATGGTGCAGTGCAAGAAAACTTGGCACTGGGTTCAGATATTAATGATGGAAGAGCTTGGACAGTGTTTGCTAATGTGAGGCAGATGGAGGGATTATTGGACTGGGCATAGCAGCAACTGAACTAGTGTTCACTACAATATGAAGTGCACTGGACAGGGCACTTGTGCACAGATGTTGCACAACCTAAGCAAGAGAACCTAGGAGCAACTGATGGTTCAGGTTTGGCAGTAAGTGTATCAGTGAGTAGTTAAGGTCTCGGGTTGGAGGGGAAATTGAAGACAAGTTGCAATTGCATAAATGTAAGAAGAATTGGGTAAATTGCAGTTGGGGTGAGAGAAGCTCGGGTGTGCTTAGTATTGAGTAGTGATAGAGGTGGTGACTGATACTTTGTATCAGTAAAGGGTCTCACTTGTATGGTGCGCGCAGTTGGTGAAAGTAAGGTATTGGTGTCAGTTAATATTAGAATGGAAGTATGGAATGTTGAGGTTCAGATAACATCCAGTATGAAGTAGGAAGATATGTACGCAGGGGCATGGAATTTATTATGCAGTCTTGCTACTGCAGGCATGTTACCAGCAGTAGTAGCACCTAGCAGCAGCTGTTGTATTGAATTGGGCAATCAAGTCTGTGCACCACAGGTTAGAGGTAAGGTTGCATTGGGTTACAGGTTTTGTGGTTCATTGTGCAAGTATGTAGGGCCAGACCCGGAAGTATAAGATTGAGCTATGTTCAGTTCAGTTTGCCTGATGCATTGGGTAAGCAAGCAGTGTGTTGCAGGATATCGGGTTGGTACTGTGAAGAAGGGAGTGTTCTCAAGTGGGTGAAAGTTAAGTATTAGAAATAATACTAAGGTCTGGCAATCAAGAGTATCAGACTACAGATAAAGTGTGGGATTAGTTCGGATAGTTGATAGTAAGGTGTATTAGTGGGGAGCACCAGCATTACTGCCACAAGGTACCAGTGATGCGGGAATATGAGGATTCAGCCTTGTAGTGAGTACATCCAGTTCAGTCAGTAAGTGTTTATTGATATGAGGGTTTTGAAGTGAAGTATTTGTTCAGGCAGGTGGCAATGTATGGGGGTAGATTGTATTGGGGTAAACTAGTGTCATTTGGGGTAAACTAGAGTATCGGTTGGGGCTATGGGCTCTGTGTTAGTTAAGGCAATTATTCTAGGCTAAAGTAGTAGTTAAGTAGTATATAGGGGTAATGGTTAAAGTATTTACAGGGTATTAGTCGGCAAGGGTAGTGCCTAAGTACCATTGGCTTTGTATGGGGCTAATATACCAGGATACAAAGGGTATCTTAACACCAAGGTATCATGAAGAGATTTAGATATCAAGGTATTAGTCTAGGTATTTGTCAAGTGAGTGTTAGATAAAGTGTTAAGATGGGTCAAGTAAGCTAGGTATTAACTATTATAAGACTAATATTGACTAGATTGAACTATGATGACTTTGAAAACCTATAGAAGCAAGGTATTGACCTAGTTAACCTAGTATTAACTAGCATACTCTAGCATGGACCTAGAAACATCACTGTTACATAGTTAACCATATTTATCATTTCAAATCACTCTTTAACATTTATATCCCTTATCTAGGGCTCTTGGACATCAGTGTAAGCACTATTGACTATTCCTCACATCGAATACCAGGCGAGTACATTCTCTGATAATTTTTATTATATGATATTTACAATGATTCATGTACTTAGTTATGTTCTACTTGATTCCTGAAATGATGGTACACAGATTGGTTTAGTATGGATCCCCGTCATGAGATCTTATTTTTCCTGCTTGTTGTGCAAGTTATTCTTGTGAACATGTCATGGTTTGGATCCACTGTACTAGTTTGGAGTGGAAAAGTACTAGCTAGATGTGTGATCATACACTTTTTGTGCAAGAGAAAGTACTTTGATTATTATCATACACCTCACGTATGATTATCCAGGCCCTATCGTATTGTGCAAGCTCCCAAGCCGATCACATAACAACACTAATACTTCAAAATACATTGAAAGTATAGTTCTTTCCTGTCTATTTCATATTCATCGAGATACTCTCTATTGTTCTGTCTACACTGTATTTACTATTCTATATCTATAGCTCTGTCTTTTTTTTTTAGGGTAAACCACGTCCACGTGGGGCCTTAGCCTTTATTGAAAAACAAAGCACTTGGCGCAGGGAGATAGCCCTTACTGCCTACAAAAGGGAGGGAGATAGCCCTTTCCAAAGAAATATGAAAATACAAAGGAGAAATAAAGCAAGATTATTTCCTAAAAATAGGGTGCCCCATCTGATCAGAAGAGAGCATACCGCCCACTGAATCTGGAAGATCCACTGCCTGTTCAAAAATCTGATTATATCCTGTTTCCACAGCCAAGTTAGCCAATGCATTTGCAACCCTGTTCTCCTCTGCTGTAATGTAAGTCACCTGAATGTCTTGGGAAATCATTTTCCTGATTTTCCGCATTTTATACGTGTCCGACCAGTGGATGTGTCTTTTTCCCATAATAGTATCACAAAGATATTTAGAGCTAGCATCAATAAAATTTATGATAATGTTATTACTCTTGCAGAATTTTATGCCAGATAATAGTGAATCTATTTCTGCATTAATGATTTGTCCTCCTGTAATAACAATTTGGAAAGCAGCAACCATTTGACCTTCAGTGCCTCTGACTACCCCTCCACTGAAAGAGTCAACCCCATTGTTTTTTGATATAATATTTAGCTTGTGACCATGTTCCGGCGGTTTCCAATGAACCCAAGTGCCTCTACCAATATTGTGGATTTTTGGAGAAATATGGAAAGCAGCCAAGAAATTCTCCTCCTCCACTGAAGGCTTTTCTTCTAGTTGGAATGATCTTAATATTATTTGAAGGCTAGTGGTGATCCGCCGTATAACCTCATTAGCATTAAGGTCAATATTCTCAAAAATAATGTTATTTCTATGCTTCCATATCTCCCACAAACCCGTAGTGAATATAATATTCCTACTTAGGCCAATAACATTATTTTGAGAAATATTGAGAAGCCAAACTTCGGCTAATTGCTCCACAGACATGGCATTAATAAGTAAATGAAAGTTAGGAGCAAAATGAGACCATACCGAGGAAGCAAGCTCACTAGTAAAAAACAGGTGCTCTACCGATTCCTCCTGTGGTTGAAGACAACATCTGCATCTCGAAGCCAATCTAAAGCCTAAGGAGATGAGGCGTTTGTCTACCGGAATCGCATTTTTGTTGATCCTCTAAAAGAAAGCTGATATTTTTGGCGGTATGAATTTGTTCCAAACGTACCCACTCCATTTGAAAGTATCATATTTGGTACGATAATGCTCCCAGTAGGACGCCGTAGAAAACTCCCCGTTAGAAGCCAACTCCCAACAAAGTATGTCGGGTCCATTGTGCAACTCCACCTGTGTAAGCATTTCTTTGGCAATATTAGGGAGAAGCAGGCGTGCATCAAACTCATTCCCCTCCTTATCCTGAATTCTCAGACTAGCAATCACCTGTCGGATAGAAGGAATAAATCTAATTCTCCTCGGCTTTGGCAAATATTTATCGCACCAATTGGACCTCCAAATGGGAACATTTCCCCTCCCTAATATCCAACGACTATGTTTATTAACATTAGGGAAAACCTTTAGCATTGAAGACCAGAGGGACGAGGATGAATTTGGTTTCACATAACCAATTTCCAAGGGGTCTCCATATTTTCTGTACATATATTGAGCCCATAGGGATTCACCTTTAATGAAGTTCCAGCATCTCTTAGCGTGCGGACATCTCATCACCTGTTGCAAAGATCTGATACCACGACCGCCTTCATCCAGAGGGCGGCAAATTCTTTTCCAGGAGACCCATTTTCTTCGGTTTTCTTCAGAGGTATTCCAAAGGAAATTGGCCATAATTGTTTCCAACTTCTTAATATAAGCATTGGGGAATTTAACAACTGATAGAGCATGAATAGGGAGCGCATTTAAGGCACTTTTGATAGGAGTGATTTTACCTCCAAATGATAAAAGCCTTCCTCGCCAATTGGCTATCTTCTTCCTGAATTTGGCCTCCAGTCCCGTGAAGTAGTCTATTTTCGCCCGCCCTTTGAATAGAGGAACCCCAAGATAATTGATAGGGAGGAATGTTTGAGTAATCCCCGTATTATTGAAAATGAATTGAGCTTGCTCTCTGGCATGATATTTGGTAGAGACAATGAAAGACGACTTGGCAAAATTTATATCTTGACCGGAGACTTCTGAGAACTCCCCCAAAGTTTTCATTAAGCAGTCAATACTGTCTTTACCTCCGTTAAGAAAAATGAGACTGTCATCTGCATAAAAGAGGTGAGACACCCGGAGCGCATCTTTTCTTCCACTAAAAGGTTTGATCTTCTTGTATAAACTGAGATGAGCTAACATCCTACTGAGAGCGTCTTGAGCAATAATAAATAGAGCAGGCAAAATAGGGTCTCCTTGTCGAAGCCCTCTAGAAGATTTAAAAAAGCCTCCAATTTTTCTGTTAATAGATATAGAGTACCAGTAGTTGGATATCGCCCTGAAAATGAGATCTTGGCATTGTGTACTAAAACCAAATTTGCGAAGAACCGCCAATAGAAACCGCCAACTCACCCGATCATATGCTTTTGACATATCAAGTTTCATAACCACATTTCCTCCTGTGATTTTGTTGTTAATGGCTTCTATCATTTCATGCGCTAGGCTGATGTTCTTGTGAATACTTCTCCCTTTGACAAATCCAGATTGTTCTCTGGAAATAATTTTTGGGAGAACCACTGCCAATCTATCCGCCAGCAGTTTAGAAATAATTTTATGAAAGAAATTGCATAGACTAATTGGCCGAAAATCATTACAACCCAAAGGTTTGTCTACTTTCGGCAAAAGCACAATATTGGTTGATGTTATGCCCTGTGGAAGTTGCATTCCCAGGAAGAAATCTGAAATAGCGGCCATCACATCCTTTTTAATGATTTGCCAACAAGTAATATAGAAATACCCTGTAAACCCGTCCGGACCCGGAGAACTTTGGGGATTGAGGGATTTGATTACTTCTTCCACTTCCTCTTCACTTGGCATAGCCACTAGAATTTCATTTTGAGCATCAGTAATTAGATTAGGAATACATTGAATGAAGTTACCTGGGTCCTTGGTGTGTATCCCTTTGAAGAAGTCTGAGAAGTGATAGATCGCCATGTTCAGGGCCTCCTCATCTTCCATTACCGAACCATCAGGAAGAAAAATTCTGGTTCTGTGGCTAGTGACCCGTTCCTTGATGATAGCATGATAGAATAAAGTGTTCCTGTCTCCTTCTTTGATCCAATTAACTCTGGCTTGATCTTGAAGTAGCATTTCTTCATTGTTCATAGCAACCTCCAGTTTGTGTTTCGCATCTTCCAACTCTTTGTTAGTGTTTATGTCCCATTTCGATTGGAGAAAGGATTCAAGCTTCTCTATATTTGTAATCAGTTCTGACTTCTTTTTTCTAACATCCCCAAAAACCTCCCAGTTCCATTTACGAAGGGTTGTTCGTAGTCGTTTTAATTTGCAGTGGAGATCATTAAGAGGTTGAACCACACAAGCGCTGCTCCAGTTTCTGGCCACAAATTCAGTAAAATCCGGATGAGAACCCCACATCCTCTAAAATCTGAATGGTTTAGGGACCAAGTTGTTGTCAATCGTTGAAATGAGAAGAGGGCAGTGGTCTGAATGAATGCGAGGTAGATGCTGTACTAAAATTGGTGGAAGCTCCAGCAGGAAATTGGGGTCATATAAATCTCTATCGAGCCTCTCCCAAGTGTTGGGGTGATGTAGTAAACCATTGCACCATGTAAAAGCTGAGCCAACGAACCCAGCATCAAGTAGGTTAGCTCCAGAAATAAACCTGTTGAAATCTTCTACTGCTAGATAGTTTATACCTCTCGGGCCCCTCTTTTCAGTAGCTGAAACCACTACGTTAAAATCCCCCGCCATCAACCAAGGTAATTTGTTGACTGATGCAAACTTAGAGAGGCCACTTCACAGTTCTCTCCTTTTCTGAACTTGACAGTGAGCATAGACAAAGGAAAAAGCAATTGTATGGATGGGATTCTGATTTTCCACTTCACAGGTTATGTATTGATCAGTGGTTTCCAAAACTTTGATGCTAATCGATGATTTCCACATAATCCATATATGTTTATTAGCAGTGCCTCCATGATAATATTGAGGCATATGTAGTTTATTTGCCAAAGAGGCTAGATTGTTCCCAGGTATTTTTGGTTCTATGATACATATAATACCTGGGGAATGAGTACGGTTTGATGATTTAAGGTAATCTCTGGTTTGCTCTCTGTCTATTTATTCTATGTCATATAGTTGTATTTATCCATTTTTTATATTGATATTGTCATTTATGATTTAGTTGTTTATTCTCATCTTGTATTACACTCTCTTTTACTGTTTTATAGTCTTCGTCATTTAACTGAAACTTCTATTAGGTTGTACTCGTTCTATCCCGACTGGATATATTTTTCAGATAACTATTTAGAGGATTGTTGTACGGACCGCATGAGAGAGTAGCAGATATAGACCCTGTAGCTCAGGCATGATTGCAGGGAGGTCTAGCCAGAATTACCAATTATATTAGTTAGTTCCTTTTAGCATTTTGGTACCGGATTTGTCACGCTCCAGACCCAAAACACGTGGGACCAGACATGTGGCAATGGCCAGCTGGTACGAGTCCGTAGGACTTTCCAATTTAATGGACCCGACGAAGTGCACTTACGCTGTCCACGGTCAAGTGATCCAGTTAATAATCTAATTCTAACATGCAACAAGTAAACTAAATCTCAATCCATGGTAAATAATCTCAAGAAAGAACGATACGCATCATCAGTCTGCAGCCCAATAATACATCCGTTCGAATAGACCAAAAGAACAACATAGGCCTATAAACACTAGGCTATAAAAGCATAATCAAAATGGAAAGTAACACATGACTGTAATAGCTAGAATGTAAAGATACCTGCAATGATGTCCACACTCTACTAGATCAAATATCCTACAAACTGCACAAATAACCTGGAAGGGAACCAGGTCCTCAGAGGGACGTAATAAGATACAAAAATACATGCCATAAAGTAAATACTGTGAAAACTCAAGGGTGAACTAACCAGCTAAGTGAAATGCAATTTGAGGACAACTTAGTGCGTATGGAAAGTGTAGGCTTGACATATGCTGACGTAATTCACCAATCGTCGTGACTGGCTAGTATATGACACATATGCCCCCCATCTTAGGGCACTCTACAATATAATAACGTCCAGCTCCGAGGAGCGTAGTATCTGTACATGTAACGTCCATCGTTCCGAAGAACGAGGTATCTGCAATATATATATACGTCCGTATCGCTCCGCGGAGCGCGGTATCTGTATAAAGGAGGTGGGTGTCCCATACGCCTACTAGTCGTCCTCCCCGCCCAATGCCAATGTACAAATCTCAAGGGAGACATGGACATCTCGTACTATAATGCAAGTCACTAAAGAAATATACAACTAAGCTAAATACCGTCACACGTGCTACTCATACCGATGGCCAGTCAAGCATGAATCACGCATCCCTACATGAACTCACTCTGTGCCGTGCAATGATACGTGTCAAGGCCTGGGAAGTCATATTGATAACTCCACAACTTTAGGTGGGTCCACTAGACACTAGGTCAGACACAAGTCCTAATGTCAACGCCTTCGTTGACTGCACTCGAGTCTTTCTCGGACGCGCACAGTTATATAATATTAAATAAAATATGCAACTAATAACAACTAAATTTAAACAGTACAACAAGGCAAGGTATACTTGCCTGGGTCCTCAAGCTGCGAGTGCCAATAACCTGCTCTCGAAGTCTCGCGTGACGATCCAATGGTCCTATATATATAATATAATACAATATAGCATCAGTCGTTACCCTGGCACACACACAAACATGATTACACTAAACTCAGAAACTACACAAGGCAGGGGTGGTACTGGTCAACTAGCAGGGTCAAGTGTGCGTATCTAAACGCACGGGCGTCATGTCTTCGATGCTGTACAAAAATCAGACAGTCAACTCACTAACACGTGTCTCGCCAGTACGTCAGTGTACGTAAGGCAGTCAACTCACTGATATTCAGGGTCACATGGTCAACGTAAATACGGGATATCTGTAATTAACACTAGGGTCATACAGTATAAATACATATATAGTCATAACTATTACTAGCAATTGATTTCCATACAATGTATATATATATATATATATATATATATATATATATATATATATATATTCCAATTAGTTGTTATACACACACACAATGCACACTAGTCATTAGGTTAACCGACACGGGTCTGTAATTACATCAGCTAAACTGAACCTTCATGAAACGATATGCTAAACCCTACACTATTCACACATACATATATACACAATATGAAAGAAGGGGGAACAGGTTCGAACCTCGGGGTGCGCGTAATCGAAGAGGGTGTTGCGAACCTTGTCGGGCACGCACGGGGTCGACGATGATGACGATGATGATGAATGTGATGATGATGGTAATGATGATGGTGATGATGATGGTAATGATGATGGTAATGATGAAGGTTATGATTGGTGATGATGAAGGTGATGATGATGGTAATGATGAAGGTGATGATGATGGTGATGATAATGGTAATGATGAAGGTTATGATTGGTGATGATGATGGTTATGATGAAGGTGATGATGATTATGATGATGATGATGATGATTAGTGATGATGATGATGATGATTGAGGTGAACAGGTTCGAGGCTTGCTGCTAGAATCCGACGGCTCAAGCGAGGAGGAGGAGAGGGCAGGAAGGAGAGGTGGTCGTGGCAAGGCTCAGGCGGGTTCAGGCGGGGTGTCGTGATGAAGAACGACTATGGTGGGGACTCGGTCAGGCGTGCTGCAGGGAGAGGGGTCGCCCAGGCGGTGGTGGCGCGAAGGGTGACCGGAGAAGAAGGTGGAGAACGAAGGAGATGGCGGAGGGGAATCCGGCTGCTGGTGAAGGGAAGTCGGGGACGGAGTCGGCGGCAGAGGCAGGGACTCGGCGGTGAATTCAGTGTCTCTTACGGCCAGTGTCACGTACACCACGTCGAGCTCGAGGCTTCTGCATGGCCGGTCCGGCGGCTGACTCGGACAAGATGTCCATGGTGCAATAAAGGTTGCAGGTCGGGGGCAGCAGCATGGCTTGGTCCTGGGCACGGCTGCTGGCGTGCATCCCGGCGGTGAGGCTCGAGCAGGAAGTAGGGATCGTGGTGGCGCCGGTGACTACGGTAGTTGGGAGCTGATCGTGGGGAATGACCAGAGATGGTGGCGGGCTGATGGTGTAAGGAAGAAGAAGTTGAGGAAGAAGAAAAGGAAGAAGAAGAAGTGGGAATGGCTGTGAAGTAAGGAAAAGGGAGAAGAGAGAGAGGGGGGGATTTTTTCCTAGGTTTCTAGGGATTAGGGCCGGCTCCTTGGGGATGGGGTTGGCATTGGGAAAGGGGTTAGGATGAGGGATTATATATATATATATATGAGATGGTGTGTGGTGAGGATGGTGCTACATTTGAATGTAGGGCCAAGATTGCTCATAAAGGAAATGTATAAACAAAAAGGGGAGAGAGTTGAACGGTCAAAGGGAGGAGGGTGATTTCTTTATGTGCTTGACCAATAGGATGATGACACATCATTACACTTTTGTATAAAAGTCCTCAACAATTGGAAAAATTGTACAAAGTGGGGTTTTGGGATTTAATGAGGGGAAACACCATGTTTGGTGTGATGTAGTGGCTAAAAATGGTGTGTGGTGTTTAGTATGAGCCTTGAGGGTGTGAATAGGGGTTTGGTTTGGTATTGGGTCTAGTTTTGGGTTAAGTTGGGTCCTTACACCAATTTAATTAAAATTAATGTAAATGGTGTTCTAAAATTAATTGAAAGTACATGGGATTAAAATTTGGTGGGACACAAGTGTCTTGGACGTAGTAGACTCAAAATAGAATAACGTCATAATTTGGGTTGGACAAAACGGGTTGAGGTTGTGTCTCCAATTTCGATTAGAACGGACAAGGATGCAAAGTTGGGTTTAATTGAATTTAAAGAACGGCCGTTTGTAACGAATATTGTGCGACTAAAATGAAGAACAAGGGAGGGTATTTATGAGTTACACAAAGGTCAGCATGGTAGGTTGGTTTGTCTAGAAAAAGTGTGTGAAATTAGTTGGAAAGCAAATGTCAGTATAGCGCTCCAAAATTTGAAGCAACGGTAAGGTGCACAAAGTGTTACGAATATTTCACCATAATCTAAAACACTATGATTTAAATTCTAATTGGCTTAAAACTAACCATAGTCTCTCGATCTAAGTTAAGTAGACCTAAAATTTGGTCGAGGGGGTTTACAATCTACCCAACTTATAAGAATTTCGTCCTCGAAATTAAAATAAACACATAATAAACCATAAAGTATCTAGCAATGCTACGGACATATCTAGGACCGGTGTTGTTGGCCCCTTGCACTATCTGTTGGGCTCTATTGACATACTGGGAATACTCCTGAGCCTAATGTTTGTTTGATCTGTACCTCGAACACTGTCCTAACCTTCTTCTGCAACTAGGAAGGTTAATATCTCAATATTCTTTCCTAGGTATAACGTCATCATCCTATAGTATCCACAATGGAATCATGCAACCTAACTCCTTATAATCAGTCCTAACAGCAACAAGTCTAATCAGTCAGTCATACCTAGTCTAGAAGCTCAACTCGAACGATTTCTAGGAGAAATATATGTAATAAAATACCACATAGGTCTCTACTCAATACATAGTAATAAGGGTATATAGAAATTATGCAATAAATATCTATTCAATCCTTCTAAATACCCTAGAATAAAATATAATAATTACAATAACAAGAATACGATTCCTAAAATTTATTGGCTAGGGCAAATTGGATTTAGGTTCCCATAACACCACCTACTACTTAAGGATTAGGTTCAGCAAGCTCATGTCCTATTAGCCAAAAGTCTAAACCGCTATCCCTAAACAGTTTATGTATAATCTACAATATTCAGCTACTATTCATGTCAGACTTCTATCTTCCTTTTATACCCCATACTCACGTGTCAACATATAATCTAAGAGTCTAGTGGTAATCATCTACCGATTGACCAATGAGTCAGCATGTGATCTAAACCTGTATTTTGTTCCTTGAAATTCGTAGTACTTCGAAACTGATCGACAATTTCTACCTGTGCTAAATCCTCGAAACTCCAAAATCATTACAATTTTTTTTTAAAAAATTAATATTTTTATCCCTCCAATCTATATCAAAAAATTTGTCCTTGAGTTACGTGACTCCAATATATTTTTCTTATCCTTTGTTTCCTACACACCTTCATATCCTATAGTACATTAATCTTGTTTTCAACTCTAAGCTCCGTCAAAGGTAAGATATGAACCTCGGGCACTATACTGACTGGCACTCCATGCGGTCGCACGATCTTCCTCAAATACATATCTGTTAAGACCTCTATAGATTGTCGAACTCTGAAAGGTAAAGAGTGAGCGGACTTCATAGGTCGATCCACGATCGCCCACACCGCATTGCGACCACTGGGACTCCTCGGAAAGCCAGTAACGAAGTCCATAGTGATGTGCTCCCATTTTCACTCAGGTATCGGAAGTGGATTTAAATAAACCTGCAGACCTCTGATGTTCAGCCTTGACCTGCTGACACACCAGGCACTTTGCCCCAAAGCGGCTATTTCCCTCTTCATTCCATGCCATCAATAGTACTACCTCAAATCTCTGTACATATTGTGCTTCCTGGATGAATAGAGTATGCTGAACTGTGCGCCTCCGATATCAGCTCCTGACAAAATTCTCCATTCGGAATATAGAGACGATCTCCACATCTTAAAGTCCCGTCCTCGTGTATGCGTAATCCTGTCTGCATCCCGGCTTCTGTCCTCTGTCGAAGCCTCTGGAATCTGGCATATGTTGGCAAGGCAGCCTTGATCTTCTCAACCAATGTCGATTGCACCTGCTAACTTGACAACTGGCCGTCTGCTTCGGGCATAATGACCTCTATACTCAACTACTCTAGATCTCTCAACAGGTGTTGCTGTGTAGTCAAAAAGAATGCCATGGATCTCCTGCTTAATGGGTCAGCTACCACGTTAGCCTTTCTCTGATGGTACTGTAGCTCAGTCTCATAGTCTTTTATCACCTTGAGCCAACATCTTTGTCTCCGGTTCAGGTAATTCTCTAAATTTTTAAAAGAAACTCGAGGTCAGGTACTTGTCGCGAATCTTATCTTGTTGCCACTCTACCTTTTTACCTTGAACCTGCAGTTTCTCCAAATTTACTCCATGCGTACCCTTCATCCAAACTACCTGGGTATCATCTTGTTTATAACTAGCAATCCATTATAGGTAGTTCACGATATCCAACTCAAGGCTATAACATATGTCGATACTCTTATCCTTCAATCTAATAGCTCTACTCTAGATACTAGCTAACTAATCTAATCAGCAATGGAGAAAATACGAGCCTAGTAGTCACTGACAACCGTGATAAGTCTAGTACATCTAATCTAATTTGAAAGCTACCTGTAGTACTCAGCTATCTCTTTATCCAAATGTTGGGTCTAGCAATCTATTTCTATCAATCTACCTATCTGTTTTAGCTTAGTCCTGATCATTATCTAGAGGGTGGGGAAATTTCTAGGTCGGATACTGTAAGTCACTAGGTAACTAGGGGTTAACCTCTAGGGTTTGCTACCTTAAGTTTTATTTCATACTCTATTTTCCTTAGTATCTGATGATCTTCTTCTAGATGTGAGTCTAACATTCTGTCTGGTCAAGTTCATAATGTCGTTCCTTGTATCACTACCATAAGACTACAACTAATTCCTTGTATCATTATCATGGGGCTACAACTAACCCTAGTATCTAGCTATGTCTTCTCCAAATTATTCTAGAGTCTTAGAATCAAACAACCTTTCGAGCTTCTAATACTTAAAAATCACGGCTACCTTAAGTAAGGGTAGGGTCTAGTTTTAAGTCTATACTTTCATGTCTAATTCTTACGCCAACAGTCTATACTATCTCTAGCAACAAGGAAGAACTTATCAACCTCCTCTACCATGGTTAACCATCTACTCAAACATCCTATCAAATGTGACATCTTCGTCTTGGCGAGGATCTGCTCCTGGAGGAAATCACCGTGCGCGAGCATTCATCTTCCCGAAATAAGGAAGATGAGAAACAATAATAACGATGTCGACGGTAATGAACGAATACAGGAATAAATTCTAAGGGAGACAATCGAATACAAGAGGAGTTTTAAAATCAGTTATGGATCGAGATCTTATTCAACATTAATCCTAAGTTGCAGGCTCGTTCGGTACAGTAACGTAACCGAAACGATATGCTCTGACCTGCATGGGCCACCACTAAAACCATGTCTTGCCCCAGTCCTAAAACACGTGGGATCAGACACGTGACAATGGCCAGCTGGTACGACTCCGTAGGGCTTTCCAATTTAATGGACCCGACAAAGTGCACTTACGCTGTCCACGGTCAAGTGATCCAGTTAATAATCTAATTCTAACATGCAACAAGTAAACTAAATCTCAATCCATGGTAAATACTCTCGAAGAAAAACGATACGCATCATCAGTCTGTAACCGAATAATATATCCGTTCGAGTAGACCAAAAGAACAACATAGGCCTATAAACACTAGGCTATAAATGTGGTGCCCCGTTCCCCCTATTCGGGGAGCGCGACTAAGAAATACAAGACAGTATCGTTCGATCGGGATAGATTGAATCAAGAACTCATCATTGTTATGGATTTGCTTCTTCGGAATCGATTTCCATATTCAGTGGACCGTGCCTCCGGGATCGACTTAGCGGCAGAGTCATGAGGGACCTCTCCGCTGCATCTTTTATTGCCTAGTTTTCGTTGCCGCTTGTTGCTTTCGTGCCTTGAGTTAGTTTTCAGATTTGCTTGAGATTTCTTGAACGATTTTAATGGATTTCATTATTTTCGTTCGTTGAACTGCACTTCAATTCCGATAATGGAAAGAGTGAAAGAGGTATTGATCAGTTGTTCATGGCAATACAGGTGAACATGCAGTAGGCAACGTCCGAACGGACTCCTGAAGCACCTCTTTCCTTCTTCCTTCCAATAAACTAAGTGAGTGTCTTATATTCGATTCATTTGGCCCTTCTTCTAAGCCTTCACACCAAAAATCTTGCATTCTTGCTTGCCCCGATCAAACGATACCAAGTAATAACTAAAAGACTTCAAGATAAAAAGGGAATAGGTTTAGATTATTATGCTTGTCAATCAAACTTGTGAACGGTTACTCATTTGCATGCTTGTTCGCTTGGAATGTTCATCATATGCATAAATACAAGTTAGAATGTATACTCTTTCTTTAAATTGTGCTATGTATAGAACTCATCCTGAATGCAATAAACTGAACAGGAAGACTATGCAAAAGTAGATCTTGCCATGTTACTGTCATGTGCCTGATATTGCCCTGATTTGTCTCAACTGCTAACTTAGTGTAGTACGCTTGATCACGGACAACTTGTGCACAAGGTCTTAGCTTCTGCGGACGGTCGCTGGGGCACTGGCACCGATTCAATCCGGACGGAACTCCTGATAGTCGCCTGCTTCGGATGGAGTGGCTTGTGGCGCCTCCTGTCCTCTGCGTCGCATGTCATTCCATCATGAGACTAGCCCGTCCATTATGGCAACGTGCCAGTGATCCCCTCGTGTATTTAAACCTGTTGCAAACTAACTTGTGTCTTCGTGGCAGGGAAGGACATGATAAGTTTTGTGCAGGTGGTTCAGACGGGAAGGTAAACGTCACCGAACGGTGGCAAGTTATTTCATTGATTTCTATATCTATTGCTTGCTGTAAAATAAACTAAGGCAAGATAGAAAGACCACAAATAAATATGCATGCTTCATCTAAACAACGTGTTGATTGGTATAGTTGGGTTAGCTTGCCTTCACCAGTATGTTTTGATATACTGAATCTCGTTAAAATAGGTTCCCCGCACTAAGGAGAGCCGAGCGAGGAGCAGAAGCCAATCCCCCAATCCAGTCCAGCTATAGGCACGCCTTAATTCATGCCATCTTTTGAAGTACTTGAACAAGGAAGCTAGCTACTCAAGCTCAAATGCAGCTCCCTAGAAAGGCCATCATTCCACCAGGAGGTCTTTACATTTTGAACTTTAGTAAAGGATGTAATGT
This sequence comes from Iris macrosiphon, assembly GCA_036927795.1. Classification (NCBI taxonomy): domain Eukaryota; kingdom Viridiplantae; phylum Streptophyta; class Magnoliopsida; order Asparagales; family Iridaceae; genus Iris; species Iris macrosiphon. Next base: position 51,025,606 of record JAYESA010000012.1, on the reverse strand, counting down.
ACAAGACTGCTATCTCATTTTGTGTCAATATTTTGTAAGCCGAGAGGCAACCTTATGACTCAGTTCAAGAGTTTGTAATAGATGTTCATATTATCAATAAAAGAGAACTTTTCTATGTTTCAAATCTGTGTTTCAATTTATCTGCGTACTCTGAATATGTGCTCGCTATGCGAAATAAAAATACCCTAGCCTTGTGCGGGGCGCAACCTAGGCCCGCACGGCGGTCACGCCCGGGGGACGACTATCGATTACATGGAATCGGGGCATGACATGTTGGTATCAGAGCACAGCTTCAAGTTTCTTTGACCCTCGTATGGGAAAAGTTCCTTTAACGATAAATTCTTGTGCGAACTCTTGAACTCGTTAGGCCAAAATAAGATGCGTTCATATAATAAGTCTATAATACATTATGATCCTGATGTAATTTACCTTATCTTGAAGGAATGGCTCAAGCGCAATCCTCAACGCAAGCACCGGGCGAGACGCAAGCCCAAAAGAGCAGTTCCGGCACTTCTGGAAGCTCTCGGAGCCAGCGAGCCATGTCTCGAGTTGATCCGCTTCAGCAAATGATGCGGATATTGGAAGCCAGCCAACAACGGGATAAAGCTCATTATGAATGGGCTGAGAAGCGACCGAATGAGAGACTACTCAAGTTTTAAGACAATATAGAGGCACGATTCTCAGTCCAACAGAAGCAGGTAGATACCCTGCAACAGATCGTGCAGACTTTGGCCTCCAACCATTCCGCAGCAACAGCGGCTACACCGGTGGAGCAGCCAGTGCTTGAAGTGAAGATGCCTCAAACTCCAAGGAAGAGGGAAGTGAGTGCCTTCGACTTTGGCGACTTCAAGAAAGTCTGCAACACAGCATTTAAGGGGACTGAGGATCCGATAGTGGCTCTAGATTGGTTGGCCGAACTTGAAGACCATTTCTTACTGCTGGAAGTACCTGAAGAGAAGCATGTCGCATGTGCTCAACTACAGCTTCATCTCAACGCGCACGATTGGTGGGACGTGCATTGACGATCTTTTCCAGTTGATAATGGAGGGGAGGTGATAGCATGGGCCACTTTCCGTGGCACGTTTGAGGAGGAGTTCATACCCCCACCAGTACGTCGACAGAAGGAAAATAAGTTTGTACAACTACGGCAGGGCAGCATGACAGTCAAACTGTATTTTGCCGAGTTCAACAGGCTTGCCAAATTTGTAAGCTCCTATCTACCTGATGCAGTGAGTCATGCCAGACGATTCGAAGGAGGTCTACGTCCTGCCATCCATGCGGACGTAGTCGTTCCACAATACCAGACTATACGGGAAGTTTTGAACCACGCCCTTTCTCTTGAACCGCAGTATCCTCACGTTCCTACCGGCGCTGTGCATACCTCCAATCACAAACGCCAAAGCAACGAAAGAGGAAACACCGCTGCAAAGTGTCCAAACCATGGCGAGCGTCAAAGAAAAAATCAGGGGCAACGTTGTACCTTCTACAACAGAAGGGGCACATCGAAAATGACTGTCGCAAGAGGCTCGGCACATGCCTTCTTTGTGGCGATCCAACCCATCAGATTAGCAACTGTCCGCTTCTCACCCTCAACATCCAAAATCAAGATGCTGCAACCCAGACCAATCGAGCTGTGCCTCAGCAAGAGCGTCGCCAAGCTCAAGGCCGGGTCTACACAATGACACGAGAGGAAGCTTTGGCTTCAGACACCGTTGTGTCAGGTACTTTGCTTTTCAATAACATACATGCTCGTGTTCTATTTGATTCTGGTGCAATGTATAGTTTCATATCCATAAATTTTACCGTAGAGAACAATATAGAAATGACTCTGTTGTACCTAGACTTAAATGTTAGCACCCCCTCCGGCATGAAAATACCTGTCCGTTCAGTATGCCAAGGTGGTTACGTCTGTATAGGAGGAAGGAAGCTATCGCTTGATTTTTTAGTTCTAGATATTCGGGACTACGATATCATTCTGGGAATGGATTGGCTCGGCGCCTGCTTGGCAACTATTGAATGTGCAGAAAAGCGAGTCATCTTTCGCCTGCCTCGAGAAGCCGAATTCTGCTACACTAGTAATCCAGCAACTGATGCGACCAGGGCCTGCATGGTGATTTCTGCAACATCTGCTCGACGAATGCTACACTCAGGATACACGGGATATCTAGCGTCGGTTTGGGACACACGGCTGGACTACGCAAACGTCGAGTCTTCTTCCGTTGAGGCAGAGTTCCCTGATGTGTTTCCGAGCGAACTACCCGGCATGCCACCAGACCTAGAGATCGAATTCACCATAGACACCTTTCCGAATACGCAGCCGATCTCTAAGCCTCCGTACAAAATGGCCCCTGCTGAACTGAAAGAGTTAAAGTGCCAACTTCAAGAGTTACTAGATTGTGGGTTTATCCGTCCGAGCGTGTCTCCTTGGGGCGCGCCTGTGCTCTTCGTGAAGAAGAAAGATGGGACGCTACGCCTCTGTATCGATTATCGGAAGCTGAACAAGGTCACTATCAGAAACAAGTATCCTCTGCCAAGGATAGATGACATGTTTGATCAGCTGTAAGGGGCAACGGTGTTTTGAAAAATCGATCTTCACTCGGGCTACCACCAGCTGAAGATTAAGCCAGAAGACATGCCGAAGACTGCCTTTCGAACCCGTTATGGGCACTATGAGTTTTCTGTTATGTCGTTTGGACAGATGAATGCACCTGTTGCATTCATGGACTTGATGAATCGAGTGTTTCGGCCATTCATCGATAAATTCGTGGTGGTTTTTATCGATGACATCTTGGTGTACTCGAAGAATAGGGATGAACACGCAGGACACCTGTGGATGGTGCTTCAAACCCTTCGAGACAACAAGTTGTATGCCAAGCGAAGTAAATACGAGTTTGGGCTGAACAGCATAGCCTTTTTAGGGCACATTATTTCTGCGCAAGGCATTTCAGTTGACCCGAAGAAGATAGAAGCCATCGTGGAGTGGAAACTGCCGGAGTCAGCTAGCGATATACGGAGCTTCCTTGTTCTGGCGGGCTACTACCGAAGATTTATACAAGATTTTACAAAAATTGCGTCGCCCCTGACTCAGCTCACTCAGAAGGGAGTAAAGTTTATTTGGACGGACGACTGTGAAGCTTCGTTTGCGGAGTTAAAGCAGCGCCTCGTCTCTGCTCCAATCCTTACTCTTTCGGACGGACCTGACGACTTCAAAATATACAGTGATGCGTCGGGAAAAGGTCTGGGATGTGTCCTGATGCAAAGGGACAAGGTGATAGCCTTCGCGTCGAGGCAGCTAAATCCTCACGAGAAGAACTAGCCAACGCATGATTTAGAACTGGCCGCAGTGGTGTTCGCGCTGAAGCTGTGGCACCACTACCTCTATGGTGTACCGTGAGAAATCTACACGGACCATAAGAGTTTAAAATATCTGTATACACAAAAGAATTTGAATCTTCGCCAACATCGCTGGCTCGAGCTCCTTAGCGACTTTGACCTCATGATCAGATACACGCCTGGTAAGGGAAACGTTGTAGCTGATGCTCTGAGTCGAGTGTTCGTTCGGAGTTTGGCTATTGATGATAGGCTGCGCCGAGATCTTGAATCCTTGGGCATTACACTACTAATCAGATACAAAAAGGGGGTGCAAGTGGCACAACTGCACCTCGAGCCTGACTTGTTACAAAAGGTCAAGGCCGCTTAGAAGGATGACCTATTCCTGCAAAAGATGCAAGGTCTTATCTCAGCAGGAAAGGCATCCGAGTTTGCGGTAGGTACGGACGGAACGATCCGAGTGAAGGGAAGACTGTGCATTCCCGATGATGCAGCCCTCAGAAGAGAGATACTCACTGAAGCTCACTATGCTAGTTATACTTCTCATCCGGGTAGCACAAAGATGTATCGAGATCTCCGAACGACATTTTGGTGGCATGGCTTGAAACGAGATATGGCGTTGTTCGTGTCGCATTGCATGGCTTGTCAGAGGGTAAAGGCCAAATACCAGAAGCCTGGAGAGATGCAGAACCTCGCTATTCCGGAGTGGAAATGGGAACATATAACAATGGATTTCATTGTTGGCTTGCCAAAGACGCAACGGGGGAATGATGCCGTTTGGGTTATTGTTGATCGCCTCACTAAGTCAGCTCACTTCCTGCCTATCAAGAGTACTTGGAGCGCCATCGCTTGGCTCAAATCTACCTCAACGAAATCGTTCGGCTCCACGGCGTGCCAGTATCCATAGTCTCCGATAGAGATGGTCGATTCATATCGCATTTCTGGGAAAGCCTGCAGTCAGCAATTGGGACAAAGTTGAAGTTCAGCTCCGCCTACCATCCACAGACCGACGGCCAAATGGAATGTGTCAACCAGATCCTCGAAGACATGCTACGATTCTGCGCCTTGGACTTGAAGACAAGTTGGGACCAGCATCTACCGTTAGCTGAATTTGCATACAATAATAGCTTCCAATCCAGCATTCAGATGGCACCGTATGAGACGTTGTATGGGCGGAAGTGCAGATCCCCGATCTGTTGGGACGAAGTTGGAGAATGGCAGATTCTTGGCCCTGAGCTTTTGGAGCAAACCGTTCAAAAGATTCGTTTGATCCGAGAAAGACTGAAGGTAGCCCAAAGTCACCAAAAGAGCTACACTGATGCGCATCGAAGGCCACTTGAGTTTCTAGATGGAGACCGTGTATTTCTCAAAGTCTCGCCCATGCGACGAGTTACCAGATTCGGAGCAAAGGAAAAGCTAAGTCCGAGATTTGTTGGCCCGTTGGAGATACTAAAGCGAGTCACCTCAGTTGCATATCAGATTGCCCTACCGTCGTCACTATCCGAAGTGCACGATATTTTCCATGTTTCCTAACTTAGGAAGTATGTGTACGACCTGAGCCACATGGTAGATCTGGATCAACTGAATCTTCAGGCAGACTTGACGTATGTAGAATAACCTGTGCAAATTTTGGATCGTAAAGAGAAGCTGCTTCGAAGTCGTTCGGTTCCTCTCGTGCGCGTGCTTTGGCAAAATCACTTGGTTGAAGAATCCACTTGGGAGCTTGAATCTGAGATGAGGGATAGGTTCCCTTCCTTATTTCCTAGTGGTAGGTCATATTCCTAAGTTTCGGGACGAAACTTCCAATTAGTTGGGTAGGATGTGGTGCCCCGTTCTCCCTATTCGGGGAACGCGACTAAGAAATACAAGACGGTATCGTTCGATCGGGATAGATTGAATCAAGAACTCATCCTCGTTATGGATTTGCTTCTTCGGAATCAATTTCCATATTCAGTGGACCGTACCCCCGGGATCGACTTAGCGACAGAGTCAGGAGGGACCTCTCTGCTGCATCTTTTGTTGCCTAGTTTTCGCTGTCGCTTGTTGCTTTCATGCCTTGAGTTGGTTTTCGAATTTGCTTGAGATTTCTTGAACGGTTTCGATGGATTTCATTATTTTCATTCGCTGAACTGCACTTAAATTCTGATAATGGAAAGAGTGGAAGAGGTATTGATCAGATGTTCGTGGCAATGCAGGTGAACAAGCAGTAGGCAACGCCCGAACGGACTCCTGAAGCACCTCTTTCCTTCTTCCTTCCAATAAACTAAGTGAGTGTCTTATATTCGATTCAGTTGGCCCTTCTTCCAAGCCTTCACACCAAAAATCTTGCATTCTTGCTTGCCCCGATCAAACGATACCAAGTAATAACTAAAAGACTTCAAGATAAAAAGGGAATAGGTTTAGATTATTATGCTTGTCAATCAAACTTGTGAACGGTTACTCATTTGCATGCTTATTCGCTTGGAATCTTCATCATATGCATAAATACAAGTTAGAATGTATACTCTTTCTTTAAATTGTGCTATGTATAGAACTCATCCTGAATGCAATAAACTGAACAGGAAGACTATGCAAAAGTAGATCTTGCCCTGTTACTGTCCTGTGCCTGATATTGCCCTGATTTGCCTCAACTGCTAACTTAGTGTACTATGCTTGATCACGGACAACTTGTGCACAAGGTCTTAGCTACTGCGGACGGTCAATGGGGCACTGGCACCGATCCGATCCGGACGGAACTCCTGATAGTCGTCAGCTTCGGATGGAGTGGCTTGTGGCGCCTCCTGTCTTCTGCGTCGCATGTCATTCTGTCCCGAGACTAGCCCGTCCATTATGGCAACGTGCCAGTGATCCCCTCGTGTATTTAAACATGTTGCAAACTAAATTGTGTCTTTGTGGCAGGGAAGGACATGGTAAGTTTTGTGCAGGTGGTTCAGATGGGAAGGTAAACGTCACCGAACGATGGCAAGTTATTTCATTGATTTCTATATCTTTTGCTTGCTGTAAAATAAACTAAGGCAAGATAGAAAGACCACAAATAAATATGCATGCTTCATCTAAACAACGTGTTGATTGGTATAGTTGGGTTAGCTTGCCTTCACCAGTATGTTTCGATGTACTGACCCTCGTTGAAACAGGTTCCCCGCACTAAGGAGAGCCGAGCGAGGAGTAGAAGCCAATCCCCCAATCCAATCCAACTGTAGGCACGCCTTGATTCGTGCCATCTTTTGAAGTACTTGAACAAGGGAGCTAGCTACTCAAGCTCAAATGCAGTTCCGTGGAAAGGCCATCATTCCACTAGGAGGTCTTTATATTTTGAAGTTTAGTAAAGGATGTAATGTAAAGGACTGATATCTCATTTTGTGTCAACATTTTGTAAGCAGAGAGGCAACCTTATGACTCAGTACAAGAGTTTGTAATAGATGTCCATATTATCAATAAAAGAGAACTTTTCTATGTTTCAAATCTGTGTTTCAATTTATCTGCGTACTCTGAATATGTGCTCGCTATGCGAAATAAAAATATCCTAGCCTTGTGCGGTGCGCAACCTAGGCCCGCACGGCGGTCACGCCCGGGGGACGACTATCGATTCCACAGAATCGGGGCATGACAATAAAAACAGAATCATAATGGAAAGTAATACATGACTGTCATAGCTGGAATGTAAATATACCTGCAATAATGTCCACACTCCACTAGATCAAATATCCTGCAAACTACACAAATAACCTGGAAGGGAACCAGGTCCTCAGAGGGACGTAACAAGATACAAAAATACATGCCATAAAGTAAATAATGTGAAAACTCAAGGGTGAACTAACCAGCTAAGTAAAATACAATTTGAGGACAACTTAGTGCGTATGGGAAGTGTAGGCTACACATATGCTGACGTAATTCACCAATCATCGTGACTGGCTAGTATATGACACATATGCCCCCCATCTTAGGGCACTCTGCAATATAATAATGTCCAGCTCTGAGGAGCGTAGTATCTGTACATGTAATATCCATCGTTCCAAAGAACGAGGTATCTGCAATATATATATATACTTCTGTATCGCTCCGCGGAGCGCGGTATCTGTATAAAGGAGGTGGGTGTCCCATACGCCTACTAGTCGTCCTCCCTGCCCAATGCCAATGTACAAATCTCAAGGGAGACATGGACATCTCGTACTATAATGCAAGTCACTAAAGAAATATACAACTAAGCTAAATACCATCACACGTGCTACTCATACCGATGGCCAGTCAAGCATGAAGCACGCGTCCCTACATGAACTCACTCTGTGTTGTGCAATGATACGTGTCAAGGCCTAGGGAGTCATATTGATAACTCCACAACTTTAGGTGGGTCCACTAGACACTAGGTCAGACACAAGTCCTAACGTCAACGCCTTAGTTGACTGCACCCGAGTCTTTCTCGGACGCGCACAGTTATATAATATTAAATAAAATATGCAACTAATAACAACTGAATTTAAACAGTACAACAAGGCAAGGTATACTTGCCTGGGTCCTCAAGCTGCGAGTGCCAATAACCTGCTCTCGAAGTCTCGCAGGACGATCCAATGGTCCTATATATATAATACAATACAATATAGCATCAGTCGTTACACTAGCACACACAAAAACACGATTACACTAAACTCAGAAACTACACAAGGCAGGGGTGGTACTGGTCAACTAGCAGGGTCAAGTGTGCGTATCTAAATGCACGGGCGTCATGTCTTCGATGCTGTGCAAAAATCAGACAGTCAACTCACTAACACATGTCTCGCCAATACGTTAGTGTACGTAAGGCAGTCAACTCACTGATATTCAGGGTAACATGGTCAACGTAAATATAGGATATTCGTAATTAACACTAGGGTCATACAGTATAAATACATATATAGTCATAATTATTAATAGGAATTGATTTCCACACAATATATATATATATATATATATATATATATTCTAATTAGTTGTTATATACACACACAATGCACACTAGTCATTAGGTTAACCGACACGGGTCTGTAATCACATCAGCTAAACTGAACCTTCATGAAACGATATGCTAAACCCTACACTATTCACACATGCACATATACACAATATGAAAGAAGGGGGAACAGGTTCGAACCTCGGGGTGCGCGTGATCGAAGAGGGTGCTATGAACCTTGGCGGGCACGCACGGGGTCGACGATGACGACGATGACGATGATGATGAAGGTGATGATGATGGTAATGATGATGGTGATGATGATGGTGATAATGATGGTAATGATGAAGGTTATGATTGGTGATGATGAAGGTGATGATGATGGTAATGATGAAGGTGATGATGATGGTGATGATGATGGTAATGATGAAGGTTGTGATTGGTGATGATGAAGGTGATGATGATGGTGATGATGATGGTTATGATGAAGGTGATGATGATTATGATGATGATAATTGGTGATGATGATGATGATTGAGGTGAACAGGGTCGAGGCTTGCTGCTGGACTCCGGTGGCTCAGGCGAGGAGGAGGAGAAGGCAGGGAGGAGAGGTGGTCGTGGCAAGGCTCAGGCGGGTTCAGGCGGGGTATCGTGGTGAAGAATGGCTGTGGTGGGGACTCGGTCAGGCGTGCTGCAGGGAGAGGGGTCGCCCAGGCGGTGGTGGCGCGGAGGGTGACCGGAGAAGAATGTGGAGAACGAAGGAGATGGAGAAGGGAAAACCGGCTGCTGGTGAAGGGAAGTCGGGGACGGAGGCGGTGGCAGAGGCGGGGACTCGACGGTGAATTCAATGTCTCTTGCGGCCAGTGTCACGTCGGTGAATGCCACGTCGAGCTTGACGCTTCTGCATGGCCGGTCCGGCGGCTGACTCGGACAAGATGTCCATGGTGCAATGAAGGTTGCAGGTCGGGGGCTGCAGCATGGCTTGGTCCTGGGCACGGCTGCTGGTGTAGCGCCCCGCTTCGCGTCGACGCTATATACAAGTGAGATCGCCTTGCTTGCTCGAACGAAAGTCTTCTCGGAGAGTTCCCGACCGATTAATCAAAGTGAGTGGGCAGAACTGCATTCTCTGATTCTTGCACGACTTAATAATGAATCTGAGTTTTTGAATGCTTGTTTGCTTAAGAAGAAATATTTTCATAAGAGAATGATAGAACCGACTCAGCATGCTAATAAGAGAACGCAGATAGCTTGTCATTGAAACGAACCTGCTGCCTAACTAGAGAACTGAAATGCTTGTCAAGAAATGAGATAGAACCATCGCCATGCTAAGAGTATGAGAAATGTGCATGCTTAGAAACACCGACACAGCTATCGAACGAACCATTGCTATGCTAGTAAAAGATAGAAATGTGCATGCTTAGTTACACCGACACAGCTCAAACGAACCCTTGCTATGCTAAAGAAGATAATAAAAGAATCGTTTGAATATGTCCCTGTGAATATGCTAAGAAGAGATAGACTTTTGCATGTTAGTTACGGAATAAATCAATCGTGCTTGTCAAATATGTTTCGCTTGTCTGTTCTACTATCAAACTGCTATATGTTACAAGTGTGAATGATAGTCTAATAGTGCGCCCTGATGTTCCGTGCCTTCGAGTTCCAGGGGGGTGTGCTATTAGATTGTTGATAAGATGTGTTTGCTTGAGAAGAAGAGAAGAGTATAGTTTAATAGTCCGCCCTGATGTTCCGTGCCTTCGGGTTCCAGGGGGGTGTGGCTATTAGATTGTTATATGCTTGTGAATGTGATTGTGAATGTTGCTTGTCATTGCATTGGTCTCGGACAACTTGTGCACAAGGTAATAGTCTCTCGATCGATTTCTGGGGCACTGGGAATCGGTCGGTCCGGAAGGGTTTGTTGAGAGCACCCTGATGTCCGGTCCTACGGGATCTAGGGGGGTGTTGTTGTCCAATAATGGGGAAACTCATGGACCGTCATATAGATAGGGCGCATGCTAGGTTTACCTTCTTGCATACCTATCATTTGTGACACCATAAGATGGATTCATAAGTTTTGTACATATGTTTATTGTGCCTAACTTGTGTGTCTGCTGCAGGATGACCGTTCGGCTATGGAGTAAGAAATATGAGTTTATGCATAAGCATGCATGTTCATTTTGTCTGCATCTTAGAGAATACTTGTTAGTGCTTCATGCATTGCATCGGTCAGACAATGAGACTATTAGTGCAGAGCTGAACCTTGGCTACGGCTGCTTCGGCAGTAATGTGCAACCATGAGTCACAGCTGCTAATAGGATCAGAATGTGAGTCATTGGTTAGCTGGATTACCGCTACCGATTCTGAGTTACTCGGGGATCGACCTCTGATTGATAGTTAAACTTGTGTGCTTGATATGTTTGCCTTGATTCGATATAATCAGTCTGCTGATGAACTTTGCCCCAAAGAGTTAGATTTGTGCATAATACATGCTGCGCACTACACGATAGATCACTGTCCCGATTCGTAGGCTTATAAGTTGGTTTATGCAAAACTGTTTCAAAGATATGTTTTCAAAGATGTAATCTGACTATAATTCTGAACTGCATGAAATGAACTTAGGTAAAACTAGCAAGATCACTAGTAATGCAATGTTTTGCCACAAGTCTACTTAGTGTGGGTCTCAGGGGGTGTAGCTTCTGTTCAGTTATTTATACTCACCAGTACTTATAAAAGTGCTGACCCACCAACAGTTTGCTTGTTCTCAGGTGCCTGCTCGTCCGAGGAAGCGATAGCCGTGCCTCATCCCAAGGAACCGGAAATCTGGAGTCGATGCCTCGAGCTGCATCAAGTTTGTGCCTGCTTTGAGTTGCTTTTGTATAGAGGGACATAATGTATGGAACGGTATCATTGTAATCGAGAGAAGAGTGCTTGAGCGATATGTAACCTCGGCCATGCGCCGCTTGTAACATTTGTGAATATCAATAAAAGAGCCTGTTTTTCATATGCCATTGTGTTCTTTACTTTTCTGCAATGTGTGCCGCTGCTTCAGTATTAAATAGCTTACTTGCCCTTGTTCAAAGCTTTGGCCTTGTGCAAGCGCACTTTAGGCTTGCACGGCATCACGTCCGTGCGAGGACGGTCGGTTCCGTAGGGACCAAAGCGAGGACGAACGGCCCTGCGGGACCGGGGCATGACAGCTGGCGTGTACTCCGACGGTGAGGCTCGAGCGGGAAGTAGGGATCGTGGTGGCGCCGGTGGCTGCGATGGTTGGGAGGTGATCGTGGGGAATGACCGGAGATGGTGGCGGGGTGATGGTGTAAGGAAGAAGAAGTTGAGGAAGAAGAAGAAGTGGGAATGGTTGTGAAGTAAGGAAAAGGGAGGAGAGAGAGAGAGGGGGTATTTTCCCTAGGTTTCTAGGGATTAGGGCCGGCTCCTTGGGGATAGGGTTGGCATTGGGAAAGGGGTTAGGATGAGGGATTATATATATGTAGGAAATGGTGTGTGGTGAGGATGATGCTATATTTGAATGTAGGGCCAAGATTGCGCATGAAGGAAATGTACAAACAAAAAGGGGAGAGAGTTGAACGGTCAAAGGGAGGAGGGTAATTTCTTTATGTGCTTGACCAATAGGATGATGACACATCATTGCACTTTTGCATAAAAGTCATCAACAATTGGAAAAATTGTACAAAATGGGGTTTTAGGATTTAATGAGGGAAAACACCATATTTGGTGTGATATAGTGGCTAAAAATGGTGTGTGGTGTTTAATATGAGCGTTGAGGGTGTGAATGAGGGTTTGGTTTGGTGTTGGGTCTAGTTTTGGGTTAAGTTGGGTCCTTACACCAATTTAATTAAAATTAATGTAAATGGTGTTATAAAATTAATTGGAAGTACATGGAATTAAAATTAGGTGGGACACAAGTGTCTTGGACGTAGTAGACTCAGAATAGAATAACGTCATAATTTGGGTTGGACAAAACGGGTTGAGGTTGTGTCTCCAATTTTGATTGGAACGGACAAGGATACAAAGTTGGGTTTAATTAGATTTAAAGAACGGCCGTTTGTAACGAATGTTGTGCGACTAAAATAAAGCACAAGGGAGGGTATTTATGAGTTACACAAAGGTCAGCATGGTAGGTTGGTTTGTCTAGAAAAAGTGTGTGAAATTAGTTGGAAAGCAAATGTCAGTGTAGCGCTCCAAAATTTGAAGCAACGATAAGGTGCACAAAGTGTTACGAATATTTCACCATAATCTAAAACACTATGATTTAAATTCCAATTGGCTTAAAACTAACCATAGTCTCTCGATCTAAGTTAAGTAGACCTAAAATTTGGTCGAGGAGGTTTACAGGATTTATTTTCGGCATATATTTGAGTCTTGGATATTATTGTTTGAAGTTTATATATTATATTTTTGTTTAGATTTTGTGGTTGTGATTTAGATTATTCTTTTGATATCTTATCGTGATTTATATCTGTGATTGAGTATTTCATATTATATTGTTATATCTGTGTCTTCTTATGGAGTTGGATATTTGTGTAAGATTGATTAGATAGTATTGTGACCTAGATAGCGTTCTACCGTCGATATTGCGGCGTAGGCTGGACGTAACCACGTACTCGTGCCCCTTTACCGGGTGCGGTTCGTGATAATCACGCATCTTGATTGTACCAATGATCAGTCAGTACAAGAGTCTGCATCCACACATGAAAGTCAAGTATCAAGGTCATAGAGAGATTGGAGCACCTCTCCAAAAATTATATCCACACATCCAATTTGGACATAGGTGCAAAAAGGCAATTTTTAGTCAACACAGGTTCCATAGGTAGGCCTGTATTGCACCAAAAAATGTGCTAGAAAGAAATGTCTCTAAACTTAGCATACTATAAGTTAAATAAGTTCTAAACGATGATATGAACTCAACGGTATGTCCATATTTGGATTCTGATGAGCTTGTCACAAAACCCTCGTTGGAACGGATCGTGGGGCCCACAAAACGGTGATCCGATCACTGCCTCAGAATCAGACGAAACATGGGTCACAGGACAAGTCGAATGACGCGAGTCCAATAGCGAAAGTTTCTTCATGATACGACAAGTGTACACAAAGTAATTAGGATATTTGCAAAAATACTAATATAGGAACTTTTGATGGATACGGGTCAATTTTGTCGCGCACACGCGACCAAATAGAATTCTGTCAAAGCACACATGTCAAAAAATACCGTATGCGCCTTTTGGTGCAATCGGTTCTCGATGAGGTTGTCCGGTTTGACGGAACCAACTCCGTATTGAAGATTTTTAAGTTTTCGAAAACAGTTTTTCTTGATTTTTAACACAATATTAAACTAGGTTTTAATGTGAAATAAAATAAACTAATTAAAGTGAATTCATGTTGGATATATAGGCTTTACACCCGAAAAGGAAAAACACGTTTTGTTTCAGTCACTAAAGTGGGTTACTTGGGACAATTTTCAAAGTGCAAAAATTATATTTTTTTGTGATTTTGGAACTCAAATAACTTACAATCTAATACAAACTAAATTAATCTAAATTAAGGCATTGAAAGAAGGTTAAGTTGAGAGTATACCAGAGAAATTGGATCACGATTTCATTGAGCGAAGAGGGAGAAATTGAATCATGAAGAGGGGTAGTCGGGTTCGGGTACGTTGTGCGGTCCGCGCTTGGGTCGCCCGTTGGTGGCCGACAGGGGTTGGTGGCGGTCGGGGACACCGCGGGTGGGGTCGCCGGTCATCAGGGTTGCCCTGGGGGTCGTCAGCGGTCGGCGGGACATCGAACACAACAACCGCAGCAGCAAAACGCAGCAGCAGCAGCAGCTTTAACAACAACAACATCTAGTAGTATAAGCAGTAGTAGGAGCGGCCTAAGTAGCAGCAATAGCAACAACAACTCTTGGGGGGATAATGGTGGTGGTGGTGGTGGTGAAGCTGATTGTGGTGGTGGAGATGATGGAGAGGTGGTGGTGGGGTGGTTGGTGGTGATGATGTTAGTGATTGTGATGGTGAATGGAGAAGGAGGAGAGGATGAAGAAGAAAAAAGAGGAAGGGAAGAAGAAGGAGAATGAGCTGTGGTTTTGGGGTAGGAAAAACTAGGCTCGGCCATAGTTAGTCATAGGAAAAGTTGTTTCCACATGAGAAAAGAGGGAATGGGTGGATGTGATGAATGGAGGGTCATTCAATTGCTAAGATTATAGGGGAATGGATGAGAGAAATAGTACTAGGACCAGTTATATGGCTCCAAAATGGAATACTTTTATTTGTTCCATCCAATAGTTGGTGGACACCTAGCAAATATTTTATATTTAGCTCCTTAGGAGTTTGGGGTCTTGCAAAGTGAGAAAATAGGGATTTGATGTGTGTTTAAGGGTGTTTGATATTTTGTAGGATGAGAAGAGGGTTTGGTGTTTTGTATGAGTCACATAAGGGTGTGGGTGAGGGTTAGTGGTTGGTGTTCGGACTAGTTTTGGGCTAGGTCAAGTCGGTTGCCCAAAATAAATAGAATTTGTGTCATTGGTATTTTTTAATAAATTGGAAGTGCATAGAATTTCAATTGAGTGGGATACAAGTATCATAGATGTATTAGACTCAGAGTAAATTATTATCATATATTGGGTTGTAAGGAACGGGTCGAAGTTGTGTCTCCAATTTTAATTGGAACGAACATAGGCACATAGTTTAGGTTAGAATTAGATATTATGTGATGAATATTGTGCGATTAAAATGGAGCACAGAAGAGTATATTTTTGAGTAACACAAGGGTCAGGACTAAAGATTAGCTTGTCTAGGTTAAGAGTGTAAAATTTGTTGGAAGGTAAAGGCTAGTGTACTGCTCTAAATATTGAAACAACGGTAAGGTGCACCAAATAATCCAAAATAAATAGATTTGAATTGTGACTCCAATTATTAATCCAGAAAAATTCTAAATGAATCCCTAAACCTAGCTTTTGGGTCAGAGGTTTTACATTGAACGTCGCTATATTAAAAAGGTAACGACGATTAGTGACGCCAAATTTAGAAGTCGCTAAAATCTTTGATATTCCGATCTGTTCGAATTCTCCTTCCCCCCTATAAATCACCCTCTTTACCCCCTCTCCTATCTCCCAATCCCCTTCCTTTACCCACTGCCTTGACCCCCCTTCCCCTCCCTAAAGCCTCACCCTCGTCGCCTTCCCTCCGGCATCTAGTCCCTCCCCCTCCGTGCGCCGACGTCCAGTACCTCCCTTCTTCACCTCCACTCCCCTCGGCTCCTTCCCTCCGACGTCAAGTCCATTCCCCCTCCATACAGTCACTCCCCTCCGGAGCCATCATCCAGTCCCCTTCCCCTCCACTCCCCTCAGTCCACGGACACGTCAGAATCAGAGGAGGCAGAGGAGGAGAATGAGGAGCCAGACATGAAGAGGAGGAGGCTGCAGGGGCGTGGGAGGAGCCTGGGATCAACGTGCTACGGAGCACGTCGGAGCCAGGCCTTTTGTGGCCTCATCTCCGCCATCGACGGCCTCTCAAATGCCATCCACCACCTTGTCTCCGACCACCTCGGCCACCACGGACATGCTAAATGAATAAAAAAATAATACTTTAATGCAGCGTGCATAAAGTCTCGGGCGTATCGTCTGGCATCTACAAAAAAAATAATATTTTATGGTTATCTTGAATTTTATTATATAGTACTTATAGTATCTTTATTAGGGTGGTCATATGTTAGGAAAAGAGGTTATCGATTACCTTTTCCTCGCCCTTGAATTTTTTGTGAATTTTAACAATTCACAAAAAACCTCTTGTGCATAGAAAAGATAATCAATAGTCATTCTTTCATAATATTTGAACATTCTAGTAAAGATATCATAAATACTATTTTTCATAAATAGCGACGTTCAGCGACGTCTAGCGACGGGTACGTTCTAGTCGCTAAAAGATAAAAGGTCGTCGCTAAGTGTCGTTGAACATCGATAAAAGTCTGACATGGCAATTTCTGCCATGTCAGCATTGTTGTAGCAAAACATCGTTGATAATGTTGCGGCTTTGGCGACGTTCAACGACACTGTACACCGTCGCCGGTGTACCGACGTCGAGTCGCTGAACGTCGGCACTACGGTGACGTCGGCACGCCGTAAAATTATGTCGCTATAGCGACGAATAGCGACGAATTTGTTGTCAGCGCCCATGGAATACGCAAAGGCATAAAAATGTCATTAATTATGTTGCTAATTAATATTAGAGACATTTTTTGGCTATTTAACGACATTTTTTGACGTCGCTAATATTTGTTATTTTGGTAGTATTAGCGACGTCATCGCACAACATCGCCAATTCATTAGAATTTAGCGATACCATAATATAATGTCACTAGACGTCGCTAATAGTGACGACACCCGACATCCAACGACAATCAATATTTTTATAAAAAAGAGACATCGCCAGACGTCACACTACGTCACTACCTTTTAATACTAGCTACGTATAGCGACTTCGTAACTTTGTCGTCGCTAAATTTTGCTAATATCAGCGACATTTTACGATACTATAATCCGTCGTCGATGTACGTGATCGGTTCAAATTCTGATTTCTGCCTCAAAATATCGCTTACCATCGCTGGACGTCGCTATATATAATATATCAACGATATTTGGTAACCTGGATAGTGGCGTAGCTAATATTTATAATTTACACAGTCGGTTCAAATTTTGATTCCTACCTCAAAATATCGCTTACCGTCGTTGAACGTCGCTATTTCAAATATTGCGATGATTAGCGACGTCTACATGAGACGTCGCTAAAACTATGGGAATTTCGATCGGTTCGAATTCTCTTTTTCCTATAAATAACCCTCTTCACCCTTCTCCCAACTCCCACTCTCCTTCCCCTCCCCTCTACCTCAACCCCCTAGACTTGTGTTAGTGGACCTAATTAGTTTAGATTAGATCCATGGACCAACATTTAATTCTAGTTAGAATTGAGCCCAATAATAAGCCCATTCATTAGGAGGATAATTAATTAAGTTAAACCCATTAGACTAGAACCTTCCTTCCTTAATTATTTCTTCATGAGAGGACCCAAGGGGTATTTTAGACTTTATATAGTAGCTTAGGGAGGGGGAATAGTGGCCGGCCTTGTATTAATGGGGGGGGGAGTTTCCCCCTCTTTATTTTTATTTCAAATCTAGATCTAGAATTTTTTCTTCCAAATTTCTTCTTCTCACATCAAATTATACCCAAATTTCTTTCCAATTCCTTCCCAAATCATCATTGGAGGCTATTAAAGCAATGATCTATAAGGAGGAAGCAAGGATCTACAAGGAGCAGCAAGGATCTACAAGTTGGAGGCTCTTTTCACACAATTTGGAGGCTTCATTGAGAATCTATCTCCCAATAGGTATAATTCAATTTTTTTCCCTCTAATTAGACTCTAAATCTATGTTTTAATCATTATGAACCACCCCATCTGCTACGGCTACCCATAGGAATTAGAATTAGGTTCATATGAGGCCTATGGAGAAAGTTATATGGTATTTTGTGTCAATTTTTAGAGAATTTCGATATTGACACAACTTGTGTTTGTCAATTGGTCAATTAGACCAAATTGACATATGTTTGACTGTGTGTGGGTAGTGTCGTGTCCATAATTGGATACGTGTAGGCTGTATCCCGATAATTTGGAGATACAGGTTGATTTGGGGATTTTTCTTCCGATACGGGGGTTTGAGCATGTCATATTTTGACACGGACACGTAGATGAGCAGTTAGCTCTTCGTATTGTTCATAATTATTATTTTAGACTTGCTTGTGTCCTTCGGGATACGTTTGGTGGTGTGGTGGACTCGTATCGCAAGCGTATCATAGATCTAGTGTGATACGAGTGCGATGCACTCCACATGTTTGTTTCATTGCATTTTAGATTCAATATAACTTGGTATAGCTATTTAAGAATGTTATAATTATATATATATATATATATATATATATATATATATATATATATATATATATATATATATATATATATATATATATAATTATATATAGCACTAGAGAGATACATATACATATTTGTTTCATTGCATTTTAGATTCAATATAACTTGGTATAGCTATTTAAGAATGTTATAATTATATATATATATATATATATATATATATATATATATATATATATATATATATATATATATATATATATGTGTGTGTGTGTGTATTGGTAAGTAAGTAGGTAGTTAGTATAGTGTAGTATAAGTAATTAATGCATGTTAGTTTACAGTTTAGTGTATTGTGTAGTTAATTATATACTAGAATTTGAATTACCTTGTGATACCAAGGTAATGTCAAGGTATTGGGTTTTTATCCAAGGTATTGGGTTTTAATCCAAGGTATTGGGTTTGAGCATCAAGATGAGTGTGTAGTGGTGTGATACCGCATTGATTCAAAGCCAAGGTATCCACTTAGCATTAGTTTAGGTAGGAATATTATATATTGTTGATTGTATATACATATTACAATATTTTTATATCTAAAACTTGCGTATCTTACGATACGGTGCTTTGTTTGTATCCTAGTAACTTAGCATAGCTAGTATGGCCTAGTTACATAGTGTATGGACCCAATATCCTAGAGTTGGACTCATACAACCTTGAAATAGCTAGTTTGACCAAGTTTGAGTAGTTTGACCTAGAGTTGACCTAGTTTGACTATTTTGACTTAGAAATGGCTTTTTGACCTAGTAGTTGACTAGTTTAACTTATTTTTATTCCAAAATCTTGTATTAATGTAATATTCCATATTTAGGTCTTCGAGGCACCGTATCGGACATTTTTGATACTGTTCACCGAATTTTAGGCGAGTATATTCTCTGATAGTTTCTCATTTATGATATCCTCTATGTCTCTTGTATGTAGTATAGATATCCTTGATTTCTTGCACGATGGTTACACGGATTTGTAAATCCGGATCTCGTCATGAGATGTTATTCCTTAGTATGTATGGTGTATCTTGTGCAAGCTTTATTTCCTTGTTCTTCTTGTACATGTACAGACATTAATTCTTAGGGAGACTAGCTACCTACCCAGCGAATCCCGTGTCATAACGTACCATGGTTGGATCCACTATACCAGTCGGGGGCGAAAAGTATATATTATAGATATGTGATCATACCCTCCTTGTATCATGTCTTGTTCCTTGAATAGTGTTAATCATATACCGCACATGTGATTAACCAGGCCATAATTCTTGTATCAAGTTCCCAAGCCGATCACATGTTAAAGCTGGTACTCACTCACTTAGTCATTAGTATTTCTTGTTCATTTCTATATTGCTCATTCTCGTATTTATTTCCAGTATTTCCTTTATTGAATATCTCTTGTATCTGTATATTACATCTTGTATATTCACATCTATTTATTGTTACATAGTTTATATTATTTTTTAGGACTGCTGTTAGAGATGTACTCTGCTCCTTTCATGACTGGATATATTTTTTCCAGATGACACTGAGGAGTGGTACCCCACTCACTACGGAGCTCAGGACGTGGTTGGCTTAGAGCCAGAGATCTTAGCTCAGGAGGGTCTCATCCCGACTGAGACAGATGACCCAGGACTCGTAGCTTGGTAGTAGTTTCTTTTGTACTGGATTTATCTCCAACATTGTTATTAGTATTTATTTGACTCATTGGATATTATTGTGTCTCATGAGTTGTATTTGTGACTCTTCTATTCTTTTATCATATTCGTGCTTTATTCTATCTATAAAACTATGATTGAGTATATTTATATTACATTGGTGGCATTATTATGTCTTGATTATTAGATAGATAGTTTACCCAAACAGCGTTCAACCGCAGATGCTGCGGCATAGGTTGGGCGTTGTTCGCTACTTGTATCCCTACACCGGGTGCGGGTCGTGACACATTTTTAGTGGTGGCCTACGCAGGTCTTCGAGGTCGCAATTAGTGCAATTTGTAGTGGTGCTCTGAATTGAGTGTTGTTACGAGCCTATTTCAGGATATAGGATATAGACTATAGGCTGAGAATACTCAATCACATCTAGGAAAAACTCTATTGATTCATTTCAACTATTCTTCCTTGATATTAATATTTGATCTTTAACTGTCCTTCCTTGAATACATTATATCATGTGCCATATTGATTCTTTCCTTTCGCTTTGCCTCAGGATGCTGCATAAGAATAGATCACAGCAGAGGGGAGCAACTTCTAAGAGATCTGCGACTTCCCGAGGGCCTGCACCAGTCACTTCTCCGGTGATTGGCGTATCAGCTACGTTCGTGGGTCCACCTCTAACTCAGAGGACTGTTCCGACTGTATCTAAGGGACTTTCACCTCCACCTTCCGTGTCGATAGATGCGACTCAGGTGTTCACACTGTTTCACGAGATGTTGGAGGCTCAGAGGGCCCAGTTCGAGGCAGACCAGAGGTAGACTAACGTGTTACGACAGGGCATTAAGAGTGCTCATCAGCTTGCCCTTTCCATAGTAGAGAGAGGAGTTTCAGTCCAGCAGCAGGTTGCTCCGTAGGTTGCCCAACTTCGGTCAGGCAATATTCAGGACTTCAAGAAGCTGGAACCTTGGGTCTTCAAGGGAACAGAGGGCATCGTCTACGCTGATGATTGACTCGAGGATATTGAGAGTCTCATGAGGGTGTCCCATCTTGCTGAGGATCTGAAGGTTGAGGCAGTAGGACTTCAGCTGTTCGACATCGCCCGTACTTGGTTCAGGAATGAGCCACTTCTTGCTGATGCAGGACAATCTTGGGAGTTGTTATATGACCTTTTCAAGAGGAAGTTCTTTGCTCGGGCAGACATGTTGCACTTGGGGAGGCAGTTTGAGAGCCTTACTCAGGGGAGCATCTCCGTGGAGGAGTACACCGCAGAGTTCGGTAGGCTGAGCCATTTTGTGCAATACTTGGTGAGGGAGCCGGAGGTTCGAGCTATCCGTTTCTGCAAGGGTCTGAACTGGGAAGTGAAGATCCTCATTCCGTCTGTCACGCCCCAGTCCCAAAATAACAAGGGACTGGACACGTGGCAATGGCCAGCAGCACGCACCGATGGACAACCCAATTTAATGGATCCATCAGGGCATACTTAAGCTGTAGCATAACAATAAGTAGGTCCAATAATACAAGTCACAGTCTATACTAATCTCATCCACAACAGATAATCACAGATTAAATGCCCGAATAAATGCAAATAAATATAAACTAACTTATCTCAACAAAAGTGCCTCGGGGAACAACCCGAGAATAAGTCTGATACATCAAAGCAAATAGACATGAAATAAAGCATCTGGAAATGGGAATAACTGATTATGTAAAACCAGTACTCAGCAGAAGTCCTCTGGCACGATCTCGTCCTCAGGTTCTGGTGTTGTTCCGAGAAGTGCTCCTGTTCCGTACACCTCGGGGTAGATCTCTTCGTCTATACCTGGGGACATAATCCAGATCCAGGTCCTCAGGGGACATAGCAAGGTACAACATAACTCATGCCAAAATAAATACAGTGCAGTAATAAATAAACAAGAGGGTAAACTATGTAACCAGCTATGTGATATGCAAGTTGAGAGCATCACTAGAACTCAGGCTGAGACCACTACAAGCTCTGTGTCGGGGAGCCGGTAGCAGCAATAACTATGTATTTTACTCTGTAGTTTACTATGTTTTATATATATGAAATCAGCCTGTAGCCTGTGTGTCTCTCCCCACCCAATGAAATCACACGTCTCATGTCTACGATGCCTCATGTCCATGTCACGCACGATCATAACTAATGCAGCAAGTCTTATGATAGCTATGAATAAAATATCTATGTCATAAAACCTGTATCCTATACAGAATCACCATGAATATCTCAGGAAGATTCTGTCTCATGAATAGTGTCAAGTGTCCTGGGCTATGTTGTACTTGATAAGACAAGTACGAGAAGTATCGGGTCTCGGTATCCATGTCTATGTGACGTTACACAACTCCGCGTACGGTGTTGGCACCCGACTATTAATCGGACACTAAGTAAAGTTACACGGTCCTAGGTTGAACATTTATATCAAGATTATATATGTATATACAAGAAATCAAGCAAAGTACTATAACAGGAATCACTGCGAGTTGGCAAGGTACACTTGCCTGTGGTTCTGGCTCCAACTGTAGCTCTGGTATTCGTGAAATCTGCAGGAACGTCTCCGGATGCTGAAACAAACATTACCATCAGATTCAGAAAATATCAATCAGCTAGAAACGCCTACCCTTGAGTCTAATTTGAACACAGGGGCAAAAATGACCATTTTGGGTCAAAACGGGGTCCACATGTGGCCCGCTTCGCACCGAAAAATGTGTCAGGGACAAAGGTCTCCAAATTCGTCAAACTTAGTGTCAACGGGTCCAGAACGATGATACGAACCCAACGGAACTTCCAGAATTAGATTCCGATGAGCCGATCACAAAATCGCCCGTCAAGTGGAGCCTGTGGGGCCCACGATACGCGATTTTGTCAACGTTCTCAGAACCGAACCAAACTTGGGTCACAGGACCGGCGTATCAGTACGAGTCCGATGGCGCAAGTTTCGTTTCGATCCGACGTGTGTACACAAAATTACGTCGCAATCCAGAATGGACGGATACGGGACGGTGTCGGCAGATACGCGTTGATTCCGGTGTGCACGCACATCCAAATCAACTTCTGTGAAATCTCGCACGTCCGTATCAACGGCGCGCACGTATTGGTGAAGACCGCACGCGACCAAGTCGTCCCGTTTGGTGGGGCGTACTCAGTTCCGGAGTGAAACAGGGCGTTGTTTTTCCTGTTTTTTGATCGCGGTTCGCGATCGCCACAGGACGCGATGCACCGAGCGGATTGCACGGGCATCGAGAGGGTCACGCAGGGTTCGTATTGCAACAGACGAAATAGAAAATGGGTCAACGAGCAGAGAGAACGGGTTACCTGAAAAGGGCTCCAGAAACCGAGTTTCTCCGTGTCCGTGTCGACGCAAAGTGTCCGTGTCCGAGCGACCTAGGGTTAGGGTTTTTGGTCTGCGGCGGCCGGAGCTGAGGCGGAGGGAGGCCGGGGGCAGCGGGGCGGCGCTGGCCGGAGGCGGCGGCGACGCGCGGGAGGCGCCGCAGGGGTGACAGGGTCGAGGCTGGCCGGGGCTCGGCGGAGCTCTGGCCCGCTGCTGCTGCTCTCGAGGGTAGATGCTGGGAAGGAGGAAGGAGGGGGCCGGGGCGGCGCGACGGCGGGAGGCGGCGAGGTCTGGGGCGGCGCGGTGCGGCGGATGAGGGAGGAGTCGGCGGGGGAAGATCTGGCCGGAGGGAGGAGATCGGAGGGGATTAAATAGGCTAGGCAGAGGGAGAGGGGAGGCCGAGCGAGGCGGAGTCGGGGGTGCGTGGGCCGGACGAGGCAGAGGGGCGGCGACGTGGCCGGCGAGGCGCGGAGGGCGGCGGGAGAAGCGGGGACCGATCGGGTCGTGGGGGGGGAACTGGGTCAGGCGGGTTCGCGGGTGCGGGTTTGGGTCCGGCGGACCCGACCCGACCCGCTAGGGCGGTCGGTCCGGTCGGGTTCAGCTGGACCAGGTTCAGGCCGGTTCAGCCCGGTTTGAACCCGGTTCAGCCCGGTTCAATTTAATTTAATTTTAAAAATAGGTTTTTGGCTTTTAAAAATGTTTTCGGGGTCCAATAAATTCCAGGAAAATTATCCTAAGTCCAGTATTTTATTTTACACCCAAAAATATTATTTTCATAATATTTTAAAAATATTTAATTTTATTTAATGCCAAAAATACCTTGTTTTTAATTAGTAAAAATTCCCGAAAAATCCCAAAAAATTCTAAAAAATCCTGTTTTAAAAATCTTGAAAAATCAGGGGGTTTACAATCTACCACCCTTAAGAGGATTGCGTCCTCACAATCAAAGAATAACCGGTCAACAGAGATGACACGGTTGCAAGCATTGTTCGAAACACATCACAAGACACTTAGGGAAAATGTCGTTTCCCTAAGAATGAAAGTTATGCACTTTCCAGAGTGAAGAAAGTCTAGTTAAAGCAAGAGAACTACAACTTTTAGAAAAACTGGGTTATTATTAACAAGTTCCAAATTACTAGGTCAGGGCTAAGGTCACGAACCAATAGGCACGAGTTAAAACAATACTAGAAACGGTAGCTACGAATCACTTACGCGCATTAGCTACTCCAAGAGTCTGCGCGTCCTCTACTGTCATCACATAAGCTTGTCCGCGTCCTCGTGGTGGATTCATCTGCTGTTGCTGGGCCTGCTGGAAGAGTGCTGCTTGTGGTATCCATTACTCTGCATCCAAAATAACCAATAAAAGACGCACAGGAATCAAGGCAGGATGCAAGTCAAGAATTGATTCGAATCCGATATAGGTATTAAGAACGATTCAAGGAAGTGGATGAGATCCTAAAAACTTATCCTATTCTTATTGCAGGCTTGCTCGGTCCCTAAGTTGAAACCGAACAATTTAGTCGTTGACCTGCATGGGCCACCACAAAAACTATGTCACGCCCCAGTCCCAAAATAACAAGGGACTGGACACGTGGCAATGGCCAGCAGCACGCACCGATGGACAACCCAATTTAATGGATCCATCAGGGCGTACTTAAGCTGTAGCATAACAATAAGTAGGTCCAATAATACAAGTCACAGTCTATACTAATCTCATCCACAACAGATAATCACAGATTAAATGTCCGAATAAATGCAAATAAATATAAACTAACTTATCTCAACAAAAGTGCCTCGGGGAACAACCCGAGAATAAGTCTGATACATCAAAGCAAATAGACATGAAATAAAGCATCTGGAAATGGGAATAACTGATTATGTAAAACCAGTACTCAGCAGAAGTCCTCTGGCACGATCTCGTCCTCAGGTTCTGGTGCTGTTCCGAGAAGTGCTCATGTTCCGTACACCTCGGGGTAGATCTCTTCGGCTATACCTGGGGACATAATCCAGATCCAGGTCCTCAGGGGACATAGCAAGGTACAACATAACTCATGCCAAAATAAATACAGTGCAGTAATAAATAAACAAGAGGGTAAACTATGTAACCAGCTATGTGATATGCAAGTTGAGAGCATCACTAGAACTCAGGCTGAGACCACTACAAGCTCTGTGTCGGGGAGCCGGTAGCAGCAATAACTATGTATTTTACTCTGTAGTTTACTATGTTTTATATATATGAAATCAGCCTGTAGCCTGTGTGTCTGTCCCCACCCAATGAAATCACACGTCTCATGTCCACGATGCCTCATGTCCATGTCACGCACGATCATAACTAATGCAGCAAGTCTTATGATAGCTATGAATAAAATGTCTATGTCATAAAACATGTATCCTACACAGAATCACCATGAATATCTCAGGAAGATTCTGTCTCATGAATAGTGTCAAGTGTCCTGGGCTATGTTGTACTTGATAAGACAAGTACGAGAAGTATCGGGTCTCGGTATCCATGTCTATGTGACGTTACACAACTCCGCGTACGGTGTTGGCACCCGACTATTAATCGGACGCTAAGTAAAGTCATACGGTCCTAGGTTGAACATTTATATCAAGATTATATATGTATATACAAGAAATCAAGCAAAGTACTATAAAAGGAATCAGTGCGAGTTGGCAAGGTACACTTGCCTGTGGTTCTGGCTCCAACTGTAGCTCTGGTATTCGTGAAATCTGCAGGAACATCTCTGGATGCTGAAACAAACATTACCATCAGATCCAGAAAATATCAATCAGCTAGAAACGCCTGTCCTTGAGTCCAATTTGGACACAGGGGCAAAAATGACCATTTCGGGTCAAAACGGGGTCCACATGTGGCCCGCTTCGCACCGAAAAACATGTCAGGGACAAAGGTCTCCAAATTCGTCAAACTTAGTGTCAACAGGTCCAGAACGATGATACGAACCCAACGGAACTTCCAGAATTGGATTCCGATAACCCGATCACAAAATCGCCCGTCAAGTGGAGCCTGTGGGGCCCACGATACGCGATTTTGTCAACGTTCTCAGAACCGAACCAAACTTGGGTCACAGGACCGGCGTATCGCTACGAGTCCGATGGAGCAAGTTTCGTTTCGATCCGACGTGTGTACACAAAATTACATCGCGATCCAGAACGGACGGATACGGGACAGTGTCGGCGGATACGTATTGATTCCGGTGTGCACGCACATCCAAATCTACTTCTGCGAAATCCCGCACGTCCGTATCAACGACGCGCACGTATTGGTGAAGACCGCACGCGACCAAGTCGTCCCGTTTGGCGGGGCGTACTCAGTTCCGGGGTGAAACATGGCGTTATTTTTCCTGTTTTTGGATCGCGGTTCGCGATCGCCACAGGACGCGATGCACCGAGCGGGTTGCACGGGCATCGAGAGGGTCACGCAGGGTTTGCGTTGCAACAGACGGAACAGAAAATGGGTCAACAAACAGAGAGAACGGGTTACCTGAAAAGGGCTCCAGAAACCGAGTTTCTCCGTGTCCGTGTCGACGCGAAGTGTCCGTGTCCGAGCGACCTAGGATTAGGGTTCTGGGTCTGCGGCGGCCGGAGCTGAGGCGGAGGGAGGCCGGGGGCAGCGGGGCGGCGCTGGCCGGAGGCGGCGACGACGCAGGGGAGGCGGCGCAGGGGTGACCGGGTCGAGGCTGGCCGGGGCTCGGCGGAGCTCTGGCCCGCTGCTGCTGCTCTCGAGGGTGGCTGCTGGGGAGGAGGAAGGAGGGGGCCGGGGCGGCGCGACGGTGGGAGGCGGCGAGGTCTGGGGCGGCGCGGTGCGGCGGATGAGGGAGGAGTCGGCGGGGGAAGATCTGGCCGGAGGGAGGAGATCGGAGGGGATTAAATAGGCTGGGCAGAGGGAGAGGGGAGGCCGAGCGAGGCGGAGTCGGGGGTGCGTGGACCGGACGAGGCGGAGGGGCGGCGATGTGGCCGGCGAGGCGCGGAGGGCGGCGGGAGAAGCGGGGACCGATCGGGTCGTGGGGGGGGGAACTGGGTCAGGCGGGTTCGCGGGTGCGGGTTTGGGTCCGGCGGACCCGACCCGACCCGCTAGGGCGGTCGGTCCGGTCGGGTTCAGCTGGACCGGGTTCAGGCCGGTTCAGCCCGGTTCAATTTAATTTAATTTTAAAAATAGGTTTTTGGCTTTTAAAAATGTTTTTGGGGTCCAATAAATTCCAGGAAAATTACCCTAAGTCCAGTATTTTATTTTACACCCAAAAATATTATTTTCATAATATTTTAATATATTTTAAAAATATTTAATTTTATTTAATGCCAAAAATACCTTATTTTTAATTAGTAAAAATTCCCCAAAAATCCCAAAAAATTCTGAAAAATCCTATTTTAAAAATCTTGAAAAATCAGGGGGTTTACACCGTCCTTCTATGAGACCTATTCGGATATACTTGCGGAGGCACGCAAGGTTAAGCGAGAGTTGGGTTTGAAACCCAAGAGAGATCGTGATTCTTTTCTGGGGGCTAACAGCAGCAAAGTGACTGCTAAGCATCCTTATTTCCAGTCCAGGCCTTTTCAACAGCCGCAGCAGCACCAGACTCCAGCCAGGGCACCGTTTTACCAGGCACCGCAGCAGCAGAGACAGTCACAGCAAGCTTTCTGCCACTACTGCAAGAAGCCCGGCCACATCTGGGAAGTTTGCAGGAGGAGGTTGGAGGTTTGTCTGTATTGTGGTACCAAAGGGCATCAGCTGAGGGAGTGTCCTTCAAATCCTCGTCGTGCAGTTCAGGGAGCAGCTCCAGCTCTGAGGACACAAGCGAAGCCATCTGCAGTAAAACCGAGGGGACCGCCGCTTCTGACCTAGCAGCAGCGTTATACCCAGCACCAACAACAGGGAGGTGCACGTCAGGGACGAGCATTCGCTATGACAGTCGAGAAGGTCGAGCCCACCGGAGATGTCATCGTAGGTTCTGTTCTTCTTGATTCCATTCCAGCTTTAGCTTTGTTTGATAGTGGTGCTTCCCATAGTTTTGTATCTGTTTTTTTTTCTCTGAAGCATCATTTGGTAGCTGAGTCTTTGCTTAGGACTTACAAGATCATGATCGGGGGAGGCATTTTTCTGGTTAGTGATATTTGCAAGGATCAAAGAGTTACTCTGGGAGGCCGGGAGCTGAGTGCGTATCTACTTGTAATGCCACTTTCGATCTACGATATTGTACTCGGGATAGATTGATTGAGTAGGCACCACATAGATTGCAAAGGAGGTAGGGTTTTGTTTAGCCCGCCAGGAGAGCCAGAGTTTGATTTTGCTAGAGGAGCTGCAGAGCAGAAAGAAGGCATTATTTGTGGAGCTATGGTGGAAGACAAGGAGTTACCGCATCCGTTGATAGCAGAGTTCTTGGATGTGTTTCCTGAGGAATTGCTAGGATTGTCGCCAAATCGAGATGTTGAATTCTTTATAGACTTGGTGCCAGGTGCAGAACCAATTTGACAGCATGTCTATAGAATAAACAATAGCGAACTGGTCGAGCTGAAGAAGCAAGTGGATGAATTGCAGGATAAGGGGTTTATCAGATCCAGTTCTTCACCGTGGGGAGCCCCGGTATTGTTTGTTCCGAAGAAGGATGGATCAGTGCGTATGTGTATCGATTACAGGTTATTGAATAATCTCACTATCAAGAATAAATATTTGTTGCCACGAATTGATGACCTGTTCGATCAGTTGAGTGGCGCCAAGGTATTTTCCAAGATAGATTTAAGATCAGGCTACCACCAGGTAAAAGTGAAGCCGGAGGACATTCCAAAGATGGCTTTTAGGACTCGATATGGCCAGTATGAGTTCATGGTGATGTTGTTTGGGTTGACTAATACCCCAGCGGTATTTATGAATTTGATGAACAAGGTGTTCCACCAGTACCTTGACAAGTTCGTGATGGTGTTCATCGATGACATACTCATATACTCGAAGACACCGGAGGAGCACGAGGAGCATTTACGGATTGTGTTGGATATGCTGAGGAAAGAGAAGCTGTATGAAAAGCAGTCCAAGTGTGAATTCTTCCTGGACAAGGTGGAGTTCTTAGGACATGTTGTGACTGGTGATAGAATTTCAGTAGATACGAAGAAGATCGCATCAGTGGAGTCTTGGAAGACCCTGAGTTCAGTGACATGACTCACCAGGAAGGATGTAGAGTTCAGTGACATGACTCACCAGGCTACTACAGGAATATGCAAGATTTTTTGAGGATTGCCGAGCCGATGACTAGACTCACCAGGAAGGATGTAGAGTTTGTTTGGATAGAGGAGTGTCAGGTTGCCTTTGAGGAATTAAAGACAAGGTTGACGTCTGCTCCTATTTTGACGTTGCCATCAGGGTTTGGAGGTTTCACTATTTATAGTGATGCATCAGGAAAAGGTCTGGGTTGTGTTCTTCAGCAGAATGAAAAAGTAATTGCCTATGCATCCATGCAATTGCGTCCTCATGAGAAGAACTATCCTACCCACGATTTGGAGTTGGCAGCAGTCATCTTTGCCCTGAAGTTATGGAAATACTATTTATATGGAGAGCGTGTGGAGATCTTCACAGACCACAAGAGCTTGAAGTACGTTTTCACTCAAAAGGAGTTGAATATGAGGCAACATCAGTGGTTGGAGCTGATGAAGGATTTTGACATATCCTTGTAGTATCATCCTGGAAAAGCCAATGCAGTTGCTGATGCCTTGAGCAGGTATCTGGTATCTATGTTGTTGACGCAGGATCGATATTTATTAGAGGACTTGGAAAGCTTGGACATTGAGGTGATAGTTAAAGATTTTGCTATGTAGATGTAGGGGTTGCAGATACACTCAGAATTGATGGACAGGGTCAAGGGAGCCCAGTATGAGGATGTATCTCTGAGGAGCATCAGAGCTCAGGTGAGAGCAGGATTGGAGGATAATTTCACCATTACTGAGGATGGTTCTTTGCGACAAGGTGTTAGATTATGTGTGCCTAGTGGGGAGATGCGTTAGGAGGTATTGCAGGAAGCGCATCACTCTCATTATTCTATACATCCAGGTGCCAACAAGATGTATCGGGATATGCGAGAGAGTGTGTGGTGGTATGGGATGAAGAGGGAGGTGGCACAGTTTGTATCCAGATGCTTAGTGTGCCAGCAGGTGAAAGCCGAAAGGCAGAGGCCAGGTAGTTTAATTCAGTCATTATCCAATCCAGAGTGGAAGTGGGAGCACATTACTATGGATTTTGTGTCCGGACTTTTACGATCTCCAGGAGGGAAAGACACGATTTGGGTCATCGTTGACAGATTGACCAAGTCGGCCCACTTTTTGCCTTTCAAGGTGGGTTTGTCTACGGAGAAGCTGGCAGAGATGTATGTGAGGCAGATCGTCAGGATACATTGGTTTCCCGTCAGCATAGTCTCGGACCGGGATAGTCGTTTCACTTCTCATTTCTGGAGGAGTTTGCAGGCGAGTTTGGGCACCCAACACAAGTTCAGTACTGCATATCATCCCCAGAAAGATGGGCAGTCTGAGAGGACTATTCAGACCCTCGAGGATATGCTGCGCACTAGATTTTAGGGAATCTCGGGAGGACCATCTCCATTTGGTAGAGTTTGCTTACAACAACAGCTACCAGGCTAGTATAGAGATGTCACCATTTGAGGCTCTATAAGGTCGGAGATGTCGTACCCCCTTAACATGGGACAATGTTGGAGAGAGAGATTTGCTAGGGCCAGAGATGGTTGTGGATGCAGCGGAGAAAGTTAAGCTGATCAGAGACAGAATTCGAGTGGTGTAGGACAGACAGCGGCATTGGGGCGATAGCCACTGGAAACCTTTGGAGTTTGAGGTATAGTTTTAGATTTTTGTTTTATTCTTGATATTGGTTGTTTGTTATAGATTAAGTTCTTAAGGTTATATTTTGTTCTAGGTTGGTGGTCTGGTGTTTCTGAGAATTTCTTCGACACGAGGCACGATTCGCTTCGGTGGGGGCGGGAAGCTTAGTCCGCGATTCATCAGACCTTTCACTATTCTCGAGAGGGTCGGTGTAGTTGCTTACAGACTAGACTTTCATCTGCATTAGATGGAGTGCACAACGTGTTTCACGTATAACAGTTGCGACGGTATATGGCGGATCCTAGTCATGTATTGGATCACTCGGAGACAGAGGTGGGCCCGACTCTTAGCTATCCAGAGCAGCTAGTTGAGATTCTGGATCGGAGAGAGAAGGTGCTGAGGAACCAGACTATTCCCTTGGTACGCGTCGCATGGAGGCATCACACTCCAGGGGAGTCTACCTGGGAGAGAGAGAGAGGATGAAGCATTACCCATATTTGTTTGTGCCTTGAGGTATGTTCTTTCCTGATTCTGTTCTGTTCTTTTCTGTTATGCTCTGTTTATTTTTCTTGGGTAGTTTCATCTTGAATTTTGAGGACGAAATTATTTTAAGGGGGATAGACTTGTCACCACCATATTTTCTAGAAAAGAATATTTTGGTCATTTCATAATTAATTAAATATTATGCATGTTGAATATTTATTTATTATATTATTTAATTATTGTTAGATATTAGTTTATTGTTTTGGACTTGTGCTAGTGGACCTAATTAGTTTAGATTAGATCCATGGACTAACATTTAATTCTAGTTAGAATTAAGCCCATTCATTAGGAGGAGGATTAATTAAGTTAAACCCATTAGACTAGAACCTTCTTTCCTTAATTATTTCTTCATGGGAGACCCAAAGGAGTATTTTAGACTTTATATAGTAGCTTGGAGAGGGGGAATAGTGGTCGGCCTTGTATTAATAGGGGAGAGTTTCTCGCTTTATTTTTATTTCAAATCTAGATGTAGAATTTTCTCTTCCAAATATCTTCATTCCCACATCAAATTCTACCCAAATTTCTTCCAAATTCCTTCCCAAATCATTATTAAAGGCTATTACAGCAAGGATATACAAGGAGGAAGCAATAATCTACAAGGAGGAGCAAGGATCTACAAGTTTGAGTTCACACAATTTGGAGGTTTCATTGGGAATCTATCTTCCAATAGATATAATTTTTTTCCCTCTAATTAGACTATAAATATGTGTTTTAATCATTTAGAATCACCCCATATGCTAAGGCTACCCATAGGAAGTGGAATTAGGTTCATAGGAGGCCTATGGAGAAAGTTATGTGGTGTTTTGTGTAAATTTTGGGAAAATTCCGAGATTGACACATCTTGTGTTTGTCAATTGGTCAATTAGACCAAATTGACATATGTTTGATTGTGTATGGCTAGTGTCGTGTCCACAATTAGATACGTATAGGCTGTATTCCGACAATTTGGAGATACGGGTTAATTTGGGGGTTTTTCTTCTGACATGGGGGTTTGAGGATGTCACATTTTGACACGGATACGTAGATGTGTAGTTAGCTCTTCGTATTATTCATAATTATTATTTTAGACTTGCTCGTGTCCTTCAGGGTATGTTTGGTGTTCTGGTGGACTCGTATCACAAGCGTATCATAGATCTAGTGTAATACGAGTGTGATGCACTCCACGTGTTTATTTTATTGTATTTTAGATTCAATATAACTTGGTATAGCTATTTAAGAATGTTATAATTATAATGCTTTTATATATATATATATATATATATATATATATATATATATATATATATATATATATATATATATATATATATATATATATATATATATATATATAGTGTTATGTATATATGTATAGAGAGATATATGATGAGGTATACGTATATATATATGGAGGTATATATATATATATATATATATATATATATATATATATATATATATATATATATATATATATATGTTATATATGTGTTTAGATGTGTGTGTGTGTGTGTGTGTGTGTGTGTGTGTGTGTGTGTGCTAGGAGGGGGTCGGGTAGCTACTGAACATCAGTAGCAGCTAGAACAACAAAACAGTAGCAGCAACACAGCAATGCTAGAAGCAAGCATAGGCAGTAGCAGCAACTGCAGCAGCTCGATGAGCATGTAGAACACCAGCAACTACAGCAGCTTCAGTAGCAGGAGGTAGCAGCAAGTGCAGCAGCTAGTAGCAGCATGCATTCAGCAAATGCAAGAGCAGTAACTGCAGCCACAGCAAAAGGAGCATGAGCAGCACTGTGCAGCAGCTTTAGCCCCAATTTCAGCAATGCACAGCAATTGAAAGGCAAGAACAGAGGGCAGCAGTAAGAGTAGTAGTTAGCCTGATGTATAGCTTAGTTAGTTAGTTCATTGATAGTGTTGTTAGTTCATTGATAGTTTAGTTAGTTAGTTACTTTGTTATGAAGTTATATATATATATATATATATATATATATATATATATATATATATATATATATATATATATATATATATATATATATATATATATATGTATTGGTAAGTTAGTAGGTAGTTAGTATAGTATAGTATAGTATAGTATAAGTAGTTAATGCATGTTAGTTTATAGTTTAGTGTATTGGGTAGTTAATTATATACTAGAATTTTAATTACCTTGTGATACGAAGGTAATGTCAAGGTATTGGGTTTTTATCCAAGGTATTGGGTTTGAGCATCAAGATGAGTGTGTAATGGTGTGATACCGCATTGGTTCAAAGCCAAGGTATCCACTTAGCATTAGTTTAGTTAGGAATATTATATATTGTTGATTGTATATACATATTATAATATTTTCATATCTAAAACTTGTGTATCTTACGATATGGTGCTTTGTTTGTATCCTAGTATCTTAGCATAGCTAGTATGGCCTAGTTACATAGTGTATGGACCCAATATCCTAGAGTTGGACTCATACAACCTAGAAATAGCTAGTTTGACCAAGTTTGACTAGTTTGACCTAGAGTTGACCTAGTTTGATTATTTTAACTTAGAAATGGCTTTTTGACCTTGTAGTTGACTAGTTTAACTTATTTTTATTCCAAAATCTTGTATTAATATAATATTCCATATTTAGGTCTTTGAGGTACCGTACCGAACATCTTTGATACTGTTCACTGGATTTCAGGTGAGTACATTTTCTGATAGTTTTTCATTTATGATATCCTCTATGTCTCTTGTATCTAGTGTAGATATCCTTGATTTCTTGACACAATAGTTACACGGATTGGTATATCCGGATCTCGTCATAAGATTTTATTCCTTGGTATGTATGGTGTATCTTGTGCAAGCCTTGTTTCCTTGTTCTTCTTGTACATGTACAGACATTGATTCTTGGGGAGACTAGCTACCTACCCAGAGAATCCCGTGTCATAACGTATCATGGTTGGATCCACTATACCAGTCAGGGGCGGAGAGTATGTAGTGTAGATATGTAATCATAACCTTCTTGTATCATGTCTTGTTCCTTGAATAGTGTTAATCATACACCGCACGTATGATTAACCAGGCCATAATTCTTGTATCAAGTTTCCAAGCCGATCACATGTTAAAGCTGGTACTCACTCACTTAGTCATTAGTATTTCTTGTTCATTTCTATATTGCTCATTCTCGTATTTATTTTTAGTATTTCTTTTATTTTATATCTCTTTTATCTGTATATTAAATCTTGTATATTCACATCTATTTACTGTTACATAGTTAATATCATTTATTAGAACTGTTATTAGAGATATACTCTGCTCCTTTCCTGATTGGATATATTTTTTCCAGATGACACTGAGGAGTGAAACCCCACTCACTATGGGTCTCAGGACGTGGTTGGCTTAGAGCCAGAGACCTTGGCTCAAGAGGGTCTCATCCCGACTGAGATAGATGACCCAGGACTCGTAGCTTCGTAGTGGTTTCTTTTGTACTAGATTTGTCTACAACATTGTTATTAGTATTTATCTGATTCATTGGATATTATTTTGTCTCATGAGTTATATTTTTGTCTCTTCTATTCTTTTATCATATTCGTGCTTTATTCCATCTATAGAACTGTGATTGAGTATATTCATATTATTTTGGTGGCATTGTTATATCTTGATTATTAGATAGATAGTTTACCCAAATAGCGTTCTACTGCCGATGCTGCGGCGTAGGCTGGGCGTTGTTCACTATTTTCATCCCTACACTGGGTGCGGGTCATGACAGTTGCTGATCATGTTTAGTTCTTGGAGTTTTGGATTTTAATGTATAGATTTTTGAAGATCTGAATTTCAAGTTTAGATTTTTTATGTGTTATATGAGTTTTCTTTCGTTTTGATCTACTAAAACTTAGTATTTTCGAAAACTAGTTGTTCCTTATGTAAGAGCATTCTATTTCGAGCAATTTGGATTTTGTTTTACTTAATTTGGAGTAAAAATAAAGTTTTTAGGAAGAATACAATTTTTTGGTTTTTTGGAGCTTTCGACCATGGCTGAACTTGCTGATGGAGAAGACGAAGTCTTCATGCGGCCAACGAGATATACGGCCGATAGTTCCATCTGGCCCGAGAGGTTTATGAGGCCTAAACTCTTGTCGCATACTGACAGCATGTGTCCATCTTGTTGGACGCATAACTGCTTATTTATACAAGTGTCCTTGAACACCTTGTGTTTTTACTCGTTGAACGAATAAAAAATTTGCTAAGTCCAAGAGTGAGTCCATGCGGCCAGTAAGTCAATGCGGCCAGTGGGTACATGCGACCAGTAAGTCCATGCGGCCAGTGGACGTATGCGGCAAGGAATTCTTATGTGTATTTTGTGTTCCCTGTTGTTATGTACCCTCTGTAATTTCTTTTACTGATTATTGTTGTGTGCTTCCTTTTGTCGATACAAGTTTACGTTACCAGACCAGTTTATGTACTATTTCACAATCCTCACGACACCGTGAAAATATCTATGTATAAAAATATATTGCATTTGGCATCGGGCAATCAAGTGTGAGTATTGCCCAATGTATCGCGAGTCGTGGATACGATAACTCATGAAAAGCTCGTACCCGTGATCCGTCATTCTGGGGGAGTTCTCGATTGTCCATGACTCGAGAACTTGAAATAATTTAGTAATGATTAAACAAGATAATATTTACCTAGATCATTGGGAGGGAAGAATATTGCGCTACCGGCTACCCCGATCCTCAAGGGCCCCATGCGGCATGGACAACCCTGCTAGGCAAGGACTCCATGACTGACCAAGTTTACGCGTGCTGAGGCACTACAAGTTGTTGATTATGCATTTCAGTATATTTATTCCAGTATATGTTCCAGTTATGTTTCAATTTCAGTTATATTACAAGACCATTTACCGATAATTTTATGTTTACAAAAATCAGTATCAGTTTCACTTACAAAATCTTATTCTGTTTACAAGGAAAATCAGTTCCATTTTACCAAAACCCTTTTGTTTATAAAACCAATCTTATTTACAAAAAATCACTTATATCTTCAAAAGCTAGTTTATGCTTACATTATGTTGTGTTATGCTATCAGTTATGTGCTTTAGTTTTTTATCCATCATTGTTTGTGATATGCATTATAAGTACTAAACAAGCGTACCCTTGGCATCTGGGTTAACTGCAGTACCGGTGGTAGCGATATTCATCAGAGCATGCATTTGTTAGTAATTAGGTTTGTGATAACCCTAGTTAGTTAATTATAGCAAGCCGTAGACATGTTTGGCCATGGAATGAATGTTTGCATATTCGTTTAGCTCTCCCATTTTTAATTCATTTCTTTCGGCGCGTGGTTAGGGTGCTAAGTTCTGCTCGGGTGAAGGTCTGCAACCCCGGTCCTT
The DNA here is from genome assembly GCA_036927795.1 of Iris macrosiphon. Lineage (NCBI taxonomy): Eukaryota > Viridiplantae > Streptophyta > Magnoliopsida > Asparagales > Iridaceae > Iris > Iris macrosiphon. Next base: position 50,988,659 of record JAYESA010000012.1, on the reverse strand, counting down.
GTTTGGTTTAAGGGTGTGGTCCCGATCCAGAGTAGTTCCTATGCTCTCTTGTCGCTCGTCGCCTTACTTTCATTGTTGCACTTATTATCAGTTCTTCCAGTATTATTCTTGAGACAAGTATGTTGGTACCGTACAAGTCTCGATATGCATTTATTTCTTATATGTCTCTTTTACTTATGTTGTGATGTATTTGGTCTATCACCTCGAGCTCCTTTGTTGTACTTGTTGCTTGGGGTTCTGACCCCACTGGCTTTGCATGGCTAGGTTACCCCAAAGAGACCCAGGATCCACCGTACTTCCTGCAAGATGGCTCGCACTCGTAGGACTGTGGTCGAAGCTCGCGAGTGGATTTCCTTCTTTCACCCATCGTCTTGATTACTTCTTTTGTGGTGTTTTAGCAAGAGACAGTGTTAGCCCCTTATTTTTTAGATCACTTCTTTGACTACGGTCAACATGATGTATATATTAGACCATGGATGGTATATTTTGATCATGTATTATTAAACTCTGCTAGTGCAGCATTTTGTATTCACTAGCTTCATGATCATATGTGATATATAATTTGGGATACCTTTTTACTTTTATGTATGATATATTCTTATACTTGTGTTGTAGGATTGAGATAATAGGATTTATCAGCCTTAGGACTGACGTCATAGCAAGCTAGAGTTCACCCATTTGTCTTCTAGACAACCTTAACACATTGCGGCTTACTTCGGTATTCTGTAAGGTGCGATTGGCTTTGTCAGTCCCTGTATTTATCCTGTATTCTGGGAGCGGGGCATGACAAGGTTTTATTGGTGGCCCATGAAGGTCTATTTTTAAACTTGTGGGAGGACTCATCATGTTAGAATCTCAATCCTCTACTTATCTTCGATTGAACTCCACTTATAACCTGTACTTCTCGCCCTCCTTGAACTTTAAGCTTGCTTGATATGATTGTTCCATTATCGTCCCTTGTTGATATTCTTGTGTCCTTATCCTTCAGGGATACTCAGCCTGATCCTCCTTCTGAAGGCTCCGTTGTACCCATATCGGATCCAGTAACAGGCCAGAATCAGACCCTGCCACCAAGTCAGGTGCCAGCACTATCCCATCACCCGCTTGCAACTCAGATTTCTCATGTCCAGTTAGTTCCTCTAGCAGAGCTAGCCTTAACAGTTTCCTCAGTTCCAGCCGTGCAGCCAGCACAGTTTGACCCGAGTGTCCTTTTCGCGATGATGAAAGACATGATGGAGTCCCTGCGGGAGCACAACCGTACCATCCAGTAGAGTCTTCAGACGTTGTTAGAACTCAACATGCATAGTTCATAAGGATATGAGATATAGTCAGGGGAACCACATCAATAACTGAGGGTCGTAAGAGGAGTCGTGAACCCACGTCAGGCTCTTTATTTCAGCATTCCTCACCAGTATCAGCTTATAGTCATTCGTATCATTACTCGAAGGCTCCAGTCATATGTTCCTTCTGTGGGAAGGCGGATCACACCAGTATGACATGTCGGAGGGCTAATCATCTATGTCTTCTATGTGGAGCACCCGATCATATGATTGCTTCCTGTCCACGACTATCACCCAGACGACGAGCAGTGCCCCAGACCTCAATACCAGAATATCACCCGTAATAGTACCCGACAGAACCAGAATAGTGTACCTACTGTGGGAAGATGGAGCATTTTAGATCAGATTATTGGGAGACAAATAGGCCATGCTCTCACTGTTCAGCTATAGGTCATACAATTAAAAATTGCCCAAAATTGTTGCCTCAAGAACGACCAGCTATGCCCAGTATACCATCTCAGACATTTCAGTCACCTCGATTATCAAAACTTGTAGTGGTAGACCAAAATGAGCAAATACTAATAGTACAGCCGTTGGTGCAGCAACCTCTACTATCTCGAGCTCAGAGGGTCAGGCAGTGCAGAGCGCAGTTGTATGCGCAGTTTCAGGGGCAGTTTCAGTATTCCATCCAGCATGAGGGTAGTACCTCAAGGGTTGCAGATAGCATCTTTATGATTTCATCTCACATGTGTTATTTTTAGCCAGCCAGGGGTTGGTATTATATCTTGGGTTCTTGTCGATGGCCTTGTATTCCACCATGTCTGGAGTGCAACAGTTAGCTCGACTTATTCGGCGAGTGGAGGCGAGTTTCTCGTCCAACTCTTCTGCATGTGTATCTCGTGATACGTGATGTCTATCATGTGTACTGCGAATGTATGTCCTAGATTAGAGTCATGTCCTCGGTATAGTCGTTGGTACCGACTTACTGCTAGGCTTGGCTCTTATCCATTTTGTGAATCAGCATAGGCAAGAGAGAATAAATTCCTATTTAACTAACCCAGGGGTATACGCATTCATATGCCTCCATTCCCCCTGTACGCTGCTTCTATGCATTTATTCATTAGTTACCTCCTGCAGCTATCTTTTCTATTTTAGTTATTTGCTTAGTATAATTATTTGAATTGTAATTTGATTTCTTGAGCTTTCTCGTGTGTTCCAGCTCGACAAGCCTTGGTGAAATTTTAAGGACAAAATTTTCTAAGGAGGGTAGAGATGTTACACCCGATCCCAGATTTGGTATTTCTTGAATTTCTAGAAATTAATTTTTCCTGATAATGTATTTCCAGCTATATTTTATATGTTGGTTCCTGTCATTTTATTATTATTTTATTTTTTATTTTTGGGAGAGGCTATCCGAGACCAGTAGAATACCCATTGGCATTGCCATAGACCCAGTTTAGGACCCGCATGTAGAATGGACACTTAGTTCGGTTCATTTTGGGTGAACCCATGACTAAACCCTCTTTTCTCCTCTCTTAGTATATATATGTCTTTTCTCTCTCCTCTCTTTCTTCTTCTTCATTTTATTTTCTCCTTCCTACTCTTCCTCAAGCTCCCCCTAACCCTAACCCTAAGAGAAAGTTGTTGCAACTTGGACCGTAAAAGGTAGAGGCTAGGAGCCACTCAAGGCAAGTACATCTTGCTCAATGGTGAAGTCATGGATTTTTAGATTTTTTTTATATGTTGTTGTTTTTAAAAATATTTTTGATGGAAAATGTTCTCCTAGAGCTGCTGATTATGTTTAGTTCTTGGAGTTTTGGATTTTGAGATATAGATTTTTGTAGATCTGAGTTTCAAGTTTAGGATTTTTATATGTTCTATGAGTTTTCTTGGTTTTGATCTACTAAAACTTAGTGTTTTCGAAAACTAGTTGTTCCGTTTGTAAGAGCATTCCATTTCGAGCAATTTGGCTTTTGTTTCACTTAATTTGGAGTAAAAATAAAGTTTTTAGGAAGAAAATAAATTTTTAGTTTTTTGGAGCTTTCGGCCATGGCTGAACTTGCTATTGGAGGAGATAAAGTCTTCATGCGGCCAGCGAGCTATGCGGCCGAGAGTTCCATGCGGTCCGAGAGGGTTATGCGGCCTGAACTCTTGCCGCATACTGACAGCATGTGTCCATCTTGTTGGATGCATGACAGCATGAGTCCATGCGGCCAGTGGGTGCATGCGGCCAGTGAGTCCATGCGGCCAGTGGGCGTATGCAGCCAGGAATTCTTGTGTGTATTTTGTGTTCCCTGTTGTTATGTTCTCTCTGTAATTCCTTTTAGAGATTATTGTTGTGTGCTTCCTTATGTCAATAAAAGTTTACGTTACCAGACCAGTTTATGTACTATTTCAAAATCCTCACGACATCGTAGAAATATCTGTATAAAAATCTATTGTATTTGGCATCGGACAATCGAGTATGAGTATTGCCCAATGTATTGTGAGTCGCGGATACGATAACTCATGAAAAGCTCGTACCCGTGATCCGTCATTCTAGGAAAGTTCTCGAGTGTCCACGACTCGAGAACTTGAAATAATTTAGTAATGATTAAACAAGATAATATTTACCTAGATCATTGGGAGGGAAGAATATTGCGCTACCGGCTACCCCGATCCCCAAGGTCCCCATGCGGCATGGATAACCCTGTTAGGCAAGGGCTCCATTACTGACCAAGTTTACGCGTGTTGAGGCACTACAAGTTGTTGATTATGCATTTCAGTAGATGCATTCAAGTATATGTTCCAGTTATATTTCAGTTTCAGTTATATTACAAGACCATTTACCGATAAGTTTATGTTTACAAAAATCAGTTTCATTTACAAAATCTCCTTATGTTTACAAAGAAAATCAGTTCCATTTTACCAAAACCCTTTTGTTTATAAAACCAATCTCATTTACAAAAAATTATTTATATCTTCAAAAGCCAGTTTATGCTTACATTATGTTGTGTTATGCTATCAGTTATCTGCTTTAGTTTTTCATCCATCATTGTTTGTGATGTGCATTATAAGTACTAGAGAAGCATACCCTTGGCCATCCGGGTTAAGTGCAGTGCCGGTGGTAGCAATATTCTTTAGAGCATGCATTTGTTAGTAACTAGGTTTGTGATATCCCTAGTTAGTTCATTATAGCAAGTCGTAGGCATGTTTGGCCGTTGAATGAATGTTTGTCTATTCGTTTAGCTCGCCCATTTTTAATTCATTTCTTTCGGCGCGTGGTTAGGGTGCTAAGTTCTGCTCGAGTGAAGGTCTGCATCCCCGGTCCTTATTTGGTTTAAGGGTTGTGGTCCCGATCCAGAGTAGTTTCTTTTCTCTTTTGCCGCTCGTCGCCTTACTTTCATTTTTGTACTTATTATCAGTTCTTTCTGTTTTATTCTTGAGACAATTACGTTGGTACTGTACAAGCCTCGATCTACATTTATTTCTTATATGTCTTTTTTGCTTATGTTGTGATGTATTTGGTCTATTATCTCGAGCTCCTTTGTGGTACTTGTTGCTTGGAATTCTGACCCCACTGGCTTTGCATGGCCAGGTTACCCCGAAGAGACCCACTATCCACCGTACTTCCAGCAATATGGCTCGCACTCGTAGGAGTGCGGTGGAAGCTCACGAGTTGATTTTCTTCTTTCACCCCTCGTCTTGATTACTTCTTTTGTGGTATTTTAGCAAGAGGCAGTGTTAGCCCCTTATTTTGAGATCACTTCTCTGACTACGGTCAACATGATGTATATATTAGACCATTGCTGGTATATTTTGATCATGTATTATTAAACTCTGCTAGTGCAGCATTTTGTATTCACTAGCTTCATGATCATATGTGACATGTAATTAATTTGGGACATCTTTTTTACTTTTATATATGATATATTCTTGTACTTGTGTTGTCAGATTGATATAATAGGATTTGTCGGCCTTAGGACTGACGTCATAGCATGCTAGAGTTTACTCATTTGTCTTCTAGACAACCTTAACAAATTACGGCTTATTTCAGTATTCTGCAAGGTGCGGTTGGCCTTGTCAGTCCCCGTATTTATCCAGCATTCTGGGAGCGGGACGTGACACATCGCTACATTGTTGACATGGCAATTTATGCCATGTCAGCATTGTTGTAGTAAAACGTCGCTGGTAATGTTGCTACTTTGGTGACGTTCTGCAACAATGTACATCGTCATCGATGTACCGACATCGAGCCGCTGAACGACGATATTTCTGCGACGTCACCATGTCGCTATTGTTACGAATAGAGACATTTTTGTTGTCACCGACCATGGAATATGCGACGACGCAAAAACGTCATTAATTACGTCGCTAATTAGTATTAGCGACATTTTATGGCTAATTAGCGACATATTTTGACGTCGCTAAAATGTGTTATTTTGGTAGTGACCCTCACCACACTCAAGAAGAAACGATAAGATTACAATGAAATCACTCACCAACCCATAGCAATTTTTCTAACCGAAGTTGACTTCTCCTCGATTAGATCTCTTCTTCCTTCTATCTTGGATGGCGAAGAACCCTAAGAGCAAAGTATGGACTTTCTCTTAGATTTTCTGTGGACGAGCACCCCAAATCTCAACTTTGTGCTATGTCTTTGTGCCTCCACCCTCATCCAAATAAATATAATGAGAAACATAATTTTAGGGTTAGAAAATCCTAAAAATAGCCAACCAAAAGATCTTGCTGTCCACCAGCATCAGACGGTTCAGATTATAACATAAAACTCCCAAAACTCGTTCAGCCTCCGCCGACACCGATCACTCAGACCGAGTTCGGTTCGATCCTCACATAACGGTTTTGGAACGAACCATACCGAGTTCAGACCGAACTCTGTCCCTCACAACAGACTTGACTCCCAACATCTTTGGTACCAGAGCTCACTTTATCATTTCTTACTTTTCTCATACAAATCCAACCTATTTTATATTGAAATTTTTTTTTTTTTTTTTGAAATTTTGGACCTCAAGTTGTATTTAGAGTTCCATCTTCTAATGATGCTCTTATGGAGCTGTTAGATGGAGCTAGTGACATGCATCAAACAAGGCGAAGCCTACCGGTATGGACTTTGTTAAGTTGTTGGTTTAAGAAAAATTGTGTTCTCTATGAGATGATTCATCTATCATCCAAGAGAAGTGGATTTCAAGGTAAAAGGTTTGTAATGCGTGTAGTGGTCTGAAGGAACTGGTCCTAGTTTACTGAGAGAATGATCAAGAGCAGCAATATATTATCCTATGCTTTAAATCTCAATATTTTGAGGGAGGAGGAACTTACTATGCATTTTTAGGATGTGAAACCATGGTGTGTTATTTCTTGACACTAGAAAATTTTCGAGCGGGTCGGTGCAGCTTGTAAACTCCTATAAAAATTTGGCAGCAAGTGGAATGTAAATGTTTATAAGAGAATCATATATTATTGAATATATTGAGAAACAGTTGTTCAAGAACGGCAAAACTAAGTAGTATGCTTAAAAGAACTTTAACCATTAATTCAGGATGTAACATGATCATATGTATTACGTTAGGATTAAATTTTATTAGTTTAAATTCTAATTTTGTTGTTACATCTTAATAAGATTAATTTGTTAGTTTAAATTATAATTTTATTATTACAACTTGATATATTTAGTTTGTTTCTTTGGTTTAGATTCTGATTTTGTAATTATATTTTAGTTTTAAATTATGTAAAATATATATTCTCTCGGGATGAGATCCAAAAATTTCTTCAAGATTAATCATGAATACTATTCTCCGCATCAGAGAAAGCCAGAATGTCTAAAGCAATAGAAGAAGTACCTGATAGAAATTCAATAAAAATATAATATATATATATTTTTACTTAGTTTCAATTCACCCTCGTGGGTACGTGAAATATCAATTTTTAATTTTATTTTTTGTTCCGTCTCTATTTGCAGAACCAAATAAGCCATAATGCAAATCCAAATTTTTATCCAATTATAGTTTAATAATCGGTCCTTACTTCAAACAAAGAAACAAGACAACTCAGAATTTTTTCTTAACCCACCATTTTGCTGAGTTTATAGAATTTTTAAATCCTCCCTCCCCCCTTCTCAAATGAGTGATGCTATTCATTCCGTCGATTCCATTCTGTCGTCACGTAACAATTTTTTTATTGGCTGATAGTTTTGAAGGTGGATCCCGCACGTATATCCAGACGAATAGGAGGAGACACTTGACGGCGGAATGGAAGGAGGGATAAGGTTGGAGGAGGGATGCAGTTGACTAATTTATTGAAAAATTATATTATTGCCATTTAATTGCATGGTTATTATTGGTAATTAAGTTTTATTAGTATTTCATTTAATATATATTCTTTTGGATGTTAAATTTTGTTTATTATTTTATTTTTTTCAATTTTGGATTGACAATATTATTGTATCATCATTGATAAAAAAAAAAAAATTATAACATGAACATTAAAGTTTCAGGATATTACTTTTAACGTTCGTCTCAGATCTTAAAATTTAATGAAAATGTTTTGTTTCTTTTTGCTTTTTTTTTTTTAATTTAATATAATTTTTTTATTCAACGGATCCTCTCTCTCCCCCCGTTCCCTTCACATTTCACTTTCCCAAATTTTTTTTCCCAGTGGAGTGCTCTCAAGTGGGGAAGAGAGAGAAAAGAGGAGAAGTTCCTTGGCTGGGAACTCGTCACCCTCCTAACGGTCGTCCCTTCCAACCCTCTCCCGCCATTACTATAGCAACGTAAGCAACAACAAAAAAAAAGAAAAAAGCAGCTATTTTTTGTGATATTTTTCAATTTCTGAAGTTTTCAATCTTCTCCGACTGTCGATTTGGGCTATTTTTTTGTAGATCTACTAGTGGTGTAGTAGATCTTCGTGTTTGTAGAATTTTTCTGCTGCCACTCTCCACAGTGCTACAATTGATCTACAGTATTCCTTCACCATCATCAATGGCGAGCCAGCAGCTGACGCTGAAGCTTCTCGTAGACAAGAGCTGTGACAAGGTTCTGTTCGCGGAGGCCGGCAAGGACGTGGTGGACTTCCTCTTCAGCCTTCTGTCCATCCCCGTCGGGACGGTCGTCAAGCTCCTCGCAACGGAGGGGATGCCCATGGTCGGATGCATCGGGAACCTCTACAAGAGCGTGGAGTGTCTCGACGACACCTGCCTCCAGTCCGGACACGCCAGGACACTGCTGCTCAACCCCACCCTGCCATCCTCTGCTTCTCTCCTGAAGAACACTCTCTCGCTCACCGGTGGTGGTGCCCTCCCAGAGGCTGGCCATGCACTCAAATTCTACAGGTGCACCAATACCAATACCAATAGCAGCAGCAGCAGCAGCAGCAGCAGCAGCTTCAAGTTAGGGACCTCCTTTGGGAGTCCGATTGGCAGGAGCTGCGGCACCTTTGGGAGTCCAATTGGTAGCAGCTGCGGCACCTTTGGGAGTCCGATTACTAACTGCGGAACTTATACCAGCTGCTGTGGGACTATTTGCCCCCTCTGCCATAATCAAATGCGTACGGAGATGACGCTTGTCGACAGCGCGAAGGAAGTGGTGGCCGCCACCGCTGCGAGTGTTGGTGAAGCCGGATTCGTGAAGGGCGTGATGACTTACACTGTCACGGACGATCTCACCGTCACGAAGCTCTCGTCAATCTCTAGCATCACAATGCTTGCCAAGTGCAATGTCGGGGATTTAGGTTCCCTCGAGGAGCGAGTGGTGAAGATAGGAATGAAAGAGGCACGTTAACTACTATATTTAGACACAACACAGACACGACACACGGACCATGCGATACATTTACTCACGCTAACTGCCATGTTTAGATTCACTGCACGACACACACAAGCATCAACACAACTGTCTATTTTGATGTGTCCTAGTATGCATGTTTTTGTGTTACTTGCCTCCAATATGTGGCACAATGATGTCTCTCAGCCCCATGACCGGCCAAGGATAAGTCCGACAAGATTTCGGACGAGAACCCCCCCAATATAGCGTGACCTGCAATAGGTCAAGATTACGGGTGACCCTAGGACCAGCTCACGGTAAGGGCTCAGGTACGGCCAAAATTAGTTTCTATTAGGACAACCCAACCTCCTGAACCGTCCTGGTTAGCCTTGTTATTTTTTGAGCTCAACTTTCATGGATTAATCTGATGTATTGTTTTATTTTATGAAAAATGAAAGGGTTTGGAGATTCTGAAGGCTTCCCTCCAGTCGAAGATGGTGCTCACCGACGTTTTCATTGGGGATATGAAAAAGAGGAACAATACCAGCTGATAGAAATATAGTAAGGGAAGGAGCAGCAGTTTGGTGAACCACCTCAAGGATTGTATCTCCACTCTTCAGTTTCAGTTGAACTTGGGTTTCTTTTATTGTAGCCAAAGTATACTTTTTATCTGTAAATTTGAAGATGCATGGCACTAGCTTTGGAGGATATTTGGCACTTTTGAGCAATTTATGTGTGTATTGAGAATCATATGGAAATTAGGTTTTCTTAGATTATCATATCTTGTCCACTAACCATTACCATTATGTTCTCTTACAAAAAAACCGAGGTTCAAAACAAGAGTTGAAAGTTTCTCTAAGACCATCTCAAACCAACACAACCACCACTACTATTTTTTGCCATAACTTAGTTAACCTTGTAGAAGCATAAAAAATTATACAGTGTTCATAAAGGTCATGCCTCCTCAAAAGAACAATCAAGCCGCAGAGAAGACACATGCAGCCTGATCAACCAAAAATTTAGAAGTCGTACAGTACACTCTATGCGGCCTAATCGACAACAGAGCAGGGGGGCGCATAAGACTCCCCTAACACAACATTCGATGTATGTCAGATTCTATGACACATCATTCATCATACTGAGACGCTTCAAGACTCGTGAAGACGGCGACTCAGAAAAAAAGAAAAGTCATATCAACTCATTAATGGCTTCGACAGACGCGCCTGTGCCACGTGCTCATGCGACTACAAACCCATGCAGCCTCGTTATCATGCGGCCAGAGTGTCCATCCGACCAAGGCCAAACGATAGCACGCATGCGGCTACAAGACCCATGCGGCCTCGCCATCATGCGGCCAGAGTGCCCGTCCGACCAAGGCCAGATGAGAGCACGTATACGGCCACAATGTCGTGCGGCCAGAGTGTCCATCCGACCAAGACCAAGCTAGAGCCTATATGCGGCTACGACGCTATGCGATCATGACGTTATGCGGCTCTCGATTTACATGATCTTTTCTGTTACATCTGAAGAAGATTTCTCGCACGATCAGTGCTGACTACGTGTCCAGCTGACCAAGTCACGCACACAACGGGTTAAAAACAACCTCGAGATCTCGTCAACAGCATATCTTAACCAAGACCACGTGACAATCTGTCCATGGTATGCGGCTACAGCTGCAACCACATTCAGTTGAAGGAGCCCCCCGCGGGCACCAAACAGGAGCATATGCGGCACCTATAACCCATCATTACGATAGCTATAAATAGGAGCAACTTGGAAGTCCAAAAGGTCGGCTTTTTATGCTTCAAAGAGAGACCATACCCTCCCAAATGTGCACACAAGCTCAAGAGAGAGAAGAGAAGAGAGCATCATCATTCTCGCGTCAGACCGTCAACAGAGTAAAGGATCCGCCACAACGCTCTTTGTCCATCGTCACACTACCCATATTTTTTTGTACTTAGATCTTCTGCTTAGGACTTCTTTGTACGTTTGTTTGTTATTAAACGAAAAGTGTACCTAAACTCACTTGTAATGGCGAACAAGATGACGACTCTGCTAGGGACCAACTTCTCCTCTGAAGAGAAGTTAGTGACGCAGTCTAACGCGGTCAAACTGGGATCCACCCAGAGGATGCTGGTGGTGCGCTTCGACCAACAAGCGTTTGAGGAAATGCTTTCCTGGGACAGCGCGAGTCCTTCTCCAAGGCTAACAAAACCTAAGAAGACCCGCAGGACATGGATTGCGAAGGCCGCTGGCAAATGCGAAGCACGTGCTCCCCGTCTCTCTCTGTCGCAGGTACCACACATCATGCGTCCATTGCTTATGTGGCAGCCCCTTTCAACAAGAAGGATGTTCAGCACCTGAAGACCCGCAGGACATGGGTTGCAAAGGCCACTGTGCCTCACTAAACTGCGGAGTGTGCTCTCCCCGTCTCTCTCGGCCGTAGAGACCGCATATCATGCGTCCACCTCTCGTGTGGCAGCCTCCTCGCACGAGAAATGTGCTCAACGCCCAAACTCTAGCAAAGAAAAATACTACTTTGCCAGAAGTGCAGGTGCTAAAGCATGTTTCATGCGCCCAAAGCAAAAGCCGCATAAGTCGGCAGCCACAGGCAAAAGTCCACATGCGGCACCGATCGTCGGTCGCAGGCAAATGTCCATATGCGGCAATGACAACCACAAAAGTTCCGTCTTCGACCAAATTTTATGCAATACTGATTCCATGCGCCTTGCTGAAAAAGGGGGAGATTCGGACGTGGACTCTTTATACTACGCACCGGCGCATGCTGGGATGAAGAATTCTAGGGCAATGTGAGCTCGATCGCCAAGTTCAAGCAATTGCTCATTCGATCGACCGCCAGCAGGAGCCGCTTACTATACGCGCCCCTGACGGAAAGTCATGCAAAACCGGCCCATGCGTCCAGCCCGCAGTGGCAATCGGACAGGGTCGGTCTAAAGAGTCTTCTGTTGGCAACCTGGGGCAAGTTCTTGTACGAACCCCAGGTCCGAAAGAAAAATCAACACCTGTGCGCCCATGTACTCGGTCTACCCGAGCCCACAATGTGGGTGCAAAGGTGATTCAGCCCTCGCCTGACTTGCGCAACGTGATCAATCACAAGCGCAAAACGAGAAAAATAACTACGACATACAAAGTTTCCTCCCTGTCACGCCTCGATTCCGCAAGGGTGGATCATCCTCACTTGGATCCTTTGCGGAATCGATCATCCTCGCTTGGGCTTGATGTCGTGCGAGCTTGGAGTTGCGCTCGCACAAGGCAAGAACGTGCAGTGATTGGAATCTATTTGAAACACAAGTTAGAAAACATATTCACAGATAGTTGAACACAAAGTATAGGAAGAAAATATGCTTTTCATTGATAATTCAGAGTAATTTACAAAGAGTTTACATTTTACGTGCCTCTCGGCTACTTGATTTGTATTACAAAAGAAAACTCAAAAAGTAGGGCGCGCTCCATCAGATAAGCCTTGTCGTCCGTACATTACGGCCTTGTATAGATTGAAAATCCACGCCTCCAAAATGAACTGGCTTCAACTATACTTCAAAATAGAAGAGCTTCTAACGCCTTCTCGTCTATTCACTAGCGTTGCACACCCTTGTAGAAGCATAAAATACGCTGGGGAATTGTACGCGTATTATACTGTCAAAACCTCCAACATGCATGAAGTCCGCGTAAAACATGGCTTCATAACTGCTCGCGTAAAACAGAGCTTCAGAGCTGTTTGGCGTAAAGAAGAGCTTCAGAGCTGCCCGCGTAAAGCAGCGCTTCAAGGTTGTCTTGGCGTAAAAAGTTGCTACACCTCCCCACGGCGTAAAATACGTTTGTCTTTAATGTAACGAAAAGTCATACAAGGAACTCTTAGTATTCCTCGAATGAATCTGTCAGACAGAACAGTGAACCTGACCCCTGACAAAAGTACTGCACGACGATTGAGAGGACGGCTGCAATGATGATTTTGCACAGAGACCCAGACTGTCGTTTAGTGACATATCCTTGATACAAGTCATTTTTACGCATTCAAGGAATACGCTGCCTATTCTACACAGGCAGAGATGAGCTTTTACGCTCAAGAAGAGACGAAATCAGACGCCACGTCAAAAGCTGTTTTTCGTACAGAGCTCGAGGCATATCTTGGCATTTAATGCACGAGATTGAGGCATATCTCTGCATTAAATGCACGAGATTTGGCTCTATCCTCTATAAATTTGTCATGACTGGGAGAGCTAAAACTAGGGCTAATACGCTTAAATCACCATCCTGGCATTTTACGCCAACAAGGCTATTTTCAACTATAGGAGCACGCCGTATGCTATCTCCTCGAAATACGCCAACCAGGCTATTTTCAACTATAGGAGCACGCCGTATGCTATCTCCTCGAAATACGCCAACTCAGGCTATATTTGCAAAGGTACGTGATAAAGCTATTTGGCTTTTACGCCAACAAGACAGCTATTTGGTTTTTACGCCAACGAGACAGCTATTTGGCTTCTACGCCAATAAGAAAGTTATTTGGCTTCTACGCCAACTATCTCCACGCGAGGGGCAGTTAGCTACGTGGCTTGCATGCCGTGATTTTCGAGAAGCAATTATACGCGTTACCTTATAATGGGACACGCGTCACACGCAGATTCAGAGGATCATTCAAACGTGGGTAGCAGTTATTATAACCGTCGCGTAAAAGATGCCACTCTCTTCACAGTTTGGTTTCTACGCCAACTGGACAGTTATTGAGACTGATCTCTATAAATAGAGACCTCTGGTCACAGTGAAAGGGGAGGTGAAGATCGAGGAAAAGCGGTCGGGAAAAAGATCTAGAGATTATAGAGAGAGAGCACAGACAGAGAGTGTCGATTGACAACTTTTGCAACGAGAATTCAATCCCTCCTGCAGTCTTTGAAGCTTCTTCTTCTTCTACAGCACTTCTTCGTCATCGTGTGGTCCAAGGGACAAAGTGATCGACCGCAGATCAGACTCCTATAGCAATTTTACCCCAGAATCATTTTTATTGTACTTAACATCCTCGTATAGGATTGATTGTACTCTTTTTTGCTTGTTTGTAAACAAAGAAAGGATTTCGTATAAACCTAGTCATCATTTCTTCTGTTTATCATCAAACACAAGATAGCGACTCTGCTGGGGACGACTTTCTCCTATGACGAGAAGGCAATTGCTCAACACGATGAAGTATCCGTCGGATCGACGAAGAAGACTTTGGTCGTCCAGTTTGACCAATCTGCTTACTAAGACATGCTTCGTGCAGGGGGTAGCTCTCATTCCCCCTCTGTCCAGGACAGCAGGAAGCTGCATAAAGTTTAGATGCCCAAGACGTCCTCTACCCTTCCTACCAGCTCTCCTCCTCTGATCAACAAGGTTATGACAACACAGCCTACATGCTTTGCGCGTAAAACTATGTCTCCCATCTGTGATGTGGCAGACAAAGCTTCTGGCAATACCTCAGTGCCAATCCAGAAGTCTAGACCGCGCTCTACGCGTAAAACTATGTCTTCCGTCTGTGACATGGCAGACAAAGCTTCTGGTAATGCCTCAGTGCTAATCCAGAAGTCTAGAACGCGCTCTGCGCATAAAATCTTGTCTCACGTCTGTGACGTGGCAGACAAAATTTCTGACAAGGCCTCAACGCCAATTCAGAAACTTCAAACGCGCTCTGCACGTAAAAACACATCTCCCATCTATGATGAGGCAGATGGCCCCTTGGATCACATCAAGGGAAAACAAATGGCGAGTCTCCCAACCTCTAGGCTTGTACGCCACCAAGAGAAGAAGTTGCCCACTCTTCAGATTACGCGTGACACAAGAGGCCGTTTGAGGACTTCTTCTTTTTTACGCGAACCTGTGCAAAGCTCCAGATTACGCCAGGATGAGCCCACCCGCGTAAAGAAGACACATTTCACGGGAAAATACGCTCCTCAGAAGGATGATGGATCGTATGCTACTCACGTGGGTGAACTGCTGTATTCCTATGGCAGGGAGAGGGTTCTGATTCCCAATCTCCACATTCCGACTGATGTAAAAAGGTATAATAAGCCTTCTTCTTCTGTTAATCCCCCTAATTTGTGTGATTTCTTGATCCAGAAACGCAAAGAAGGGATCTTATGATATGTATATTACACCCCCTAGGGAACATTGTTGTAATAGCCATAAAGTTGTAATTAACTACTGCTGTTCTAAGGCAAAATGGTCAGTTTTCGACCGGTTGAACTACTCTTTGTCCTTACAGGAAGAAGAACCGACATTCGCATCGGTAAACATGGCTTCGCACATTCCTAGAGGAAGGTCAAGTTCAAGACGCCATCCCTCTAGAACTCCAAGCCAAAGGAGATTTGACAGACTCCTTAAGAATATTGAAGCAGGTGTCTTTCGGAACACCCGCTCGAGGTCACGACAATCGGCTTCAAATTCTTCTGATTCCGACACTGGGGGTCGCCAGCTTTCTGAATTTGATGCTGAAAGTATAGACTCAATCTCTACAGAGGTCTATACAAATCCCTCAGTGGCATCCAGAGAAATGGGAGTTTATGCCGTGGGAGATGAACATGAAGAGGCTTCCCCATTAGGAAGTACGGAGCAACGCGTCGCTGTATTGGAAGCATCGCTTAAAGAGATGCTTACCATGATGGAGAGTATGCATCAGATAATAGTGACTCAACACACAGCTGCGGTAGCTCAAACACCTGTTCCTCCAACTCAACTACGTGTGGGGGTAGATATACCATCAAGCCAGGAGCCTGTTCAAAATCAAGAATCAGCTGCTCCTCAAACTCTCAACCCGGAGAATGTATTACCTCCTGTTGGAGTCACAATACAACCGGTCTCTCACCTCTCTGCGGTCCCTTTCCTAACTGAAGATCCGATACAAGCAGTTCGGGAATTAAAGGCCCAATTTGATGCCTTGAAGCATAAGGATCAGCTGAAAAAGTTGGGAATCAATCAGCCTTACCCAGCTATCTGGGACGAGATCCCTTTCCCACCAAAATACAAACCACAGGCTATGGTT
Source organism: Iris macrosiphon (assembly GCA_036927795.1). Classification (NCBI taxonomy): domain Eukaryota; kingdom Viridiplantae; phylum Streptophyta; class Magnoliopsida; order Asparagales; family Iridaceae; genus Iris; species Iris macrosiphon. The sequence goes on along the minus strand of JAYESA010000012.1, from coordinate 50,972,592 downwards.
TTGTTTGAGAGAAAGACGTCACCAAGCCAGTACATGAACTATTTTAGCATGATGATGGTGTTGTTGCAAGGGAATGACGCTCTTCTCACTCGGGTGTTTAAAGGCTGTCTGTCTGGGGTAGCCTGCCAATAGTACCGTAGTCTAGCGGACAACTGCATTACTTCTTTTGAAGATTTCAAGACTCTGTTCTTCGCTCGATTCTACGAAGGAGGAATGGACATGTCTATGTCATCACTCATCGAAGTAAAGCAGAAGGAGAAAGAAAACGTTCGTACTTTTATTGAACGTTTTCGTCAAGCTACTCTGCAGATGTCTCCGGGAGTTCCGGATTCAGCTTTGGTGGACATTTGCCGGAAGAACCTTCTCCCACTGATCTCAGTATTCACGGGAACATATCAGTTCCATGATTGGCCCTCGTTTATCATATTGGCGGTAGCCGCTGAAGATAACAGTCGGAAGGCGCGCGATAACGGAATCATGATCTCTACCTCTAATAGAGGGAAGCGGTCATCCTCCAATAATGACCATACTCGTAGTTCCAAGGAAAAGGAAGCTCTGGCAATCAACACGTCCAGGCAAAATACTCCGACAACTACGCAGACGAAACCTGGGACTTCCAGACCCATAGAAGAATATTCTTTTGACGATGACGACATTCCAAGCATTTTCGATTGTCTAGTGAAAAGCGGCAAGCTTACTCTCCCCGAGATAAAGTGCCCAAATGAGGTCGGCAGTACCAATAACCCTAAGTACTGCATTTTCTACAGGTACATACATCACCCCACCAAGGCATGCTATGTACTGAAAAGGAAAATCCAGGAGCTGATCGACGCCAAGGCCATCACTCTGCGTAATAGCGAGAAGACGGTCACTGCAAACATGATCTCCCTCCAGTTTGGCAACCTACCCCCTCAAGAAGTCCCGGATGGTGTGGTACCTATTCCACGGGCAATGATGAACATTGTTAATCTCCCTCATATCAGGGGTCAAAATCATGACTTAGTGCCCCAAGACTACATGAAGGAGGTGTCAGGCAAGATAGAAGAGGAATTCCACCGGGAGCCAGAAGAACCATCTGCTGAGCAACCCTTGTCAATCCAGGTGAAAGGGCGGACTACCCGTCTGAAAGTCATGGAACCTATGACTATCCACTTGGGCAAAACCAAATCGGAAGGAGGAAATGATCCCCTAGTGATCAGTCTGAACAAGAAGCCTCCACCTTTGGTCATTGACCTTAGGCGCAACAAGCAGTCGGCTGATGTAAATACAACCGGGAACACGGTTTCTGATGATAATAAAGATTCTTTTTTCCAGTATACTGACGCTCAATTTCCTAATCAGGAATCTTCTCCTCATAACGATATAGAACCTATAGCACAAAAATTCTTGAAAGCTATAGACTTCTATCATCAGTATGTGTGGGAAGTAGCGTCAACTTCTAATGTCGTCACGACATATGGGCTGCATGAAGATTCTATCTTTATTGTTCCGCCTACTCGCAACGATCAGCATCCAATAGTCTTCGGTCGAATGCGAAATAGACCGATTTTACAAGAAGATTCTCACGAATCTGATGCTGGGAAAATGCAAGTCCGCAGATATAGCCCACAGGCTTTGAAGATTATGCAAAACATGGGTTATGATCTGAAGTTGGAGCCAGGCCTCAACTATGAAAAAGGCAGACAAATATCGTTGCATGGTGATCCCTACTATCAACGAACTCATTTCGGGTTAGGGTATACCACATCTCTTGCAGCTTCAAACAACTCTGAGTCAAGTAATGGGACCATTTCCTCTTCTCAAGATGATTTGGCATCCTCCGATTCAGATGATGAACTCGAACTGGCACTATCAGTAAATATGGTGTTGACAGATTCCCTCGAAACAGAGGAACAAGAATCTAAACCATTTGAGAATGAATCCTGGGCACAGCAAATGGATACACAATGGGAATTCCGGTTCGAACAAAAAGAACCACCCACTGAAGATAAAGTTATCCAAGTCAATGTTGGGGATGAAATTTCACCAAAAGCCGATATTCATCAGCAACAATCTTTCTGAAGAAGAAAGAAAGGAACTGATCCAGCTGATAAAAGAATATATCGATGTCTTTGCTTGGAATTATGAGGATATGCCAGGTCTTGATCCAAAAGTGGCTACCCATAAACAAAACATACTGTCCAATTCAAAGCCAGTGAAGCAACACCAACGCCGGTTCCGCCCGGATATGATGGATGCCATTGAAGCTGAAATCAGGAAGCTAATAGCCCGCGGGTTCATTCGGGAAGAACAACATCCTGATTGGGTCGCTAATGTCATCCCGGTCATGAAGAAAAATGGAAAAGTTCGTATTTGCATCGACTTCCGAGATCTAAATGCGGCCTGTCCTAAGGATGAGTTCCATCTTCCCATTACAGACGTCATGATCGATAATACGTACGGTTTTGAACGCATGTCTTTCATGGACGGATTTTCAGGATATAATCAAATTAAGATGAATCCTGAAGACGAGAAGCATACTGTCTTTCGTACACCACTGGGGGTATATTGCTATACAGTCATGCCTTTTGGATTGAAGAATGCCGGGGCTACATATCAGCGAGCTATGAGTAACATATTCCATGAGCATTTGCGCAAAATAGTGGAATGTTACGTAGACAATATTGCTGTCAAAAGCCGTCTCAGGGATAATCACATCCAAGATTTGAAGACATTATTTGAGTTGATGCGCCAACATCAACTCAAAATGAACCCTACGAAGTCCTTTCTCGGTGGATCCAGTGGCAAATTTCTGGGATTTGTCATCACTGCTAAAGGCATTCAAGTTGACCCTGATAAAGTAAAAGCTATCCTAGAGATGCGACCGCCCCGTAATCTGAGAGAACTCAGGGGATTTCAAGGTCGTCTAGCTTATAGCAGGAGATTCATATCCAACCTCTCTGGAAGGTGTCAACCTTTTTCTCGTCTAATGAAGAAAGGTGTGTCTTTCGTATGGGACGAAGCCTGTCAGCAAGCGTTTAACGATATCAAACGCTATCTTACTAAACCTCCAGTTCTGGTGCCTTCCGTCATAGGAAGACCATTTTTGTTGTATGTTCGAGCAATGGATCATTCTTTAGGGTCTCTCCTCGCACAGAAGAACAATGAGGGTTATGAACAGGATATCTACTATCTCAGCAGGATGATGATCGGAGCTGAACACAGGTATAACCCAGTGGAAAAAGAATGCTTGGCCCTAATGTTTGCCATTCAAAAGATGCGACATTACGTGACGGGCCAAACTATTCATATCATCTCTAGAATCAATCAACTTCGGGTATTAACGAATAAGCCAAGTATTCGTAATTCCCGACTCGCGACTTGGGCAATGCTATTGACACCGTATGATATGGTGTACGTTCCTCAGAAGTCCATGAAAGGTCAAGCCTTGGTTGATTTCTTAGCCGCCCATCCAATTCCGGAAACCTCCAAATTATATGAGGACATTTCCGACGAAGTTGCAGAATATAATTCGACAATGGAAGGTGATACCTGGCAGCTATTCTTTGATGGTGCCTCCAGGACTGGTCCCAAGGGAAACGTGGTTTCAGGAGTAGGAATTATTCTGGTGACTCCTGATAAACTCGTCATCTATCGAGCATATTCTCTTAGCGAACCCTGCTCTAATAATGTGACAGAGTATAATGCCCTACTAATCGGGCTTCAAGTCGCTAAAGAATTAGATGTTGAATACCTGGAAGCTTTTGGTGATTCCCAGCTGATCGTCAATCAGGTCAGAGGAATATATGAAGTCCGCAATCCAGACCTCATTCCTTATCACCAAACAACGATCGAGATAGCAATATCTTTTAAAGGATTCTTCTTAGAGCATGTGCCTCGATCTCAAAATTTGGAAGCTGATGCACTGGCCAGTCTAGCCGCAGATCTAGTTATTCCTTTAAGAAGGTAGAATTCGGTGATCCTTCTTAACAGAGATTTGTTTTGTGTGAAAAATAATTTTCACATAGAACACAGCTATGCTATAAATACGCTTCCTCCCAAAAGAGATTGGAGAAGTCCCTTTATAGACTTCGTGTCATACAGAATCTTACCAGAGGATCCTAAAGAAGCAGTATCCGTCAAAAGACGATCACTACGCTTCTATTTTAATGCTTCTTCACAAAGTCTATATCGCCGAACATATGATGGACTATTATTACGATGTCTCTCCGACGATGATGCCAAGCGGATTATCCGAGAAGCTCATGACGGAGTATGCGGAGCACATCAACCCGGTCCTAAGTTGCAGGATCGTATCAGGAGGATGGGCTGCTACTGGCCTACTATGATTACAGATGCCATAAAATATGCAAGACAATGCAAAGTCTGTCAGGTTCATACGGATTTCATACATCAGCCTTTTGAGTATTTACATCCTACTATTGCATCATGGCCATTTGAAGCATGGGGTATGGATATCATTGGTCCTATTCACCCTTCGTCTTCTAGAGGACATCGGTTCATACTGGCTATCACCGATTATTTCTCCAAATGGGCGGAGGCTATCCCTCTTGCTGAGGTAAAGACATCCAACGTGATCAGCTTTTTCAAGCATCATGTAATTTATCGCTTTGGGATACCCCGAAGGATAATTCATGACAATGGGCCTCAATTCATCAGTCAAGCATTTTACCGATTTTGCGATAAGAATCGGATACAGAATATGGCCTCAACGGCATATAATCCTGCTGCTAATGGTTTGGAGGAAGCCTTCAACAAAACCATCATCAAACTCTTGAAGAAGTTCGTCTCTTCGAACAAAAGAGATTGGAATGAGAAGTTGGGAGAATGTCTGTGGGCATACCGCACACATTACAAACGAGAGAACGCATGCGACTATAAGAGCCATGTGGCATCGTCATCATGCGGCCAAAGTGTCCATTCGACCAAGGTCAAACGAGATCACGCATGCGGCTATATGTCACGACCCGCACCCGGATATTCGGGCACGAGTACGTGGTTACGCCCAGCCTACGTCGCAGAATCGGCGGTAGAACGCTGTCTGGGTCATTTCTAACTATCTAACATCTCAACAATATAATATAGTACATGTCAATCATCTCAACTCCAAACGGAGGAGCAATATGGTATCTCATATGAATAACTAATCTCAATCACAAAACAAACTAAGGAAGAATAATGCACGAATAGAATAGCGAAGGAAAGAATAAGATACAATCCATAATCTGAAATAATATACAAGATGTGAATCTCAACAAATAATAGTCTAATACAATCCAACACAAATAAACTAGACCTCATCGGGCTCTGCAACTAAGTCCTCCTGGTCTATAGGAGTATCCTCTAAAGGTACGCTATCATGCGGCCCGTAGAATATGGAATACTGCTCTATAAGCCAGTTATCTGGAAAAATATATCCAGTCAGGATTGGAGTGAAGTACATACCTCTGAAAGCAGTTTCAATAGCATAATCGAGCATATAAACAGATAATAGAAATGAAATACAAGATCACTAAACATATAAATGAATGAACAATAGATATACAGGTAATGTACGAGAATATAGAACAACAATATGAATATCACAATATGATGAAGTAAACTGTAAACTAACTAATGTGCCTCAGAATACAAGTTCATTATGTGATCGGGTTGGGTGAACATGATCAGGTAAGACGATTACAAATGAGGTATGTAACCAGAATGTACACGATGTAACAATGGGACTTTGATCACATAATCAACTCATACTCTCCCACCCCCAACTAATACCGATGGATCCAATCACGATACACTACGAACACGAAATATAACCATTGAACACGAGCAGTGGGTGTACACGAATATCATAACCACCGAACACGAGCGGTGGGTGTACACGAATAAGCACACTGAATACGAGCAGTGTGTGAACACGAAATATAATTAATACCCAATATACATGATGAGATACATGTACACGAGTACCCGCTGAACACGATAGGGGATAACATCTCCTGACGTGATCCATGTAGTACCAGTCCGTGAAATCACTGTGTCAGAATCAAGTATACAATTCTAGAATATGCATATATACAATATTATAAATTAAAAGCTATCAGAGAAATGTACTCGCCTGAAGTCCTAAGCAAGGTGTGTCTCTCGATGTCCAAGCTGGTGTCACACAGACCTATATATGGTATGTTGCATCAATACAAGGTTCAAGAATGAAAATAAGTTAAGTTGATGCAATTATAGGTCAATAAAGCCATTTCTAGGTCAAACCGATGAAATCTAGGTTACAAGAGTCTAACAGTAAATCACTAAGTTGATGCACTATGAAACTAAGCTATACAAGCTAAGCTATGAAACTAGAAAATACTCAAAAAGCTATATCCTAAGATACACAAGTTTAATATATGAAAATAGTGGTTTATATATATATACAAGTCAAACGTATAATATCTATATTAAAACAAGGAATTTAGGATACCTTGGACTTGCACCAATGTGTATCACACCTATCTCGATATCCAAACTCAATACCTTGGGTATCGGCCCAATACCTTGGTATCCCGAGGTAATCCAAAACTCTATGAGTATGGCTAAATAATACCCAAAATACTATGCTAACACAAATAACTAACTACTATAATGTATCTAACTACTAACATAAATACCACACTACATATATACATAACTAACTACTATAAAATAACAAATAATATATATATATATATATATATATATATATATATATATATATATACTAACTGTTTACATTCTAACTATCAAATAAACAACTAACTAACTACTTACACAACTATTAACTAACTCTTTCTAATAAGCTACTAACTAACTGATAAATAACTAACTAAACCAATATCTTATAAACCCAAAACCTCAAAAATGAAACTGAGAACTGATATCTTAACTGACTGAATCCCACTGAATGATACATTAAAAATTGATACATGGATACTGAACTATGCTCGTGCACAGTGGCTGAAACACTGCCTGACACTGTGCAGTGAGAACTGCACAGTGGACTGACACTGCTGTGCATATCCTGATGCACGAGCTCCCTCATCTGTTGAATGCAGTAGCTCCCCAAGTCTCCCCTCCTGCAGTCTACTTGAAACTGGGAACTGCACCTACTCCTCGCTGTGCAGTGGTACATGGCTGCTACTGCCCTCTTCATATTGCTGTGCAGTTGAACTAATACCCGAAAACTGACTAATACACTGTAAAACCCCTATTTCTAAAAACCGTATTTATTATTTTTTTTATTAATTAATAATTTAATTATGTAATTATATGCTAAATAGGAGAAATATATTTTTAATAATTTTTATTTTAGGTGTTGGGGCACTTAGAGGATTTATGGGACCATTAGGAATTTTTCGGAATTTATTCCATGTAGGAGACCCCCTTGAGCAGTTGCTAGCCTAACGGTGCGCATTATCCTAATCTATAAATTTTCTTATATATATATATATATATATATATATATATATATATATATATATATATATATATATATATATATACAAATATATATATGTATATATATATATATATGTTTAAAAAGAAAGGAAAAGAAAAGAAAAGAAAAAAAAATCATTAATAACCATTTACTACTAACCTATTCTCCCCTCCACCCGTGGAAAGCCACAGCAACATCCCATTTATTAGCCAACAACATCCAAGACAAACCATCCTAACCCACCTACCCTTTAAGCAAGAACCCACCAATGGAATGTGAAAGCACAGCAACATCAACTTAACGACCCGCGTTAAACAAACCCCTCCCCTCTCTTCCTTTTATATATATATATATATATATATATATATATATATATATATATATATATATATATATATATATATATATATTAATTCTATTCATCTAAACCCTAATCTAAAAGCTCCAGACCCCCTCTTCTCATCTAGAGCCGCCACCGCAGCCAGAGAACCCCGTCAGGCCGTCCAAACCATCCCGACGATCCCGACCTCGCGCATTGCAGATTCCCACACGAGGCACCTTCGCTCCGGAGTGGTTTCCCGTCGACTCGCTCAACCAAACGCCGTTCCGTCTTCACCGGTATGCTCACCCCTTAACCCTCTTCCATATTTGTATAATAGCATACCTCGAACAAAGTGTACCCATAGGCGAAAACAGCGCCCAAGTTGGCGTAAACAGACCGAATTCTGGGATCGCAGAAAACTGCGGTGACCACCCACGTTGCCGAGTTCGTATCTTCCTCCACAGAGATCCGAATTCGATGATTCTTTTTTATATGTGTAAAACTCCTGACCTAGTTTATTTTCTGTTAAATAATCCTAGATTATTAGCTGCTGTGGATAGAATTAAATTCGTCACAAAATCCCGCGAACCCACTTTTTCTAGAATTCTAAAAGTTGGAAAACGGAGCGCGCCCCGCCAAACGGGACCGCCCCGCCGTGTACCAAGTATACCGAATGGTGCACGCAACGTAACCGGACACGTGAAAATTCGTGGGAACTGATTCGGACGCGTGTGCGCGCCGAAATCAGACCGTATCCGCGGACACACCCCGTATCGCAACTTTTGTGGAACTCGCGCGTATTTTATGCACGCTTGTCAGATTACGACGAAATTTGTGCCACTGGACTCTTGGTAACGCGCTGGTCCTGTGACCCAATTTTCACGCAATTCTGAGACGGTTGACCAAATCGCCAATTGGCGGGCCCCACAGTTGACTTTTTGGACAAAATTGTGTTCGGCTCATCGGAATCCACATTTGGACATACCGTTGGATTCGTATTGACATCTAGAGTTGTTTGACCTATAGTTTGCCCCATTTAGAGACTGTTACCCTCAGCACGCTTTTCGGTGCAAAGTGGGCCACAGGTGGACCCCACTTTTACCCGAAATTACCGTTTTGCCCATGTGTCCAATTTGGACGAAAGGGAAGTACTTTTTAGCTATTTTGCTTATTCTGGGAACGTTGGTGATATTTATTTCAGCATCCGGAGACATTTGTTCTGCGGCCATAGCTTTTGATCCTGTGCGTTTGACTTCTGGACAGTACACCTTGCAGCTTTCTTACCAGGCAAGATACCTTGCCAAATTGTTTACAGTACTTTGCATGCTATTTATATTTCTGTTTATTTATTTCATTTCTGTATAGTTCTTGCATGTGTAGTTTTCCTTCAGTCATTACTATATATTAGATATATT